>CM038675.1:226444738-226840856 GCA_021605145.1 Aegilops bicornis
GTCGTGGCAGCTTGCCCCACACCTACGGAGCGAATCACCCTTGAGTCCACTGCCCCCATGGGGCAAGGATTCGGGAGACATCCCCGTGGTGGCATGTAGATCTTTATGAAGACATTCAAGATCAGATACACACCATAGAAGATGACAACCCGTGGCGGGATCCCAGCCAAGGAGGACCACAAGGCCCCCGGCAAGAGCCTTGCCGGGGATGACAGCAGGCGCCACGGCAAGACCCTTGCCGGGGCCATGACGAGGCCCTTGCCGGGGCCACGACGAGGCCCTTGCCAAGAACACCCGTAGGGCCACCATCAGGCCCACGCCAATCAAACCTCCACCACCTTCGCATGCAGCTGCCAACCCAACCAGTTGGGCAGGCACCTGCGTGGCGGCAAGCGGATCTTCGTGGAGACCCACCACTGCGCCACCTCAGCTGCCTACCTGCCTACATGGAACCACGAGCATCGCTGGCCAGGGCGCGTGTCGACATGAAAGGGAGCGGCGATGGACGAGACAGGGCTCTCCCCCGTCCCCGATAAAGCAAGGACACCTAAGCAAGACACATTAAAGGCGCCTTGTCGTGTAATCCGAGGGATAAACTCGCATCACTGTACTCTTTCCACCTCCTGTGTGCCACTGTGGCGACCCCTTTCCCTATAAAAGGAGGCCCAAGGCGACCAGGAGGAGGATTCGGCTTTTTGGAGCTCCTCACGCCCCATTGCTAGTTCAAGAACACAGATAAACAAACCACCAAAGCAGGAGTAGGGTTTTACGCATCCTCGCGGCCCGAACCTGGGTAAGGAAACCGTGTGCTGTCTGTTTGATCCGCTCTTCTCACGACCCCGCTCCCCGCGATCGTAGTAGGGATTCTTGTGATCCCATAGGTGTCACTCCCGCCGACATCTTTGGCGCGCCAGGTAGGGGCAGCGCAGTTGTCAGAATCGGCTCTAGCAGTTAGTTCGACGCTTCTTCATCGTCATGGCGCCCAAGAAAAAGATGACGGTGGCGGTTGGCCCGTCGGAAGCCGGACATCCCGTCCCGACGCGGGAGAGCAGCGGACCAGTCGCAGAAAGGACCCGGGGCGCCGTTCGCGAACACCAACACCGTCCCAGTAGCCGAAGTTTGGGAGGCAGCGATGTTCGTGTGCCTGGTAACGGGCCGCACGCCGCCAAATCCAAAGACGGAGCCAGGCCCTCCGCGGGTGGTGCGGGGCCTTCCAAGATTGCTGCCACCCCGTCCGAAGGCGACGCGAGGGCTTCCAAGACTCCCACACCGGCGCCGACGGCGCGCTCCTCTCAAGCGGCGCGGCGATTTAACGGGCGTAATCACGCCGAGGACCCCGGGCGTTGCGGCGAAAGAGCCCCGAGCGCCACTCTCGGGATTTAGAAGACCTGCCCGCTCGCCGAGGCGCTGGTGAAGATGGCATGCGACCGCAGGGTCGTGATAGAGCTCCTTCTGACATGGTCAGAAGTCGAAGTGCATCGCGATCCGTGCAGGTTTCGCTGCCGCCAACGCCAGCAGAAGCCCTGGCGCACGCGCAGTTGCTCCTCGATTTTCCTCCCACTACGGGGAAACTCGACAAATGGAGAGCCACTATCCGAAGCCTTGTTGCGGTGGCCAACAAAGACGAACCGAGTCTGGTGGAGCCCCCGGGTCGACGCTCCGGCGGAGTCCCACGCACCAGTGGCAGGAAAGCCGGCGGCGCCACGACCACGGTGCACTCGCCTCCTCCTCGCCCGGTACCGCGGACGCCAGCCCGTCGCAATGTTACGGGCGAAGAAATCTCCATAGCATTGTCCGACCCGCGGGCCCACTGTGACCAGTGCCAAGTTCTTCGAGAACGAGAACATGAAGACGCTTGGACCACTACCGAGCGCTGGCGCGGAGCGCGCCACCAATCAGACAGGCGAGGGGCTGGCCGTGGAGCCACCCGGCACCGGGGAGCCCTGGAGGCCTACCTTACGAGGTAGGCTGTCCGGCTTTTACCCATGAGCTGCGGCAGTTCCAGTGGCCCACTCACCGCACCTTCAAACCCGACATGGGCGAAAAGTACAGCGGCAAGACCCACCCGTCCGAGTTCCTCAGCATCTACACCATCGCGATGCAAGCTGTCGGAGCCCGCGACGATAAGGTGCTTGCGAATTACTTCCCGTTGGCTCTTAAATCCAACGCCATGTCATGGTTGATGCACTTGCCGGTAGACTCTATTTCCTCCTGGTCGGATTTGTGCCATGAGTTCGTGGGCGCCTTTACTGGAGGCCTGTCAGGACCCCGATTCCAAGTCACATCGACCTAGCCGGTAACACCTCATATCACTTTGCGGCCTCACGCACGGTATTCCCATGGGTGTCGCCTTACCATGGCCCGGGACCGTTTGCGCCTTTTGGCTCACGTATATGATAGTGTCGCTAGCATCCATATAATGAGATAACCTCGGGCCGACATGGCTAGTCGTGAACCCAAAGCGGCGCTTAACCCATGGGGACAGCATACATGAATCACATCGAGCATGTCGGTCATCAACATATGAATTCGGGCTGTGCTGGCTATGAGGACTCCGGTATCCCGAGGCATAGCAGGCTAGGCAGGACTCGAATATCACCGCGTGACATTTCAAGGGACAAACATAGGAACGAAGTGAAACACATGTCGGCCAGTCAAGTGTCCAGAGCGGTAGTCTTTGGGCTAGCAGGACTCCGGTGAACCGGTCAGTAGCGGACTACTATCGCTCAGAAGCACTAGACTACATTTCCCCATATGAGAGGCTGCCAAGGATAAACAACTAGATTGTCGGATCCCACACATACCAAGCATTTCAAACATACACACAATATGCTCAATATGTGTAAATACAACATGGCATCACAACATAACTCTACGACTCAAATATTTATTCATTAGGCTCCGAGGAGCGAGATATTACAAACATGGTCTCATGACCCAACACTCGGAGCATACAAGTCAAGGCACAAGCGGAACCTTAACATGTCTGAGTACAGACATCTACAAATGAAAAAGGCTGAGAAGCCTGACTATCTACCAGATCCTGCCGAGGGCACGTAGCTGAGGTAACAAGCTAAACGTCGAAGTCCACGCGGAACTACTAGCGAGACTGAAGTCTCTCTGCAAAACATAAAATAAGCAAACGTGAGTACAAACATACTCAGCAAGACTTACATCAGAACTAGCTACGTATGCATCATTATCAACAAAGGGGGGTGGTGGAGTTTGACTGCAGCAAGCCAGCTTTGACTCGGTGGCTATCCTGAACTACGACTGCAAGTAACTCTTTTGAGGTGGCGCACACGAGTCCACATATTCACCATATCAATACACCACGATGGACCCGCTCCCGTCTCCCTACGAAAATGCCATCCATAGCACTCACGCTTATCTTGCGCATTTTAGAGTATCCACTTTCACTTGTCTATGAACTGATATAGGCAACCCAGAAGTCCTTATCCGAGGACACGGCTATTCGAATAGATCATATTAACCCTGCAGGGGTGTACTTCTTCACACACGCTCTCACCACTTACCGCCGTTTACACGACATGTACTCGGCAACCTTCAAGCGGAAGCCCAGCGAGGGTGTCGGCCACGGCCTACCTAAACACTCGAGTCCCTAGTCCAGGTTTATCGCCTATTCAGGTTCCATCCGCAGGGAGTCCGGCCGAGGTTTCCCATACGGCCCCGAACGATGTGTGCAGGGTTCCCGAGATACCAAATGGGCACTTTCGGTACACCGGGCCACGGTGTATCTACCGCATCATAGCCCACCCCTAGGGTCGGGCGCCACGCACGGCCTCCAACACATATCCTACAAACACCGTAAACTAGTTGCAACTCCCGGACAGAGAACAAGGGTGGTTAAGAAGCCGAGAGGGTCCATTGGTTTGGGCCCAATGCGTGGTAGTAACTGTTTCATGGATCACAAACACGTAACTTCGAGTTCTCGAGGACGGCTGCAATGAGACAACCCACCATGTACTCCTAGCTGGCCTCTCACCGCTACCTTTACCAAATCGTGTTCACACACTTAGCTCTCAACAGTAGGACATGTTCACAACAATTCCAATTCATTCCCGATAAATCAGACCCGACTCAACTCTAAGCAGTAGCAGGCATGATAAACAAGCATGAATGAGTAGGCACAACAGGGCTCAAACAACTCCTACTCATGCTAGTGGGTTTCATATAATTACTGTGGAATGACAGGTCATGCAGAGGATAAAGGGGTTCAGCTACCGCATGACAAGTAACACATGAGTCGTTGTTGTCCTAATGCAGTAAAATAGAGCAGGAGCGAGAGAGTGGGATTATATCGGAATGAACAAGGGGGTTTTGCTTGCTTGACACTTCTGAAGATAATATAGCTCTTCATCGGTGTCATCGAACTCATCGTTGGTACGTCGTCTACTGAGAGGGGACAAATACCGACAACACAGAAGGAAACACAATCAATGCAATGCACAATATGATGCATGCTCATGACATGGCAATATGCTTGTGATTTGAGCTGATGCAACTAAAACCAGGTTAAATGAAGTTGGTTTGAATCAAAGATTCAAATTCAAACTCCACATGTAGTTATTTAAATGGCATTCATTTCATTTGTCCTATACAGTAGCCATAAGTTGTTCTAACATGCATGAAAATGGTACAGATGGATAGATTGGATTTTTCTGATCATTTTTCATATATAATTTATCTCATTTGGAGTTACAGTTGAATTTATATGAATTTTTGAAGTTAGCACTATTTTACGGAATTTTCTAAACCTTTTACGATTTATTCAAATTTCAGAAAATAGTTCTGACGTCGGCATGACCTCACGGTGACGTCGGCAAGTCAACGGCGCTGTCCAAAGTCAAATCGATGGGACCCTGGTCGATCTCTGATGATGGCTAGGGTCATCGACATGTGGGGCCAGTCAACAGTGGCGTGGCCGGGTCAAATCGACACAATGGGGCCAACGGGTTTAGTTTGATCTAAACAAAACTAAAACATGGTTAATTAGGAAGTGGGGCCCATATGTCAGTGGGTTTGGGTTCAATTAGTGGCGCCATTAGCTGCTAATGACGCTGCCACGTCAGCACGCCGGGGTTTTGGCCGACGGCGACCAACAACGCGGCGGCGACTCACCGGACTTGCACTACGAGCGGCGGCTGGACGCGCGGAGACCACCGGGGCATAGCCCATCGTCGTCCGCATCCAGGGAAGCAGGTGGGAGGCTGCGGGGGCGCCGGAGCTCGCCGGAGCGAAGCTCAGGGCGGCGGCCGGAGCACGGGGTTGGCCTGGAGGGGCTGCAGTGCACGGTAGGAGGTGCAGGTGATGGATTTGGCTTGCTGGGGAGCTTCTGAGCATGTTAACAGGCTCGGACGCGGGCCACAGCAGTTGTGGTCGCGGCGGTGTCATGGCCGGCGGCGGCGAGCTCGGAGCTAACGGAGCGAAGCTACAGACGATCCGACGAGGAAAACAGAGGGAAAGGTAGCACGGCTCACGGTGGTTCGACGGGAGGCTCACTGGCTCGGGGAGGACCGTAGGTGGTGAATCGTCGATGGAGTCCGGTGAGCAGATGCGGCGTGACGAGCTCGAGGGCGATATTGGGGCGCCATGATCACGTGCTTCAAAGAGAGGTCGAGGGGACGCGGGAACCTCTGGGTATGGTGGTTCAGGCGGCGGCGGTGGCTGCGAGAACTGCGGTGGCCTGCTCGTGGCGGCAACGGCTGTGCTCGGTGGCTGCGCGTAGGAGAAAAAGAGGAGGGGGAGGGAGAGCAGCGAGAGGGGGAGGAGAGAGGGGCCACCAGGGGGGTTCGTGGCATCTCCAGGCGAGCAGCTGGACTCGCGGGGGCGCTGCCAGCGCGAAGCAGGAGGTGGAGGCCTCCCAAGGCAGCGTGCCGCCTCGCCATCGGCAGAGGAAGACGACAGCGAGGGGTAAGTGGGCTCTTTGGGCTGGCCACTGGTGGCTGGCTCACAGGTGGAGCGACAGGTAAGTCCAGGTGAGCTCTTTCTCTCTCTCTCTCTATTTTTGTTTCTGTTTTCTATTTCTTCTGTAGCTTTAGGGCTTTATTTAAAATACCAGAACAAACCCAAAAATCAAGGAACTGCTCATGGATACTGTTTAGAATATTACCAATAGCAAATATTTTAGTTCATGATTATTTGGACATTTAAAATATTATTTAGCAATTAAATGCCCAAATGCAAATACCATATGATTTAACTCAAAAATCCAGAATGGCCTAGAAATATGTGCACCATTTTTGGCAGAGGTTTTAAACCAATCCAAAAATGATAAACTTTTCTGAAGGGCATTTTGGGTTCATTGAGAATATTTTTTTATTTGAACCTAGTTGATTTGGTTTGGTGCTAGGGTTTGAGCAATCCCCATCTCAATTTTCAAATAAGTTTAAACATGATGCATGGATGCTGATGAACCTAATTACAATCAGATCTAGGGCTGTGACAACTCACCCCACTAAACAAGAATCTCGCCGAGATTCAAGACGTGAGGTAAGAGGAAAAGGGGAGTCACAAAACTATCACAATCTTCAGGATCCGTTTGCCCTTCTCGAAGATGTTGATTCATTCCATCATCTTGGTCTTGACGTCTTTGCTTTCGAGATCTTCACTCGACACGACAACAGAAAGAAGGGGGAAGCCCTACAGGATTTAATCTTCTTGAAGATCGAGCAACTCAAGATCAGTTCATGGAGTGAGACGTAAGAACAATTCTTGAGTTGAGACACAAAACACACATTAGGAATGATGGTAAAGAAATGGATGACGAAGGTTCAAATTGGTAGGCAACCATTCCATGCTTAAGTAGGATGGTGCATGGTTTCAAAGTAACAAGGAGATGATTGCCATGATTCCATAACGGAACACCTTAGGAAAGGTGACTCGAAGAACTACTCCCTTAAGTGGCAAAAAGAATTACTTTTGATTCAGAGATCATTGAAACTCTTTAAACCAGCCTAAGGCAATTTACAATTGATCGTTGAAAGAGTTCGAAGGAATGACATACCCGGACTAGGATGGATGATGTGGACTACCTTGTTGAAAACAACGCAATGGATGATTTTGCTTATCATTGGAAATGGATGGGACCCATGGTAGGACCACTTTTGAAGATGATCCTAACAACAATTATTGAGAGGGCAGCCCATGGGAGATTGGCACAAGGCGGTGCAAGCTGGGAACAAAATGCAAATGTCGGAAATGTTCCAACCATCATATCTGCCTGAGATTCAGATCTGGTTAGAAACAGGATACTTCAGACTCACATGTCCGAAAATAAAAGTTGCAACACAAATCGACGAGATGGAGTTGCGAGATTCTCGGGCAATGAACCACGATAGCAAGCTCCAAGACATGAGCTGGTTCTGCTACAAACCCGTGGACACGCTGTCCAAGACAAGCATGACCACGTAGTAGTCTTATAATAAAACACTACCGAGTTCTTGTTGGGAACCATCATCGAGGATAACGGCATCTTGTGCATGATCTAGAATTAGCACAACACGCTCATTTTCCTTGAGCAAATCAATCAGTGGCTTGGTGTGCTAGGAAACACATATGGAGTGGAGGCGGCCAACCTATCAAACCATAGGGCACTTCGCACGTGCATGACTAACTTGGGACGATTCCAGAGGAAACAAAACAAGCTTTCTCGAATTCACGGCGGCAACTTGCATCAGATGCACATGAATTAGAGGAAGTCACTACTTTCATCCAAACATATGCTTCATGAGCGAAACACGAAGAAATGCTTACACAAGTTTCCAACACTAGGTTGATGTTCAACATGACTCATGGGGAGACAAAATGCTGGCGATGGGCTCAACAACAACTCATCGGGATTTCCATATCATCGACTTCCACCATCATGTGAACACGGTGATAGCATTGGTCGGACCAAAGATGTAATGGTGTATGCTCGAGGGATCAACCACGAGTAAGACAACATCACGAATATCGTTGGTTACGATTTGACTTGACGAGAGCCCACACTCAAATCAAAGGATTGATAAGACAATAGGTCCAAAGAATCGATCACAGGGACCAATCGATGAAGATATCATCTTTCTTCAACACACACTACACAAGAATATCCCTTTGGAACGAACTAAGTTAGGCAAGCTTTTATCTTCCAACTCCCCAAGTTGTTGTTTAGCTTGACCAAACAGCTCAGGGGTATCCAACACAGATTCTTGGAGAATGGCTGGTTTGGAGAAAACCCAACTTGATCACGAACTCAACATAGCGGTCAAGTGACAACCTGATGATACTTCCGAGAAGATAATCGGAATATCACGAACCACCGGTATGTTACTAAGCTCGAGAACAATCTTGTTTTTGAGGGCAAGACGATATGATCAAATGAGCAAGAGATTGCATAATCCTAACTCATTGATCGAAGGGTGCACCCGAAATAAGGATTAGGTAGCACGATCGATCTTAGTATGATGATTTAATAACCAACACGCTAAGAATGAGAATATTGTCCATTTACTACCAAGCAACGAGGTTGCTAGGAGTATTGATTTCACACATCACAATTCACTTGTCAGCATTCCGGTTACAACAACACGAGGACCGAAGAATGAATGATGATGGTGGGAAGTATCACTACGTCAAAAATTCATGAGAGAAGGTGCAATTCTCATGATGTTCCTGACATAAAGATGGTAACACTCCAAGGTAGAACAGAATCAAAAGCTGAATTGGCATTTTGATCTGCGGGATACAACTACGTTAACCCAATCCTGGATATGGATGAGGTATTGGAGTTTGTTTCTCCTAGTCATTCCAGAACAGAATGGCTTGACGGACCACAAGAAAAAAAATGGGCATCGCTGAGGACGAGAACACGACTACTCCTGACTATCAACTGATAGACGGTGATCGGAATACAACTAAGGAGGGACAACTCGAGGAACATATAACTTTTCGGGTTGTGGAGGCATGGATTAGTATGTCGAGCAAAGTTCAACATTTCTTCCGAATAACCCATGCAGAGAAGGTAGAACTGGCAAATTCACAATATAGAATGGAGTACTCCTCAAGAGCACCCTGGTTGTGATCTTTTGGCTCAAAAGAACTTCTGCCATAACTAGTTCATGGTATGTGGAAGAACGAGATACCACGGACCTCGAGGACTATCGCAAGGTTACTAATATCCTAAAGGAACTAGCAAATACTAACAACATGAAGTAGGGTGAATCTCGGGTTCAAGAACCCAGGGATAGAATGCCTACTAACTAATAACATCACGGTATGCTTTCAAGAATAATGGCGGAATCATCACACTGGGATACAAAAGCATTGCTAAATTGCTAGGTGACTTCCTAAACACCTAGGGTCATAATAATAGCTCCAACATCTACGCCGAGGCAACAAAGTACCTCAACTTACCGATTAGTGTGCTTATGCTGACCAAAAAGGACATCGAAACGGAAGGAAAGATTTGCAAATGCATCAGACTATTTAGAGACTTGGGATGACTCGGACATCATAACGGCTGTAAATGCTCAAAATGATTTGAGACATCCTGCAAAAATGGTGGCATAACCACTCAACATCACAATATCAAGGTTCCGAGATCAACAGTTATCATACAGAAATAGTAGGAGCTGAACTGGGGCTTAAAACCAACAATCTTAAAGGTCTATGGACTAGTAACACGTCATCCTAATAGATAGATGAGAAGCCTAGTTCTTAAACCCCGTAGAAGAGAAGAGGTTGACTCAGATCAGAAGGCCATGAGGTATAAGGAGTAAAAAGAGCCTTATGTTCCCTTCCACAATCAATTCCCTTATATAACTAAAGCATTTCTAGACACAACTTCGACCAGTTTGGCTTGGTAATCCTACAGGCAGTCAGGCTCTGATACCAAAGCTGTCAGGACCCCGATTCCAAGTCACATCGACCTAGCCGGTAACACCTCATATCACTTTGCGGCCTCACGCACGGTATTCCCACGGGTGTCGCCTTACCATGGCCCGGGACCTTTTGCGCCTTTTGGCTCACGTATATGATAGTGTCGCTAGCATCCATATGAGAGAGAACCCGGGCCGACATGGCTAGTCATGAACCCAAAGCGGCGCTAACCCATGGGGACAGGCATACATGAATCACATCGAGCATGTCGGTCATCAACGTATGAATTCGGGCTGTAGCACAGGGCTAACAGGACTCCGGTATCCCGGTATGTGAGCTAGGCAGGACTCGAATATCACCGCGTGACATTTCCCGAAGGGACAGGACATATAGGAACGAAGTGAAACACATACAGGCGATCAAGTGTCGGAAGCAGTAGTCTGGGCTAGCAGGACTCCGGTTGAAAGGGTGTAGCGGACTACTATCGCTCGAAGCACTAGACTACATTTCCCCATATGAGAGGCTGCCAAGGATAAACAACTAGATTGTCGGATCCCACACATACCAAGCATTTCAAACATACACACAATATGCTCAATATGTGTAAATACAACATGGCATCACAACATAACTCTCTGACTCAAATATTTATTAATTAGGCTCAGGAGCGAGATATTACAAACATGGTCTCATGACCCAAAGACTCAGAGCATACAAGTCAAGGCACAAGCGGAAGCTTAACATATGCAATCTGAGACATCTACAAATGAAAAAAGGCCGAGAAGCGACTATCTACCAGATCTGCCAAGGGCACAAGATCGTAGCTGAGGTAACAAGCTAAATGTCAAGTCCACGCGGAACTACTAGCGAGGCCAAGTCTCTCTCGCAAAACATAAAATAAGCAAATGTGAGTACAAACGCATTTCAGCAAGACTTACATCGTAACTAGCTACGTATGCATCATTATCAACAAGGGGGTGGTGGAGTTTGACCGCAGCAAGCCAGCTTTGACGTGATGGCTATCCTGAACTAAGACTGCAAGTAACTCTTTTGAGGTGGCGCTACGAGTCCACATATTCACCATATCAATACACCACTATGGACCCGCTCCCGTCTCCCTACGAGAACGCCATCCATAGCACTCACGCTTGTCTTGCGCATTTTAGGGTATCCACTTTCACTTGTCTATGAACTGATATAGGCAACCCGTAAGTCCTTCTCCATGGACACGGCTATTCGAATAGATCATATTAACCTGCAGGGTGTACTTCTTCACACGCTCTCACCACTTACCGCCGTTTACACGACATGTACTCGGCAACCTTCAAGCGGAAGCCCAGCGAGGGTGTCGGCCACGACCTACGAAACACTCAAGTCCCTAGTCGGGTTTATCGCCTATTCAGGTTCCATCCTTGAGAGTCCGGCCGAGGTTTCCCACTCTGACCCCGAGCGATGTGTGAGGTTCCCGAGATACCAAGCGGGCACTTTCGGTACACGGGCCGCAGTGTATCTACCGCATCATAGCCCACCCCTAGGGTCGGCGCTTCACATACGGCCTCCAACACATATCCTACAAACACCGTAAACTAGTTGCAACTTCCGACAGAGAACAAGGGTGGTTAAGAAGCCGAGAGGGTCCATTGGTTTCGGGCCCAATGCGTGGTAGTAATGCTGTTTCATGGATCACAAACACGTAACTTCGAGTTCACGAGGGCGGCTGCAATGAGACAACCCACCATTTACTCCTACATGGCCTCTCACCGCTACCTTTACCAAATCGTGTTCACACACTTAGCTCTCAACAAGAGGACATGTTCACAACAATTCCAATTCATTCCCGATGAATCAGACCGGTGAACTCTAAGCAAAGAGGCATGATAAACAAGCATGAATGAGTAGGCTGTGAGGCTCAAACAACTCCTACTCATGCTAGTGGGTTTCATCTAATTCTTGTGGAATGACAGGTCATGCGAGAGGATAAAGGGGTTCAGCTACCGCAGCAAGTAACACATGAGTCGTTGTTGTCCTAATGCAGTAAAATAGAGCAGGAGGCGAGAGAGTGGGATTATATCGGAATGAACAAGGGGTTTTGCTTGCTGGCACTTACGAAGATAATATAGCTCTTCATCGGTGTCATCGAACTCATCGTTTGCGTCGTAAATGCTGGCCGAGAGCGGACAAATACCGGCAATACGAAGGAAACACAATCAATGCAATGCACAATATGATGCATGCTCATGACATGGCAATATGCTTGTGATTTGAGCTGATGCAACTAAAACCAGGTTAAATGAAGTTGGTTTGAATCAAAGATTCAAATTCAAACTCCACATGTAGTTATTTAAATGACATTCATTTCATTTGTCCTATACAGTAGCTATAATTTGTTCTAACATGCATGAAAATGGTACAGATGGATAGATTGGATTTTTCTGATCATTTTTGATATATAATTTATCTCATTTGGAGTTACGGTTGAATTTATATGAATTTTTGAAGTTAGCACTATTTTCTGGAATTTTCTAAACCTTTTCTGATTTATTCAAATTTCAGAAAATAGTTCTGACGTCAAGATGACCTCACAGTGATGTCGGCAAGTCAACGGGCTGTCCAGTCAAATCGACCAGCGGGACCCACCGGGTCGATCTCCTGATGATGGCTAGGGTCATCGACATGTGGGGCCAGGTCGGCGGTGGCGTGACGGGTCAAAGCCCGACTGGGGCCCTACGGGTTTAGTTTGATCTAAACAAAACTAAAACAGGGTTAATTAGGAAGTGGGGCCCATATGTCAGTGGGTGTGGGTTCAATTAGTGGCGCCATTAGCTGCTAATGACGCTGCCACGTCAGCACGCCGGGGTTTTGGCCGACGGCGACCAACAACGCGGCAGCGACTCGCCGGACTTGCGCTTCTGGCGGCGGTGGGCCTTGAACCAGTGAGGCATAGCCCATCGTCGTCCGCATCGAGGAAGCAGGTGGGAGGTTGCGAAGCGCCGGAGCTTCGCCGAGCGAAGCTTCGAGGCGGCCGGAGCACGAGGTTGGCTGGAGGGGCTGCGATTAGCAGTAGGAGGTGCAGTGATGGATTTGGCTTCTGGGAGCTTGAGCATGTTAACAGGCTCGGGCCTTGAGCGGCAGTGATTGTGTGGCGGCGTCATGGCGGGCGGCGGCGAGCTCGGGAGCTAACGGAAGTGGTAGCTACAGCACGTATCCGACGAGGAAAACAGAGGGGAAAGGTAGCACGGCTCACGGTGGTTCGACGGGGAGGCTCAGCGGTCTCGGGGAGGACCGGTAGGTGGTGAATCGTCGAGGAAGTCCGGTGAGCAGATGCGGCGGTGACGAGCTCGAGGGCGACGTTTCGGGGTGCCCGCGGTCACGTGCTTCAGCAGAGAGGTCGAGGGGGACGCGGGGAACCTCCTGGGTATGGTGGTTCAGCGAGGCGGTGGTGGTGGCTGCGAGAACTGTGGTGGCCTGCTCGTGGCGGCAACGGCTGTGCTCGGTGGCTGCGCGTAGGAGAAAAAGAGGAGGGGGAGGGAGAGCAGCGAGAGGGGGAGGAGAGAGGGGCCACCAGGGGGGTTCGTGGCATCTCCAGCGAGCATTGGACTCATGGGCGCCGCCAGTCTGAAGGGAGGTGGAGGCCTCCCGGTAGCGTGGCTCGCCTCTGCCTACTGGCAGAGGAAGACGACGAGCGAGGGGGTAAGTGGGCTGCTGGGCTGGCCCTGGTGGGCTGGCTCTGGTGGGCCGCACAGGTAAGTCCAGGTGAGCTCTTTCTCTCTCTCTCTATTTTTGTTTCTGTTTTCTATTTCTTCTGTAGCTTTAGGGCTTTATTTGAAATACCAGAACAAACCCAAAAATCAAGGAACTGCTCATGGATACTGTTTAGAATATTACCAACAGCAAACATTTTAGTTCATGATTATTTGGACATTTAAAATATTATTTAGCAATTAAATGCGCAAATGCAAATACCATATGATTTAACTCAAAAATCCAGAATGGCCTAGAAATATGTGCACCATTTTTGGCAGAGGTTTTAAACCAATCCAAAAATGATAAACTTTTCGAAGGGCATTTTGGGTTCATTGAGAATATTTTTTATTTGAACCTAGTTGATTTGGTTTGGTGCTAGGGTTTGAGCAATCCCCATCTCAATTTTCAAATAAGTTTAAACATGATGCATGGATGCTGATGAACCTAATTACAATCAGATCTAGGGTTGTGACAAGGCCACCAAGCCCATGGCCAAGCAAGCGACCTGCACGTCATTCCCCAGAAGGGAGGCGAGAGTCTCCGCAAGTATATCTGAGAGGTTCAGCCGGCATGACAATATCACGATGTTCACCCCGCCGTCATCATCCGCGTTCCATCGAACGCGTGCGTAATCGCAAGATGCGCCAAGAGCGGCAATGAACAAGGTGAAAGATGTAGCAAAACTCTATGTTCTTGCCGGCGGATGTGCCCGAGCTGAAGAGGGAAGGAAGTACCCGGCGAAGATGCGGCGTGGAAACCGACTCCTCGGATGAGGATATTGCCGCCCCGGCGAAGAAAGGCCAGCGCCGCAACAGGAAGCGCAAAGGTAAAGCCGTGCTTGCCGTCGAGGGATCTGATGACGCCGGCTCCACCAAGAAAACCAAGGCAGATGACCCCGGCAAGGAAGTTGCCGGATGTGTCGCCTGTCGGGCCTTGGCGGCTGCCGAGAAGCCAGGAAACTCCGACAAGCGATACTGCAAGATCCATCGCACCAAAGGCCATGCTCTACAAGACTGCCGACAGGTTGAGCTCCTCACGAGAAGCGAGAGGGCTGAGTATGAGAGGTGGGACAAGGAGAAGGGCCCCGACGATGCCGAGGGTCCCAAGAAGAAGCATGACGGCCAAAGGCGGGCCGCCGCAGCAAGGATAAACAACAGGAGAGGCCCGCCTGGGCCGTGATGTAAAGCCGTAAGACGGCGATCACGAAGAGGACGACGAATCCGGCGACCAAGAGTTCCAGAAGCTACAGAGGCCATAAAGGCCGACGGCGGCGCCTCGCATACTTCTCACCGCTTAAACAAGGCATTAAGAGATTACAGCCGCAGAGCCGCTGCTTGATGCCCAAAGGTTTGAAGTGGTCTAGCACACCTATCATTTTTACGGAGGATCACCCCGATCGCACTCTGCGGTCGGTGCTTGCCATTGTTGGTTTCACCAACAATACACAACCTCAAGGTGACGAAGATGCTAGTCGATGGTGGGGCGGTGCGAACTTGATCTCACCGCCGTGATCGAGAAACCGCAGATTCCTGATGGAGACCTCAAAGAGACGGCACGCGTTTGGGGTCAACCCGGGAAGAAGCCAACCCACGGGAAAGGTCACGCTGCCCGTGACTTTTGGAAGCGACCTGAACTACTGGATGGAGAGGATCGTGTTTGATGTTGCAAAGATCCCTTTGCACTACAACGGGATCCTTGGCCGCCTAGCTGGCCAAGTTCATGGCGGCGTCACACCACGCCTACAACACCACGAAGATGCCAGACTGTGGACGATCATCACCATCCCCTCCGATAAGAAAGATGCGCTTGATTTGGCCGACCAAACCGCAAGGCCGCAGCAGCTGCCGCCACTAGGGCACTTGCTCCCGCCACCGGGACCCCGGAGGGAAGAAGAAGAAGAAGACCGGTGAGACCTCGGACACCCACTCCGGCAAGTGCACCTCTTGAGTGTAAGCGCGCTGCCGTCAAGGACGCGTGCAGAGAGCTCCACCGGCGGAAACAAGAAGCCAGGGCCATACCGTCGGGAACCAAGAAGGTTTACATCAATGAGGGCTGACGCAGGAGGAGCTTTTACCATAAGCTCCACCCTTAACGACAAATAGGAAGACGCTCGTCACCTTCCTGCAGGCGAATGTCGATGTGTTTGCATGGCAAGCTTCCGACATCCCGGTGTTCCCAGGAGGTGATTGAGCACCACCTTGTCTGCCCTCATGCGTGGCCCGTCAAGCAAAAGGTCGGAAAGCAAGCTTTGGAACGACAAGAGTTCATCACAGAAGAGATCCGGAAACTGGAAGCAGCGGGTTTGGTAAGAGGAGTGCTCCATCCAACGTGGTTGGCCAATCCAGTCGAAAAGCGCAAGGCAAATGGGAAGTGGAGACTTTGTATTGATTACACATATATCAATAAGGCTTGCCCTAAAGACCCTTCCGTTGCCGCGCATCGACCAGATTGTTGACTCCACGGTGGGTGTGATCTGTTGTCATTCCTCGACGCCTACTCCGGCTACCACCAGATCTTCATGACAAGAGAAGGCGAAGAAAACAGCATTCATCACCCCATGCGGTACGTATTGTTTCATGCGGATGCCTTTCGGGTTGAAGAGTGCTTTGGTTCGACGTTTAAGAAGCGGTCCAGATTGGTTTTGAACCCCAGCTCCATAGAAATATGGAAGCTTATATGGATGACATAGTGGTCAAAACCAAGGACAGGGTAACCCTCATACCAGATTTGCAAGAAACATTTGCAAACCTGCGCAAGATCAATCTCAAGCTGAACCCTGAGAAGTGCGTCTTTGGCGTCCCGTCCAGCAAGCTTCTCGGGTTCTTGGTGTCACAGCGTGGGATAGAGGCCAATCCGGACAAAATCAAAGCTATAGAGCAGATTGAAGCACCCGAGCGAATCAAGGATGTGCGTCCGCTTGCTGGTTGCGTCGCCGCCATGGGCAGGTTCATTTCCAAGTTCATCGAAGCGCCTTCCCTTTTTCAAGATCCTGAAAAAGGCAGGCCCAATGGAATGGACGCCAGAAGCCGAAGCAGCATTGCAAGGTTTGAAGAAGTACCTCTCCTCCGCGCCAATACTAGTTGCGCCTAGGCCACAGGAGTTGTTACTGCTATACCTGGTGGCAACGAACCAGGTGGTTAGCGCCGCACTAGTGGCGCAGAGAGAGGTTGACGATGAGGTAATGGCAGCGGCAGAGCCCGACACCACCAATGCAGAGACGACACAGCCAGTTGAAGTGCCGCCGAAGAAGAAAATGATGCAGCACCCGGTCTACTTTGTTAGTTCCCTCCTGCAGGGGGCTAGATCAAGGTACTCCGGCGTGCAGAAACTGCTCTTCGGCCTTCTTATGGCCTCGAGGAAGTTGCGTCACTACTTCCAGGCACGCGAGATCACTGTCGTCACTCGCCTCCCTCTGCAACGGATATTGCACAATCCGGATGCAACGGGAAGAATTGTGGAATGGGCACTGGAGCTGTCCAGCTTTAGCCTCAAGTTTGAAAGTACTTCAACGATTCAGAGCCGAGTCCTAGCGGAGTTCATTGCAGAATGGACCGCAACGCCTGACGAAGAAGCCCAAGAGACTGCTCTTCCCAGCAAGGAGGCAAGTTGTGATTGGATCATGTGCTTTGATGGAGCTTTCTCCTTACAAGGCGCCGGGGCTGGCTTACTGCTTGTCGCGCCCACCAGAGAGCACCTCAAGTACGTGATCCAGATGCACTTCCCCAGGGAGGTGTCAACAAACAATACGGCAGAGTACGAAGGGCTGCTTGCGGTCTTAGGATCATGGCGGACCTCGGAATCAAGAAACTCATCGTCAGGGGAGACTTGCAGCTTGTCGTCAAGCAAGTCAATAAGGATTACCAGAGCCCGTTGATGAAGGCCTACGTCGATGAAGTGAGAAAGCTGGAAGAGCGTTTCGACGGTATACAGGCTGAACACGTTCCCCGAGCAAAGAACGATATCGCCGATTACCTGTCGAAATGCGTTGCCCTCAAGCTACCTGTGGAACCAGGTACCTTTGTGCTTCAGCTAACTCAGCCATCCGTTGGTCCATCAACAGAGCAGAATAAGAGGAGGAAGTCAGGACCCGGCAAGTACTTTCCCGCCGAGCTCCCTGGAGTCGCCGGCAAGGATGTTGCCGGGATCACTGAAACCCGCCACGAGACGGCCCGGCTCGGCGGAGCGTCAAGCTCTTGCCGTCGAGACAGCCGCTCCTATAGCGGAGGAAATGCCTTTAGTCTCGCCGCCGAGCCCTGTGCTCCGGCGTGGGCACAACATACCGTCCGATTCCTCCAACAGGGGAACTTCACGAGGAGCGGGAAGAAGCGGAAAAAAGTAGCCCGTCGCTCTACCATGTACCAGTTCGTCGATGGCGCCCTGTCTGAAAAGAGGCGAACGGCGTGAAATTGAAATGTATCCCTCGAGAGGAAGGACTGGAGCTGTTGGCGGAGATACACGGAGGCATATGTGGATCCCACATTGGGTCAAGGGCCCTTGCCGGCAAGGCATTTCGGCAAGGCTTCTTCTGGCCCACCGCCCTCTAGGATGCGACGACACTAGTCACCAGGTGTGAAGCGTGTCAGTTCCATTCAAAGAAGCTTCATCAGCCAGCTCAAGCCCTTCAAACCATTCCTCTCTCCTGGCCCATCTCGGTCTGGGGGCTCGACATACTGGGCCCTTTCCCCCGCGATGTCGGGGGCTTTGAGTACTTGTACGTTGCAATCGACAAGTTCACAGAGTGGCCGGAGGTGGAGGCAGTGAGGAAGGTCACAGCTCAGTCAGCCGTCAAGTTCTTCAAGGGACTAGTGTGCTGTTTTGGCATACCCAACAGGGTTATCACCGACATCGGCACCCAGTTCACAAGCCGCACCTTCATGCAATATACCCAAGACCTCGGCAAAGAAAGTACATTTCGCTTCCGTTGCTCACCCGCGAAGCAATGGTCAAGCCGAGAGGGCAAATGCTTGAAATCGCGAGGCTTAAGGACCAAGACCTTTGACAGGTTGCACAAGAGTGGAAGGCATTTGGATTGATGAGTTGCGGCGGTTCTTTGGTAGATCGTGACGACGCCAAATCGAGCCACCGCCGGACACCTTTTGCCCTAGTATACTGGGGCGAAGCAGTTCTCCCCATCGAACTCATATCTGGGTCACCTCGAGTGCTCGCTTATGACGAAGCTTGAGCAAGAGCAAGCTGCGACAAGATGACGCAATGCTCCTTGAGGAAGATCGTCTTCGGCGGCTGTGAGAGCAGCGACACGCTAAGAAGCCTTGCGCCGCTACCATAGCCGCAAGGTTCATGCCCGAAGCCTTGAGGAAGGCGACCTTGTCCTTCGGCGGGCGCGTTCAATCGGCCAAGAATTCCAACAAGTTGACGCCAAAGTGGGAAGGCCCTTATCGGGTAATACGAGTCACCGGGCCCGGCGATCCGCTGGAGACCGAAGATGCCGTTCGGTGAGTAACTCTGGAACATTGAGCATCTTCGCAAGTTTAACCCGTGGTAGCGCTTGCTTGAGCCCCCGACAAGCCACCTTTTGTACAAGCATTGCCGATGATGCATGTAACCCTTTGTACAAAGCGGTATGAGACCCTGAGCATAAATAAATGAAGCGCCGGCGCCCTAAGTTATAGCATGCATGCTAGGTCGAGTCTCGTCCTTGGTTAGGGTTGATAGTGCTTAGCGGCGACTAACCCCTAGCTTAGAGGTCGAGTGTGCGTCTCTTTGCCGTTCCTTTTTTTCTTTGGTTCACAGGACTCACAGATATCCTTGCGGATCACTTGAGGACGAAAAGAGAAGAGGGACAGGCCCGCATCTAGACCCCGGCAAGCCAGTATTGTCGGGGGCTGCGAGTGCAAAGATTTACCCATGGCAAACCAGAGTTGCAGGGGCTCTGACTTCAGATAAGTTCTTCATCCCTTATCATGCATTCCCTTATGGACTGAGGTATGTGAAACCTCGTTTTTTCCCAAAGCTACCGTGCTCCCCTAAAACTCTAGGCCCTAGGGCTCGTTCCTGGGGCCAGGTTTGGTCGTAGTCGCGGTAGCAAAAGGATGAAACGAGGAGCCTGAACCCACCTCATCCCTGCCTCCGCCAAAAGCGTGAGAAAGGTCGAGCAAAGTGGGAAGGCAGCGGCAGGCATTCTGTCGGGCAAGGAAATGTTTATCTTAGGGATTTCAAGGATTTACTCCTTGTCGTGGGTTCTACCCGCAAACAAATGACCCGCAAGCATCCCTTTTTCATTAAAAACATTCCACTCGTGTACAGCCCATGGGGAGTGAAAAACATGAATGATGGGATTACACGTTTTAAATTCAGTCAAGGCCCAATGGCTTACAAGCTCAAAAGAGATAAGGTGCCCGTAACCCCTTTCTTGTCCCTCCCCTCGGGAGGCAGGTCAAGGAGGCGAACAGGCAGAAGGGGCGCCTAGGCGAGCTACGGGTGGCAGGAGACACCAAGAGAACATCTCGGTGGCCGTCCGAAGGCTGGATGGTGATGGCGGCGCCGGAAGCAGAGCTCGAAGACGAGGCGGCAGGATGTCAGCACGCGTCGAAGGCGTATGTGCCCGCGTACTCTGATTTGACGGCCTTGTCGCCCGCCCTCTTCCTCTTCTGCAGCCTCCCAACGCCAGCCGCCCAAGGAGACGACCCCGAGAAGTTCAGGAAGACGGCGACACGGATGATGGGGTCGCCGGTGCCAAGACGGAGCAGCGCCCGACACCTAGTCGGACCCGTCATCCTGCCGCCTGCTACCCTCGTTGTCGCTGCCGCTGTCCTCCTCGCCACTCCCGCCCGAGGAGGAGTCTTCGCTATCAGAAGAGCTCTCCACGCAGCACCTTGCCCGGGTCCCGAAGAGCCCAAAGACCTTGACGGAGAGGAGGCCGCCCTCCATCAGCTTGAAATGGAGAGTGAGCCCCTCCGTCAAGCGGTGGATATGAGCGAACGTCTTCCATCCCCGACGAAGATACATCACGTGAGGGGCTGGGAAGTCGACGCAGCAGCTGCATCACCGATCCCACAGCCCCTCATGTGCAGCCGCAATGACTCCGGGCGGATCCAGCTCCATCTCCCACGCGAATGGAGTCGGGAGGCAGAAGGCGACGGCGAGGCGGCCGGGCGCAGCCTCGACGAAGAACTTCATAAGGTCATCCCAACATGGCCCTCCATGGGGGAGGAACTACTGGCGGAGGCGAGACCGGCGCGCCGCCCCGTCCTCCTCTTCCCGGCGCCTCGGCCTGTGCCTCGCCCCTCCCCTTCCCTCATGGTGGCTCAGCCACATGGTCTGAGAGAAGGAAGGACGCGTTGTCGGCGGCGACCCTCGCCGCCACCTTTGAAGGGCCAGGAGTCCCTCTCTCCATGGCGGTTGGTGGGGGGTGCATAATCTGAAGGAAGGAGGAGATGGAAGAATGCGGGACGCCATCCCCCCCCCCCCCCTCCCTCTCTTTATAAAGGAAGGGGGTAGGGGCTCGGCCGCCCTGCTCAGCCAATCAAGACGCGGAAGGCGCAGGGAACTGGGACCAATCCGCTGCCCGACCCGACGGCCCGGTTTCCCGCCTCCACCGTTCGCCGCCCAAGCGCATGAGAACCACGTGGCGGCGTGCGGGACCAAGGCTGACAGGTGGCGATCTCTCCCCACCCCGTGATCGTGGGGAGTGGGCGCCTTGAAGACCATGCCTCGGCCCCGTTCAGTAAATGGGCCGCGCCTCCACGCCTACCTCCGTTTATGGGGAAGGCGCGAACCGCCCCCTTTACTACGACGTGACGCATGCGCGCAGAGCTCAGCCCCACGCATGCCGCCCACGTCACGCACGCCTCCCACACCGAGCCACGCAGCGGAGGCATGGGAAGCGATCTTGTGAAAAGAGACTTACCATGGTAAAACCACCCCGCCCGCTCACAAGACCGCTTTTGGGCCTAGCCCAACACGCAGTTGCGCTTTACGCAGGCCCAAGCCGGGGCTCTGCCGATTGTACAAAAGAGGGGTACACTTTTGTACCCCTATAACTATGCACGGCGATCTGAGCCGCGGGCACCACCACACTGAGCAAGGCAAGGGAGGTGAGCCAAGCTAAGGCCGAAGCTCGAAAGGAGCAGAACGATGCCAAGACCAAGACCACAAAGAGCAAAGGGGACGAAGCGGACTCCCCCAGCAAGATCCTTGCCGGGAGGCGGTTTTAGCAAACCCGGCAAGGGTCCCTTGCCGTGGCAGCTCGCCCCACACCTACGGAGCGAATCACCCTTGAGTCCACTGCCCCCAAGGGGCAAGGATTCGGGAGACATCCCCGTGGTGGCATGCAGATCTTTGTGAAGACATTCAAGATCAGATACACACCACAGAAGATGACAACCCTTGGCGGGATCCCAGTCAAGGAGGACCACAAGGCCCCCGGCAAGAGCCTTGTCGGGGATGACAGCAGGCGCCACGGCAAGACCCTTGCCGGGGCCACGACGAGACCCTTACAAGAACACCCGTAGGGCCACCATCAGGCCCACGCCAATCAAACCTCCACCACCTTCGCATGCAGCTGCCAACCCAACCAGTTGGGCAGGCACCTACGTGGCGGCAAGCGGATCTTCGTGGAGACCCTCCACTGCGCCACCTCAGCTGCCTGCCTGCCTACATGGCACCACGGGCATCGCTGCCGTATGCCGTGTCGACACGAAAGGGAGCGGCGACGGACAAGACAGGGCTCTCCCCTGTCCCCGATAAAGCAAGGACACCTAAGCAAGACGCATTAAAGGCGCCTTGTCGTGTAATGTGAGGGATAAACTCGCATCATCATGCCCTTTCCACCTCACATGTGCCACTGTGGCGACCCCTTTCCCTATAAAAGGAGGCCCAAGGCGACCGGGAGGAGGATTTGGATTTTTGGAGCTCCTCACGCCCCATTGCTAGTTCAAGAACACAGATAAACAAACCACCAAAGCAGGAGTAGGGTTTTACGCATCCTCGCGGCCCGAACCTGGGTAAGGAAACCGTGTGCTATCTGTTTGATCCGCTCTTCTCACGACCCCGTGCCCCACGACCGTAGTAGGGATTCTTGTGATCCCATAGGTGTCGTTCCCACCGACACCCAAGCTTAGGCTTCTGGCCTAAGTTGGTCTATTGCCAGGGATAGCCTGGCGGATACCCGTAGGTGTAGCTGGGGTCATACTGCGATGCAACGGCTATCGCCTCCTGAGCTGCAGCGTGGCGTCGAGCCGCCTCCGCTATTCTCTCGTACTCATCTGCCTCCTTAACATATCTTCCTTTTATCTGAGAATCAAAGAAGGCAGGAGCAGGAAGAGTAATATGGACAACATGCCGTTTGTTAAAGATTAGTCGATACTGGAGAGGTGGTCCAGTCCTCTCAACAAACTGGTGGGAAACCATAGAGTCAAAATCTAAATAAGTAGGGGGTAACTCCATATCACCCTCACGAATGTCTATCTCAAGAAAATTAGCTAAGCGAGTTGCATAAATTCCTCCAAAGAAATCTCCGTTATATCTATTATGATGCAACCTATGAGCTACAATGGCTCCCATATGATAAGATTGGTCTCCTAACACAGCACTCCTGAGAATGCTAAGATCAGGGACACACATGTGACATGCTTCATCCTTAGCATTTATGCACCTACCGATGAAGAGAGCAAAATAATGTCTAGCAGGAAAGTGAATGCTCCCTATAGTGGCTTGCGTTATATCTCTAGATTCCCCCACAGTTATACTAGCAAGAAAGTCTCTAAATTCAAATTTAGGGGGATCCCTGACACTACCCCAAGATGAAAGTTTGCAAGCAAAAGTGAAATCCTCTAAGTCCAAGGTATAAGATTTGTCATAAAGATCAAACATGATTGAAGGAGAATTACGCGAAGATGAATACTCAAACCTCCTCACAAATGAGCTTGTGAGATCATGATATTGGAGGCATTTGTCAGCCGAAAAATCCTCAAGACCGGCATTGCGCATATATGCGTTAAATTCTTCTTTGATTCCCGCTTGATCCATAAAATTTTCCGAAGGCCATTCACAGGGCCTTACAAGAGCGTCTCTTGGTGGTTCCTCATCAGCATCACGCATTGCAAGCCTGGGGCCTTGCTTCCTTGAAGAACCACCTTGGAACATCTTCCTAAACATATTGTTTCCTCTAAAAATTTCTGAAATTTTTAGTAACTTCAAACAAAAGTGAACCAACTTCAATAAAATTGATAGCAACTACTCCTACAAGTGCCTAGAGCCTATATCAAGCATTAGAACTACTTGGAACCATATAAATTTGACATGCAAGCTCAAGAACATGGTCACCTATGCAGCACAAACTTGCAAAGAATAAAGCACTAGAACAAAAACTAATTGGACCAATGGAGGAGTCACATACCAAGGAACAATCTCCCCAAGCAGTTTTGCGAGAGGTGCTTTGAGCAAGGAGATCAAAAATCATAGCAAAAGTGGCTGGAACTCGTGCTTGAGTTGGTTTTTCGGGTTTGTGTGAGGCAGAGGAAGAAGATGGGTGCAGGGATAAGTGGAGGAGGGCCACCGTGGGCCCACAAGGCAGGGGGTAGGGCGCGCCCTCCACCCTCGTGGCCAGGTGGCAGCTCCCACCGCGGTGATTTTTGCACTAAAATTCCTCAAATATTCCCGAAAAAATCATATTAAATTGGCATGGCATTCTGAGGACTTTTATTTTCGGGGTATTTTTATATTGCACGGATAAGTCGGGAGACATACAGAAAAATACTATCTTACTTTATTTCTACTAAATAACAAAAAATATAAAGAGGGTACAGAAGGTTGTGCTTCTAGGTTCATCCATCTCATGCTCATCAAAAGGAATCCACTAACAAGGTTGATCAGGTCTTGTTAACAAACTCATTCCGACTAACATGGAACCGGAGAAATTTCTAATAACACTATGTCACTCAACGGGGATATGGACATCCCCAATAATAAGTATATCATATTTCTTCTTGACAGTAGGGAGAGGAAATTGAAAACCTCCAAATATAATCGATGGAATTTTTCCAATAGAGTTGATACTATGAACTTGAGGTTGTTTCCTCGAAAAGTGTACCGTGTGCTCATTACCATTAACATGAAAAGTGACATTGCCTTTGTTGCAGTCAATAACAGCCCCTGCAGTATTAAGGAAAGGTCTTCCAAGAATAATAGACATACTATAATCCTCGGGAATATCAAGAATAACAAAGTCCGCTAAAATAGTAACGTTTGCAACCACAACAGGCACATCCTCACAAATACCGACAGGTATAGCAGTTAATTTATCAGCCATTTGCAAAGATATTTCAGTAGGTGTCAACTTATTAAAGTAAAGTCTATGATATAAATAGAGAGGCATAACACTAACACCGGCTCCAAGATCACATAAAGCAGTTTTAACATAATTTATCTTAATGGAGAATGGTATAGTAGGTACTCCTGGATCTCAAAGTTTCTTTGGTATTCCACCCTTAAAAGAATAATTAGCAAGCATGGTGGAAATTTCAGCTTCGGTATCTTTCTTTTATTTGTAACAATATCTTTCACATATTTAGCATAAGGATTCATTTTGAGCATATCACCAATCGCATACGCATAAAAGATGGGTCTAATCATTTCAAAGCAAAGCTCAAAATCCTCATCATCCTTTTTCTTGGATGGTTTCGGAGGAAAAGGCATGGGTTTACGAACCCATGGTTCCCTTTCTTTACCATGTTTCCTAGCAACAAAGTCTCTTTTATCATAACGTTGATTCTTTGACTGTGGGTTATCAAGATCAACAAAGAGGTTCAACTTCTACATCATTATCATTACTAGGTTGAGCATCATCATGAACATCATCATTAACATTTTCACTAGGTTCATGTTCATTACAGATTGTGTTTCAAAGCATCGGACATAGAGATATCATTTGGATTCTCGTGTGGTTCAGCAATAGGTTCACTAGAAGTTTGCAAAGTCCTATCATTTTCTTTTTCTTCCTTTTAGAAGAACTAGGTACATCAATATTATTTCTCTGAGAATCTTGCTCGATTCTCTTAGGGTGGCCTTCAGGATACAAAGGTTCCTGAGTCATTCTACCAGTTCTAGTAGCCACTCTAACAGCATAGTCATTTTTCTTACTATTCATTTCATCAAGCACTTCTTTCTGATCTTTAAGTACTTGTTCTACTTGAGTAGTAACCATAGAAGCATGTTTGCCAACAAGTTTAAGTTCACCTCTAATATTAGCCATACAATCACCAAAGTGTTTAATCATATCGGAATCATATTTCAACTGTCTACCAAAATAAGCATTAAAATTATCTTGTTTGACAATAAAATTATCAAACTCATCCAAGCATTGTCTAGCAGACTTATAGTGAGGAATATCACCTTCATCAAATCTATAGAGAGAATTTACCTTTACTACCTGTGTCGAATTATCGGGATCAGGAGGTTCTTCAATAGGTGATGGATCAAGATCATAAGTTTCTTCAACAGACGGTAGATTAAGACCATGTATTTCTTCAATAGGAGGTAAATTCTTAACATCTTCAGCTTTAATACCTTTTTCTTTCATAGATTTCTTTGCCTCTTGCATATCTTCAGGATCGAGAAATAGAACACCTCTTCTTCGGAGTTGGTTTAGGGATAGGCTCGAATTGGCTCAGAGCTGGCTCAGGAAGTGTCCAATTGTTTTCATTTGTCAACATATTATTCAATAGAATTTCAGCTTCATCCGTGTTCTTTCCCTAAAAGAGAACCAGCACAACTATCCGTAATCTCTGGAAGCATCGGTTATTCCATTATAAAAGATATCAAGTATTTCTTTTTTCTTAAGAGGATGATCAGGCAAAGCATTAAGTAACTTGAGAAGCCTCCCCCAAGCTTGTGGGAGACTCTCTTATTTAATTTGCACGAAGTTGTATATTTCCCTCAAAGCAGCTTGTTTCTTATGAGCAGGGAAATATTTAGCAGAGAAGTAATAAATCATATCCTGGGGACTACACACACAACCAGGATCAAGAGAATTAAACCATATCTTAGCATCACCCTTTAATGAGAACGGAAATATTTTGAGTATATAAAAGTAGCGCGATCTCCCATCATTAGTAAACAGTATGGCTATATCATTTAACTTAGTAAGATGTGCCACAACAGTTTGATTCATAGCCATAAAAAGGATCAGATTCGACCAAAGTAATTATATCCGGATCAATGTAAAATTCATAATCCTTTCGGGAACACAAATAGGTGAAGTAGCAAAAGCAGGGTCAGGTTTCATTCTGTCTCTAAGAGATTCTTTGTCCCATTTAACTAATAACCTATTGAGCTCATATCTATCTTTGCAAGCAAAAATAGTTGCAGAAGATTCCATATCAAAAAACATAACCCTCAGGAATAACAGTCATATTTTCATCATCACTTTCATCATCGTATTCAGATTCAATAATTTCTTTCTCTCCAAATTTCTAGCATTTTGTTCATCTAGAAATTCACCAAGGGGCACAGTAGTATCAAGCATAGAAGTAGTTTCATCATAAGTATCATGCATAGCAGAAGTGGCATCATCAATAACATGCGACATATTGGAACGAGTAGCAGAAGCGGGTATAGGTGTCACTAGCTTACTCATAACAGAAGGTGAATCAAGTGCAGAGCTAGATGGCAATTCCTTACCTCCCCTCGTAGTTGAGGGATAAATTTTTGTCCTAGCGTCTTTCAAGTTCTTCATAGTGTCCAGCAGATATAAATCCCAAGTGACTCAAAGAATAGAGCTATGCTCCCTGGAAACGGCGCCAGAAATTGGTCTTGATAACCCACAAGTATAGGGGATCGCAACAGCTTTCGAGGGTAGAATATTCAACCCAAATTTGTTGATTCGACACAAGGGGAGCCAAATAATATTCTCAAGTATTAGCAGCTGAGTTGTCAATTCAACCACACCTGGAAACTTAGTATCTGCAGCAAAGTGTTTAGTAGCAAAGTAATATGATAGTGGTGGTAACGGTAACAAAAGTAAAGACAGCAAAAGTAATGTTTTTGGTATTTTGTAGTGATTGTAACATTAGCAACGGAAAAGTAAATAAGCGAGAACCAGTATATGGAAAGCTTCGTGAGGCACCGGATCGATGATGGATAATTATCTTGCGGATGCGGTTCGTCATGTATGATCATGACATAGGGTGACCTGAACTAGCTCCAATTCATCAATGTAATGTAGGCATGTATTCGAATATAGTCATACGTGCTTAAGGAAAAGAACTTGCATGACATCTTTTGTCCTACCCTCCCGTGGCAGCGGGTCCTATTGGAAACTAAGGGATATTAAGGCCTCCTTTTAATAGAGAACCGAAACAAAGCATTAGCACATAGTGAATACATGAACTCCTCAAACTATGGTCATCACCGAGAAGTATCCCGATTATTGTCACTTGGGGTTGTCGGATCATAACACATAATAGGTGACTATAGACTTGCAAGATAGGATCAAGAACTCACATATATTCATGAAAACATAATAGGTTCAGATCTGAAATCATGGCACTCGAGCCCTAGTGACAAGCATTAAGCATAGCAAAGTCATAGCAACATCAATCTCAGAACATAGTGAATACTAGGGACCAAACCCTAACAAAACTAACTCGATTACATGATAAATCTCATCCAACCCATCACCGTCCAGCAAGCCTACGATGGAATTACTCACGCACGGCGGTGAGCATCATGAAATTGGTGATGGAGGATGGTTGATAATGACGACGGCGATGAATCCCCCTCTTCGGAGCCCCGAACGGATTCCAGATCAGCCCTCCCGAGAGGTTTTAGGGCTTGGCAGCGGCTCCATATCGTAAAACGCGATGATTTCTTCTCTCTGATTTTTTCTCCCCGAAAGCCAATATATAGAGTTGGAGTTGGCGTCGGAAGGTGTCCAGGGGGCCCACGAGGTAGTGGGGCGCCCCACCCTCGTGGACAGGTTGTGGGCCCCCTGGTCTTCATCTTTGGCGAGGATTTTTTATTATTTTTTATAAGACATCCCGTGGAGTTTCAGGTCATTTTGAGAACTTCTGTTTTCTGCACATAAAATAACATCATGGCAATTCTGCTGAAAACAGCGTCAGTCCGGGTTAGTTCCATTCAAATCATACAAGTTAGAGTCCAAAACAAGGGCAAAAGTGTTTGGAAAAGTAGATACGACGGAGACGTATCAAAGGCCCATGGATCCTAGGCCCGTATGAGGCCCATGGATAGTACAGCCCATAGAAGACCCATGGATCGTACGGCCCGTAGAAGGCCCATGGATCGTACGGCCCGTAGAAGGCCCATTGATCCCTAAGGCCCGTATAGAAGGCCGATGGATCCTACGGCCCGTATAGAAGGCCAATGGTCCTACGGCCGTACGAAGGCCCATGGATCATACGGCCTGCAGGAGGCCCATGGTTACAACAGTCCGTGTGTTGCCATGATTATTTTGGCCTAGTTACCAAAAAAAGGCTATTGTGGCCACTAGAAAAACACATAAAAAGAACTACAGTGACTACAAGCAAACAACTAAACAAGACAATAAGGAAATAAATAAGAAAGCAATTAAGGCTAGCCTATTACCGCTATTACACATATTACATCCGCTGGGCATCAAAGTTCGCCACCGGTGCAAATATAGGGAACAAAGCAGCATATTACATAACTGGCCATCTAAATTGGCCACCAGTGCAAATAAACACGGCAAAAAAACAAGAGCATAACTGAAACAACTTCAGAAGAGCTCAAGAAACGTTATCCTGGGTATCCACCATGCTAGCAATAAGCTTAGCAAGCTGATTAGCTTTGTCCTGTTTGGCGCTAAAATCCTCCAACGCTTGCTGTTGCACCAGAAAGTATGCATCTGAATGCTCCAGGGACTTCCACTGTCCTTCCGCTTCTTGTCGCAAAGACAAATGATCGATGTCTTTCAGCTTGTAGTTGAGACTCAAGAAACCAAACTGATTCAGACAATGAGTTTGAATAGCTTGTGCATGCGGTACTGGCCAGTAACTCAAACACTAAACCAAGACAGGACTTTGGGGTTGTCTCGCTGTCTTCAAGATAGTCTTCCTTAGCTGTTTTATCAGCTTTGTTGGAGACCAACAAGGATGTGTCACTATCCTGAACCTTATATGCATTACTTCCTTTACCATTGCTTAATAAGGCACTCTTCCCCAATAGTCTCACAAGATTCTAAAAGAAGAAACAAGCGGACACATAACAAGTTTAGCATGTACTAGTATATGAAACTCATTTCGTGAACCAGTTCATTAGTAAGGTGGAAATGATTAAACTACCAAGTCTTCTATTGCCAAGTACTAGTACATAATAAAAGCATCAAACAAACATATATCTATGTCATATGGTCACTGCATTGTCTTGCCAAATCAAAATAGAGACACGGTTCAAATCGTATCAGTTCAAGACAAAGCAGCAGTGAAAGAATACAAAGCGTGGGAAACTACACAGCACAACAAGATTTCAGATGGGTACCATGGGTCTAAATGTACAACAACACTATTGGCTCTGTTGTGATGCTAGTAATGTGCATGATATGAAAGTCAACTGTATACGCAATTGAAATTGAAATCAACAGAGCTATTGATAAGAGCAAACCTGTTAAAGAAACATGCGTGAACATACCTGCTGTGCCATTGGAGTTTTGATTGGATCCTTCAATTTAAAAATAAGTTTGTATGAGTAAATACAGTGATACAAGAGCAAAGCAATCATAGTTTAAAAAGGCGCGCCTAGGCTCTAGGCGTTGGCAAAACGCATTGTGCATAACTATGCATAATCTGTGCATAACTGCACATAAGCATGTGCTTTGGTCAGTAAAGCGCAAGGCGGTGGCAAAACGCACAATTAACGCCTAGCGCTTTTTTGAACTATGATAGCAATGGAATCTTAAAATAGAACAGTTGTTCTTCAGGTTTAGGCACTTGTTCTACATGAACAGAGTACAGTAAGACGCAAGGATAAAATACTTAAAAATAGAAAATGAGCTCATAGACCTCACATTCTTGGTTACGGACCAAGATGAGAACAAGGCGTTCCCAGTCATCGTCCAGTAAATGTGTCTCAGGAGAACGTAAGGGAATTTGATGAGTTTCTTTGCCGGTGAAGTACGTTTTCTTCAGGTAATTCCGATACTTCCACCAAGCATTCTTGAAGATAGCAGAGGTATTAGCACAGGTTACCTCATCCTGAGTTTCCAAATCGGTCCTTCTCTATAGAGAAAAATGGGAAAATTTGTTGTATTATAACCATCATGGAGGTAGGATGTATGGGACGAAGCAAAGTAATTGCCATGAATAACATTACTTACACATAACTCCTGGACAAACACCTGCAACAGGCATTTTCCTTCATCTTCAAGATAATATTTCCAAGATGGGAAGATACGCACATATGATTTAACAACATCAAATGCGATAGATGCTAAACTACGACTGGCTGGTTGTGCTTCCTCCACAGGAATAGGCGTACTAAATGGTGGAGTTGGGGTTCGCCGTGATAGTATTGGCCCTTTGGGCACTGGAGCTGCCTTACTAACTGCTCTTGTTTGGGAGCTCTGTGGTGGAGATGGTGTTGTGTCAACAGGAACTGGGTTACTATCGGCTGGGGTTGGGGTTAGATTGGGTGAAGCTGGTTCTCTGTCCATCGCTGTAGGGGTACAATCTGCGAGAGTTTGGGTTATGTGTGATAGGGCTGGTTCTTGTGCATGTACAACCGGGGTGCAATCTCCACCAAGAGGTAGCACTGTTTTATTTGAAGACCGTGTTTTTATTCCGCTGAATCTTGGCATCACCCGCTCCAATTCAAATGGCTGATAAACAGGAAACATAGTTGAATGTACTGAGACATTGTATGAGAGATGATGCAATAGATAGTGTGGAAAAAGAGGGCATGAAATAGTTGACATGTATATTATTTAACTAAAACGAATAGCATGACATAATTTCACATATATGATGTCTATCTAAAATTTGGATAGCATAGCATAACATAATTCAAAGATATGATGAATAACTAAACAGGATCGCATGACATAATTCACCTACATGTTATCTAAGTAATCAGGATCGCATCATTTAATTCACATATGTGATTTATATGCTAAACAGAGGGCATTCGATATGATGTCTAAACTAAGAACATGGTGTTGAATATTGTGTATATGATGTCTAAACTATGCAATGCAAGACACCGTATGCATGATATGAGCAGTATAACCGTGCCAAGTTAGAGCATACACCTCAGTGGGGGAATAGGACTGGTCATCTGTCTCTGAATCCATCTCTGAGGAGCTATCGGGACCCAACAAGAGATCTGCTTCGACAGGTAGCACTGTCTGCTCTGAAGGCCTTGCTTTCACTCCAGATTTTTCCATCTCCCACCCAAATGGCTGATTCACAGGAAGAGTAGTTTAATGTACAAACATTGTCGACAAATGGAAATGTAATGAAGAAAAGGATGGGCAAGATATCATTCAAATATATGATGCACGGTTAAATAGGATGGCATTGCACATTTCACATATATTACGGTGGCTAAAAGACATGAGGCGCATAATTCCCATATATGATATAGAAACTAAACAGGTGGCATTACGTAACATGTCTAAATCTAAGCGGATGACATATATGATGTCAAAAGTAGGCACTGCAAGGCAACATATGCATGATATGACTAACATCATCATGCCAAGGTAGAGCAAACACCTTGGGGGTAAATAGGAGTGGTCGTGGCGTGCGAATACGCCTCGGAAGCAGAGGGTGGGGAGGGTTTGCCATTGAACCCACCATGGAGCGATGTCTGCATGACATTGTATTGTCGCATAAAACTCTTCTCTTTTTCTCTACATGTTCAGCATGATTTGTGTACAATATCGACATGCATCTGAAAAAAATATGGTGAGATTATGTAAGAAGAGCATGCAGAAATTTAGAGTGATGGTAACAACCAGTGGATCGGCGTTTTCCGTTGAACCAAAATAGCCCTAATGGAACGACGTGATGTATAGTAATAAGTGATGCAACAAGTGTACAACCTCTTTGCCGTGGCCGTGTCGACCTCGGCATCATTGGGTTGGTCATTTGAAGCAGTTGAGGCAGAGGTGGTCGCTGGAGGTGTGGAGGAATATCGAGGAATCTGAAGCGGCGTCCGAGGCCTTTGCTCTGTTGTGATGGATTGTTCTGTCGTTGGAGCAGCTCCGGTGAGCCGTAAGACGTCAAGGCTGAAGTAGCACAAGACAGACATCGTCAATCTCAAGTGGGATTCTAATAGCATCTCTAATAGATGATGTAAAATGGATGTAAAATTAACATCACCAAAAACCACCTGACTACAACAGATGAGGTAAAAACTGTTGACTTTGAACTTAATTGTCGAAGCTGAAATTTACTGTGGAATCTGAATACTATCGAAACTGACCGCAATGGTAGCAGAGAGGCACTTGACATGTAGTTTAGGGAGGGCATGCGGTTCATCTTCAACCTGCACACCCCTGAGCCGCCAGCCACCACCGGCCGAACCGCCGGCCCCAGCGCCGCCTCGCCGCCCCGAAACAACTCGCCACCGCCGCCCCGGCCAGCCCTTTAGGCCCCCGCCCCCACCCTGAACCCTAAGATAGATAGTGGGGTACCTCTCCGGCGAGCCCCCGTCCCCGCTGCGGGTGGTTCTTCCTTAACTCCGTGAGCCACCCCGCCAACCCTGAAAATTGGTGACCCAAAAAGTCGATTCGATCAAGTGTGGCTTAATCGAGCAGAGCGGCCAGCCTGGCGAGGAGAGAAGCGGCTGGCGGCGATCGGCGAGCGAGAGCAGCAGCAAGCAGCGGCGAGAGCCGGAGCAGCAGCAGATCCGGCTGGTATGGACACCGCCGCCGAAGGGGCCTCGCACTAGGGGAGAGCCGCCGTGGAGATGTCACCCGCGGAGCCGGCTTCAAGGTAGCCGCTCCATGGGGATGCGGGATGGAGCATCGTCGGCGCCGGGAGGTCGAGTTAAGGAGAAGGTGCGATGCGATGAGTGTACAACCTCTTTGGTGGCGCCGAGTAGGCCTTGGCTTCGTCCGAGGAGTCGGTGAGGATGTTCTTGTTCCGGTGGAAGCAGGTTAAGGCGGCGTTAGGGGATAGAGCAGCCGCGATAGGCGAGGCGATCGCGGAGCAGCTCCTTGGAGGTGGAGGACGGGCGGCTGAACGGCGGGACGGCGAGATGGACGACGGATCCTCATCCGTGGGAGGTGGACGAGGGACGTCGAGCTTTTGCGGTGGGCGGCGTCGTCGGGGAAGAGGCTCGGCTGGGTAGCGATGGCGTGGCGAGCCGGAGGAGGGTGGGGTTTCATTTGGAAGCGGAGAGGTTATGGCGGCCTGGGATTTCGAATGGCGAAAAGGGGGTGAAGCATGACTTAGGGACGCGCTTGTCCAAAATGTAGGGTGTGTTACAAAAGTACCCCCCACCGATTTGAACTAGAGGCCCTTTCAGCTCAAGGTTAGAAGGGGGATTTCACGTGTCGGGACTTGGCAGCTGGAGGGAGTTTTCGCGCGCGTTGTAATTTCGGGATAGCAAGGCGCGGGTTGTGAAGGCGCCAGTTTTGGGAGCACGATATATGAATTTTCGGGATATAACAAGACGCGGGTTGAATTTCAGGGACAAGCCTAACGTGTAGTAATATTGTACTTGTACGTACCAAATCAATTCGCACTTCCCTCAACCAAAAAGAAAACCAAAAAATAAAACTATTCACACCATACAAAGAGAGAGTCTTGCCCCATTTTACTATACAAATGCTATTCAGCTACTCCCTCCTTCCATCTATATAGGGCCTAATGCGTTTTTCGATGCTAACTTTGACCAAATATTAGAGCAATGATATATGACATGCAACTTACACAAAGCACACCGTTAACTTCGTCTGTGAATGGTTCTTTCAATGATATAATTTTCACATTGTGCATGTCATTTACTATTAATCTTGTCAATAGTCAAAGGCGGTCTTAAAAATCTCATTACGCCCTATATAGATGGAAGGAGGGAGTATGAATCCATGTTATGTCCGATTAATTTTTTTCGCTTGTTGTATAATGCATGTAACCTACTCATACCAACATTTTAGTGCATTCCCAATGTCTATACTACCGCTGCAATTCGAACTAAATTTGAATTCGTTTCTCTATTTCAATAAGAATCTACAATCATGATTTTTGCCAACTTCAACCATCATAGTTTCCTTGCTATCCGCCAGATATAAATCGGACGGACCTATAATGCAGGATGGCAGGCACACCATCATCAACAACTCCGTTTTTTTATAAGAGTAGAGATAAAATATATTAAATGTAGTATAACATGTTCATAAACACACCATGTGTATCACCGTTATATATATTCACACATGCATCGGTTTAAAACACTATGATAAATTCTTCAAATATCCGAATTCGCTTTTTATAATGAAGTATATATGATCTCTATTCGTCTTTTACACCCACACAACCCTCTTATCTTTGTAGCTAGCGCTAACTTTCCCTTGTGCATGCACATGCCCGCATCCTTCTCACCCTCCCTCAGCATTCTCAAGCTCCATCGTGCAAATTCGTCGTTTCACTTTAGGTCGTTCACCCACGGTGTGTGTAGGCCCCCAGCTCCTTCTTTACGGCACACATCGATCGATATGCCTCTCTAGCCAGGTGTGCCTAGCACAAACACAAGCTTCCCTCTTCTCTTGTCACCGTCCATGCCTCACTCCCACCACTCTTTTCATCGTTCTCGTACTACTTTACACTCCTCCCGCTCGATATAGTATGCCTCTCGTACCACCTCCTACATGCTTCCCTCTATCTCTATCCTTCTCCTCGTGCCTCGTTTTCTTCTTACACACACATGCATGTATTCCGATCTATCTCCCAACATATACCTGGATCGAATTTAACTACCCCCCATCGATCGGCGTACCTCACAAGTTATGTCTCTCCTTTCTCTAACAAAGGGTGATTGATCTTCCTATGTAGTTATGTCTGCTTACCACAGCCACATCGTCCCCCCTCATCATTCGTACATGCCTCCTGACCCGTCTCTCACACGCACGTGCACAGACAACAAGCAGCCATATCCTCTCTTATTGATATTGCAGGCGTGCCCTCCGTTTGTCTAGCAAGCCTATCCCACCATTTGTTAGAAGCAACTCCACTACCACCCCTCCCAACTCTCTAGCTCTGTCTCTCTCCCAACATTATTCCTCTCCTGCACATATGCATGGATGCCGATCGATCTCCCTTAATACATGAGGCGATCGATCTCCTTAATACATGAGGTAGGCCTCTCTCCTCCTCCACACATATACCAGCCATTGTACCTCTATAGTTAATTGGGCCTCCCTCTTCCCCCACCACACACCGATAGTCGAGCGCTGCAGGTAGGTATCCATGCCACAGAGACAAACTGCACATGTCCCCTCTCATGTTCCAGTAGGCCAGCCACTCTATATCTTTGACTGGGCACACACAAATTCGATGGCACTCTTTATCGATCGCGCGCACACACACACACATCATCCCTCTTTTCGATTCTATGGACACCTCAAGCCGGTGATACCTCCACTCTCTTCTCGTGGATCACCCCCTCTATATATATGTTATATCCAGGACTCTATTTCACACACATTGCATATGTTACCTTTTTGATTGAACCCCCCAAAAAAACTCCCAAGAAGCCACACACTATATCTCTCTAGGTTTGTATCTCTCTCACACAACCCCATGTAGGTGGTGTACGTATACAAGAAGAGAATAGGTGCACCATGCACGTACTCACGCTTCGTGCCCAGCCACACCCGTGCGGGTACACGGTGGATCTCATTTCTTTACGAAATGGCAGCCCACGTGCTAATTTTAACGCCTATAGCGGTTGTTTACCTAGGGAGGTCATGTACCACGCCTGCACGAAACAAAGTTCGACTTGACGCGTTGCCGCGTTATTTTTAAATAAAGTTATAGCGCTCAATGGCACGTACACAGAATATAAAACGTTTTTTATGGAGAAAAAGGTAGTCCGCTCACTATATACAATGGAGCCTTGCGTGCCTGGTTTGTCGCTCTTCAGAGTATCTCACACAAGGCTGTGGTGGCCTCTCTCTCTCTCACCGTTGGTCACTGATCCGGCCGCATCCCGTCCACCGTGGGAAAGGGAGTGCGGTGGCCTCTCTCTCTCTCACCGTTGGTCACTGATCCGGCCGCATCCCATCCGCCGGGGGAAAGGGAGGAAGTGCATCGTTTCTCCGTGCGACGGCGCCGAGGCGGCATGTCCCGATCTGCGGTACACGCCGATCTCTCTTACCAAGCTCCGACGCGGCAGGGCCTACGCCACCTGCTCGCAGATTCCGCCCGCCGCCGCTCACCTAGTTACATCCCGACGACCTCCAGGTATCCCCTCCGGCCTTGCTCCACCGCCCGTCTTCCCACGTCGCTGCATGTGGATCTTCCATAGTTCTTTGCCCAAAACGTAGCTCGTCCGGCGTACTTTCCATATTGCATTCTCGTCCTCACACTGCTTTTAGACAAACACAACCGTGTTGTTATCTTCCCTTAGGGCAAGGAATATGCTTATTTTTTGCCGTCGCATGTGTCATCAACTGTTATTGGCCAGTAATTGTTTCCTTTCTACCTCTTTTTTGCAAATAGGGCTATCCATTTCACCTCGTTGCTATTGCGACCTTTTGGTGAACTGCACAAATCACTTTTTTCTTAAGAGTATTTTGTGCAGTTGTACTAAAATGTCACATGGGCAACGTCTCTACATTTCGGTCTTGTTGCACAAAGGGAGATTGGTTTTGCTCTATCCTCCTCATCCAACTCCGAGCCTAATCTTCTCCAACTAGTTAGTCGTAAGAGAGACTGCAAAGGTGACCGGCTTCTATTTATGTGTTTATTATTTCATCAGCAGTCCTCTATTATTGTAATCACACTTAATATCTTTGGAACAGGGACGCTCAGCTCTATTTTAGTGGAACTGCACAAAATGATCGGAATGTTGCGTGCTCCAGACAGCTACTTTTTTCCCAACATGCCTTGTTGATTTAGACAGAGCTAGGGGGACGTTGCGCCAATGAAAGCATGGATCAATTTTAATTTAACACCTTCTCACAACTCTGTCTTCGGTTGTGATGTAATTATTAGCTCGATCTGCTAATAATTGACATGCATTAGCAAGGAACTTAGTTTTTATTGTTTCGAAAGAGCATCGATGGCAAGACAGGTGAAATGAAGCTGAAAGCTCACACCATTGTAGAATTTCATGTCTCATTTGGAAAATTATTTGTATAATACGTCAATTATGTAAGCGAATGATGGAAGCTTGATAGCATTGATGAAGCCTCTTCATCATCCGGGTCCATGTGCCATGCACAAAATTATACTCCTTCGTTCCTAAATATTTGTCTTTTTACAAATTTCAAGCGGGCATATTTTAGAGTGTAGATTCACTCATTTTGCTTCAGATGTGTACTCCCTCCGTTCCTAAATATTCTATTCATCTTTCTAGAGATTTCAACAAGTGACTACATACGGAGCAAAATGAGAGAATCTACACTCTAAAATATGTATATACATCCGTATGTGCCACCATTTGAAATCTCTAAAAAGACAAATATTTGAGTAATCACTCGTTGAAATCTCTAGAAAGACAAATATACTCGGAATATATTTAAGAACCGAGGGGGTGCACAACCACATGGGAGACTCAGCCGGTCGTTGCCGCATTAATAGTGAGTAATGAGCGGTCAAATCGTAAGCCCCACCTTTCCCACTTTGTAAGTTGCTCTGAAGAAGCAACCATTAACACGCTCTTCTTTGAATCCGCTCATACTCCATCCGTCACTTTGTTTATACAGTAGCGCTTGAAAAAAGAAAAAGATCTGTGGGACCAAGGCGACTAGCGATCGGCCTGAAAAATAGCATTGGTAGTTATAGCACGGCGTCTATTACTAGAGGGAATAATGCGTATACACATGCATGCGGTGTTTCCACCCCGGGTACACACATGCATGCACTTACTCCACTCCGTAATCTTGTAGTACAGAGTACATGGAGTGAAAATTGTGGACTTGATTGCGGTTACCACGCCCTAATTAATTGAGCATTAAACCAAACGCGTCTAAAGTCTCTTCCGGTGGTGGAAATGCATTGAGAGAAATGCATCATAACGAAGCGCATACCAGAACTGTGTGGACGGAGGGAGGAGTAGTATGAAGGTTCAAAACCAAGCACGCCTATGGCGATCGATCAACGCACCTCCTCTTGGCATATCAACGACATGTGGGACAGGAGTGTGAGCAAACCGATCTCAATTGACGGCAAAAGAGCCAACCCGCCGTTCCTTGAGAGAGACGAGGAGCGAGAACACAGACGGGTTCGCATGGAGGCCAAGATATATTCGAGCATGGTTGGTTGATCGATATCATTCATTACATGTTGGGCTGCCGTTTCCGCCCTTCTCCGGAATAAACGTATACTTTATCGAGATAAAAAAAATGCAGACGCTCCACCATGCGGTTCTAGTAGTAGTACTACTCAGACCATCGCGCTTGGCTATTCGCCACTTCGTGAAGTAGAACAATGATGGTACTCCGCATGTTGGGTACTACGGTGTATGCCTCTTACAATCGACACCGAATGGACTGATGCATGTCCACCGAGGGTAGGTTGCATTAGTCAAAGGCGAAGCGAGCTTCACCTTGTCCCGCAAGCTTCTCCTCGCTCATGAGTTGACGGGACACACCAAAAAGTAGTGCTAGTCCATACTCCCTCCTTTACGGTTAATATGGCTTAATCTTTTTGTGGGTAAATGAGAGAGCTTTATTCATATATAAGAATTCTTAGGACGATCAGCCAAGACACTGGTCACTAGGAAGCGAGGTACCCGCAAGAAAAGAAGTAGGAAGCGAGGTGTTTCATCAAGCCAGCTCTCGGCCACATTCAAAGTGCAGCAAGCACAGATTCAGACGAAGATGCGCCGCAAGGTTTGTCAATTGTTTACATGCTGAAAAACAAAACAAGAGGAAATATTACCGAGCGCTACTATTTGTAACAGGATATGAGCCAGAATTAAGCGAGAATTGTGGCGAGTGTTCCATGCAATCAACTTCCATTATCACATGCGAGAACCCTCGAAGAGAACCAAATGTGTTGAGGATTGTTTTATCACAATTTTAAATTATAATAAGAGTACGGCTCCTCCATCCGGTTCCTAGTACTAGTATAGTACTTACGCACCTTTATAGACTATATTAGTAGTACTAGTACTAGTAAACTTTGCGCTTGGCTGTTTGCCTATTCGGAAGTCGAACAATAGTAGCACTAGTAGTATAGTGTATGCTTACGCAATCGACACCGAATTAATCGTTGCACGTCCACCGCTTTGAGCGAGGAGAGCTTGCATTAGTCAAAAGTTTCTCCTTGTCCTGCGAGCCACCGCTACAAGTAATGCTAGTCCATACTGCTTCCTCTCCGGTTAATATGGATTAATTTCAAGCGAGATAAATACAACATGCATCCTTTGTATATTTGTAAAAATACGGTCAGTGGACTTCATAATATGCTCATTGCGCTCAATATATATATTTTCCGGTGTTTATACGGTAACTAGCTCACCCCGACCGAGTATGTGTGTGCATGCACGTGTAGGTTGAGCACTTAGCGTGACTGTGTATTCCGTCGTGTGCTCGGACATGCATGCATTAGAGGCGTCGTAGCTGCGTTTTTGCGTCCATGTGTACGTGTGAATGTTGCATACACGTAGGGGGAGTACGTGTAGGGGCCACTAAGGAGCAGTAAAATCACACAGTAAGTTAGTCGGAAGAAGCAACCATCATTTCACTCTTGAACGACACGTACGCAATATAAAATGGTTGATATGGAGAGAAAAAAAAACCACTATATATACACTAGCAGGAGCCTAAGCTACAAGCCTGCTTGCTAAGGTTGCTCTCTTCACAAGCATAGAACGACGGGCTTGATCCCGCGGCTGGGGGAAGGGAACAATGTTCTGCGTAGACGCGGTCGACATCGGTGAGGGAGAAAACCCACAGTCGGTGCGTCCCAATCGAAGTCACAGCGGTATGGGCCGATGCCGCGTCCCAACCGCCCTTCTAGCTACAGCCCGACGTCCTGTAGTCCATCTTCCTTTTGGAGCCGGCTTGCTCCATCGCCGTAGCTCCATCTCCATGTCGATCTTTCTCTACTTCTACCGTCTTCTACTTGTGATGAGTTTATGTCTCATGAACTAGTGCCAAGATACTATTATTCTAATCACACTTCTTCAATATCTTTGCCATCAGGGATGCTCGGTCGATTTTAGTGGAACTGCACAAAAGCATCGTATGATCCGAGGGTGCCGACCATCTTTCCTTCGACAGGTTCTAACGGCCAGTGGAATTAAATCATGTTTAGGGTTTAGGGTTTAAGTCGTAGTGACCCCATCAGTAGTTTTTCTTTCGTACACGCTCTCACAACTTTTTTTTTAGTTGTGAAGTAAATATTGGCTATGATCTGTGAATCATTGAGATGCATCAGCATGCGTGTTAGTTTTTCTTTGTATTTGATGGAATGTTGTAACGGGGCAACCTTGGAATAGGAATGAAAATGGAGTGGAAAGTTTCTGTTTTTCCGGAGAAAACATGGAAACGGAGAGAATCAAATGTTTCGTTTCGTTGGATCGCGCCATCGAGCAAAACCAACGTTTAAATCACGTCTGTCGTGTTCGTGTCTCACCCTCCTCCACGGATCGACCCCACACGGTCGCTCGACATGCCACTCACCGCAAACCGAGTATACGATAACTTTCCCGCCTGCTTGTCGATGGATCGCGCCATGGAGTAGTACTAGCACTACTGGAAGAGATTGACGAGTTGGGGGAGGACAGCTAGCTGTAGCACGGACTCCCAAGAACTTTTTACATGCATGCTGTAGCCGGCTATTGCGACCTTTGAACGTGGAGCAGCCGCGTGCACCCGGAAGCGGCGCGGGCGACGCTCTCTCGACCGGCGTGCCGCTTCAATGCCGGCGCCAGTGAGAGATCGCGTCCGCTCTGGCCGGGCATGAATGCGGCACTGACCGTTTCGGGCGGGAAGCCTTGTGGTGATGAAGAGGGTTCGGGTTGGTCAGGACCGGCCGTGGTAGCGGTCCGGACGTGCGCAAACAAGAGATGTTGTACGTCAATATTGCTGCATATATAATTAACAACGTAAATAATGTGCCAGTTGGACAAATATGATTGGATATGGAGATGGAAATGGAATTTTACGTAAACACGGATATGCATGTCTATGTCTATGTGTGTGTGCGCGACGACTCTCGCGACCTGGAAGCGGGGGTGTGTTTTTGATAGAGTTTTCTTTCTTGGTACGTTAGAAAATTAGTTTGTCTAATTCACATCTAGATGTTATTTAAGGATATCACAACTAAGCTCCCACAAGTATATAATGTAGCAACAAGAAACAAAAAAACTAGGACAAAAATAGACCACTAACAGAGTGTACATCAGATTAGATGTGACATAACTATGTCACATCTAGATGTGTCCTAAACAGACCCTTAAAAATTGTCCGCCATTTTCATTTCTTTTTCCGGAGCAGCGTATTCTATTTAAAACCACTGCTATGGAGAGATTTTTTTTACTCCATTATAGCCTCTTGTTTGATAGAGTTTCTCGCGTCTCGCTCTCTCACCCTCTCCATATCAAAACAAGATGGCAGTGTCCACTCTATCTCTCTCCTCACCGGTGGTCACAGATCCGGCCGAATGCCCGAATCCCATCCGCTGCGGGAGGTGAGGAGGTGCAGCATTGACGTTGTCGCCCACGGCGACGGAGGGAGCCGATGCGCACCGTCCTCTCGGAGCCGGCGCTGGCGCGGACGAAGATGCCAAATGGATGATGCATCACCACGATGACCTATCGATGCTCATGGTTGCGCCTCGTGGTTGTGTTACCGGTGAAGCTGATCGATTTTCAATGAAAAACAAGCTATCTTCCATCAGTGCTCTTTGCTTATTACGCACAAAGATGATATCCTTCGTCAGTTCACCTTGGTTGCGTTAGAGACGCAGTCGTCTTTCACATTGGTGCAATTTTATCACACAATTGGCTATGAACCAAATGTTTCCTTGAAGAAGGATCGACGTTGGTACTAAGAGCATAATTTTTGTATTGATTTCTAAGCCTTCTCACAACTTTGTCTCCAGCTCCCCTGTAATTTTATTTGTCCAACTATTAACTTTGATTTAAAAATGGTGTGGACTAAAAACCCGGATGGACGTAGTAGCCCTCCATTTTTATTTACTCAAGATATTAGATTTGGTGAAGTCAAACTTTATAATAGTCTCAAACCTTTCCGATAATTGAAATTAAAATTCTTTATTTGTACACACTCTCACACGTTTCTGATAATTTGGCGCATTTGTGGTTGTTCACTTAAGGGAGGGTAGTGTACCACACATGAAGGACTGGAAGTGCGACCAGGATGCGTGGGCGTGGATCGTTAGTTCATCGGAAGTAGTACTAGTTTTCTTCACTGTACATTAGATAAAGAGTTTCGTTTCGTACTTACACAATTTAAAACGATTGTTATGGAGAGAATAAGAAAACCACTCCACTAGTATATATTACTCGTATACTCGAGAGTACTATATGGACGCGGCTTGACTTAGTGCACTTGCCTTTGGGTTTATGTCAGGACCCCGATTCCAAGTCACATCGATCTAGCCGGTAACACCTCATATCACTTTGTGGCCTCACGCACGGTATTCCCACGGGTGTCGCCTTACCATGGCCCGGGACCGTTTGCGCCTTTTGGCTCACGTATATGATAGTGTCACTAGCATCTATATGACAGAGAACCCGGGCCGACATGACTAGTCGTGAACCCAAAGTGGCACTAACTTATAGGGACAGGCATACATGAATCAACATCGAGCATGTCGATTGCCAGCGTGCGAATCCGGGCTGTAACCTTTGGGCTAACAGGACTCGGGAACCCGGGCTGTAGCTGGCTAGGCAGGACTCAGATGTCACCGCGTGACATTACCCGAAGGGACGGAACCACGAGAACGAAGTGAATCACATGCCCGGCGATCAAGTGTTAGGAGCAGTAGTGTTGGGCTAGCAGGACTCCGGTGAACCGGGTTGTAGCGGACTACTATGGCTCATGGAAGCACAAGACTACATTTCCCCATAAGAGAGGCTACCAAGGATAAACAACTAGGTTGTCGGATCCAACACATACCAAGCATTTCAATCATACACACAATATGCTCGATATGTGTAAATACAACATGGCATCACAACATAACTCTACGACTCAAGTATTTATTCAATAGGCTTCGAGGAGCGAGATATTACAAAGATGCGTCTCATGACCTAACATTCAGAGCATACAAGTCAAAACACATGTGGAAGCTTAATATGTCTGACTACAGACATCTACAAATGAAAAAGGCTGAGAAGCCTGACTATCTACCAGATCCTGCAGAGGGCACAAGATCGTAGCTGAGGTAACCAGCTAAACATCGAAGTCCACGCGGAACTACTAGCGAGACTGGAGTCTCTCTGCAAAACATAAATTAATCAAACGTGAGTACAAATGTACCCAGCAAGACTTACATCAGAACTAACAACATATGCATCGGTATCAACAAAGGGGGTGGTGGAGTTCAACTGCAGCAAGCCAGCTTTGACTCGGTGGCTATCCTAAACTACGACTGCAAGTAACTCTTTTGAGGTGGCGCACACGAGCACACATATTCACCATATCAATACACCACTATGGATCCGCTCCCATCTCCCTACGAGAACGCCATCCATAGCACTCACGCTTATCTTGCGTATTTTAGAGTATCCACTTTCACTTGTCTATGAACTGTTATAGGCAACCCAGAAGTCCTTTACCGTGGACACGGCTATTCGAATAGATGATGTTAACCCTGCAGGGGTGTACTTCTTCACACACGCTCTCGCCACTTACCACCATGTACACGTCGTGTATCTCGGCAACCTTCAAGTGGAAGTCTGGCGAGGGAGTCGGCCGCGACCTGACTAATCACACAAGTCTCTAGTCCAGGTTTATCGCCTATTCGGGTTCCATCCATGAGGAGATCCGGCCGGTGTCGCCACGGCCCCAAACGATGAGCGAGGGTTCCCGAGGCACCAAGCAGGCGTCAAGACACGGTGCCTCATGGGTCGGCGCCACGCACGGCCCCCAACACATATCCTACAAACACCGAAACTAGTTGCAACTCACGGACAGAGATCAAGTTGATTAATAAGTCGAGATAGCTTGGAGTGCCGGAGCCCAATGTGTGGTAGTAACTGTTTCATGGATCACAAACACAGAACTCAGTTCACGAGGGGCGGCTGCAATGAGACAACCCACCTTGTACTCCTACAGGGCTTCTCACCGCTACCTTTACCAAATCGTGTTCACACACTTAGCTCTCAACAGTTGGTCATGTTCACACACCTCCGATTCATTTCCGATGAATCAGACCTGACTCAACTCTAAGCAAAGAGGCATGACAAACAAGCATGTATGAGTAGGCACATCAGGCTCAAACAACTCCTACTCATGCTAGTGGGTTTCATCTATTTATCGTGTGGCAATGACAGGTCATGCAGGGAAAAGGGTTCAGCCATCGCAGCAAGTAACAAATATGTCGTTATTGTCCTAATGGAGTAAAGAGAGCGAAGCGAGAGAGTGGGATTGTATCGGAATGAACAAGGGGTTTTGCTTGCTGGCATACGAAGATAATATAGTTCTTCATCGGTGTCATCGAACTCATCGTCGGAGGCACGTCTATCGAGAGGGGACAAATACCGGCAACAGAGAAGGAGAACACAATCAATGCAGTGCACAACATGACGCATGATCATGACATGTCAATATGTTGTGTTTTGAGCTAATGCAACTAGCAACATGTTAAATGGAGTTAGTAACCCTAGGTTCAAATTCAAACTCCATATGTGAGAGTTAAAATGTCATTTATATGATTTGGCCTAAACAGCAGGTTGTTCTAACATGCATGAAAATGGTACAGATGGATAGATTGGATTTTTCTGATCATTTTTCATATATAAATTATTTCATTCTGAGTTATAGATTATTTTCTATGAATTTTAGAAGTTTAGGAAAATTTTGGATTTTTCTGAATAAGAATAAATTCAGAAAAGGGCATTACTGCGTCAGCCTGACATCATCATGACGTCAGCAGGTCAACAGGGCACGGTCCAGGTCAAACTGACCAGTGGGTCCCGCGTGTCAGCAGATATTTAAACTAACTAAATTTAGTTAAAACTACTCTGAGTTAATTAGCAGAGGGGGGCCCACTTGTCATAGACTCAGGGGGGAGTCAACCTGGGCCCACCCAGTCAAGGTCAACGGGTAAAACCCGCCGGTGTTTAGCCGCCGACGAGGCCAGACGCGGCGGTGGGAGTGCATTAGCACGTTCTGGCGACCAAATGGGCGGCAGAGAGCACCTACGCGTAGCTGGGAGCAAGCCGCAACGTTTGATGGTGGTGGTTGAGCTCGGGGTGGCGGGAGCGTCGCGGCGGCGACCTTGGCGATCGCGGAGTTCGGCGAGGTCGAACCCGAGGCTACGGGCACGCGGCGAGGCGTGGGGTGGTGCATTGGGCTCCTGCGAGTGCGGTGAAGATGGTGACGTGCTCGGGATCAAGCCCAACTGGTTGTGGCCACGACGGCGACGTGCGGTGGCGGCGGCGAGCTCCGGCCGTGGTGGAAGACGGAGCTAGGAGACGGAAATGGAGGGGGCGAACACAGGGGGAAAATCAGGAGCTCACGGCGAGTACAGAGGTGGCCTCGGCATGCTCGGGGAAGTCCTGGTGGCGCTGAATCGACCGGAGACGGGCTCGGGTGCCCGAGGTTGAAGACGAAGGCGAAGACGGCGTTCGGCGGCGTTTGGAGTCGCGTGAGTCAACAGGGAGGCGTAGGCGACGGTGGCGGAGCCCCTGGGCATGTCGGAGAGGTGAGGGGGAGGCTCAGGGCACGGCAGCGATGAGCGGCGGCGACAGCTGCCTTCGGGTGGAGTGCTGTGAGAGGGACAGGGGAGGGGATGAGCACCGGGGGGGAGTGAGAGGGCCTAGGGGTGCGTGGCGTCTCCAGCCAGCTCCAGGCGGTCGGCGGCAAGCAGGAGGAGGCGTGGCGAGCTCGACGGTGTCGCGGTGTCCCTCCTCGCCCTCTTGGCGGAAGGTGGCGATGGCAGCACCCGAGCCGGTGAAATTTGGGCAGTGAGATGGGCCGCCAGGTATGTGGCCCAGGTAGGTTCTCTCTCTCTCTGGTTTTCTATTTATTAATGTTTTCTATTTTCTGCAATTTGTTTTGATTTGATTTAAAACATCAAATCATTTTTTGAACTTTCTGTAAATTGCTATGTAAGCTCAGAAACTAGTCCAAGGTCACATGCAGTTTACAAAAATATTTGAACTTTATTTCTTATATAACAGAAATAAATTCAACTCAAATATGTCATTGATTTAAGTCAAAGTCCCAAAATAAATATTTATGTGATTCCAAAAATATTGGTTTGGATTTTACCCCTTACCAATATTTTCACAGAGTAACAGGAACATTTCTTTGGACTCATTTGATGAGGATTAAATGTTGATTATTTTTTTAACAGGTTTCTGAGGCTTGAAAATTCCCTCAATTCAATTTTCAGAATTTAGACATGATGATCATGCAAGGACAAGCAAAGGCTAAACTGGGGTTGTGACAACTAACCCCCACTAAACAAGAATCTCGTCCCGAGATTCAAGACGTGAGGTAAGAAGACAGAGGGGGCACAAGCTAACACGATCTTCACGATCCAGGTTGCACTTCATAAGGACGTTGATTCCTTGCATCACGTTGATCTTGACATCCTTGCCTTCGAGATCTTTGTCCAACACGATGACGATAGGAGGAACTCTCTGAGAATCGATCTCCTCGAAGATTGAGCACTCTAGATGAACTCATGGGTGAGACATAGGAACATCTCTTGAGGAGACACGAAGCACACATATAGAGGGATGGAGTGGAGCAGGATGGCGAGGGTTCACTAGGTAGACAACAATTCCACACTTAAGAAGGTGGTGAACGGTTGTCAACGTAGCGAGGAGTTGAGTTGCCATGATACCATAACGATGCACCTTAGGGAAGGTGACTCGTAGAAATATCCCCTTAAGTGGCAAAAGAATTACTTTTGATTCATAGATCATTGAGACTCTTTATACCAACCTAAGGCAATCACAATCGATTATTTGAAGGAGTTTAAAAGAATGACATACTCGGACTAGAATGGATGATGTGAACTACCTTGTTGAAGACAACGCAAGGGATGATTTGCTTATCATCGGAGGTGGAGGGAACCCATGGTAAGTCCACTTTTGAAGATGATATTGGACAGCAACTACCGAGAAGGGCAACCCATGGGGGATTGGCACAATGGCGATGCAAGCTGGGAACAAGATGCAATTGTTGGGAATGTTCCAACCATCATATCTGCCTAAGATTCAGATCCGATTGGTAATAGGATACTTCAGACTCAGCATGTCTGAAAAGAAAGTTTGCAACACAATTCGACAAGATGGTGTTGCGAGATTCTCGAGGAATGAACTAAGATAGCAAGCTCCAAAACATGAGCTGGTTCTGCTACAAGCATGTGAACACGTTGTCCCAAACAATCATGATCACATGGTAGTCTTACAACAAAACACTACCGAATTCTGGTTAGGAACCATCAACGAGGATATCGAAGTCCTTGCGTAAGTCCAGCTCTTAAGAAGAAACTTCTTCTCCTTGAACAAATCAATCAGTGGCTTGGTGTGCTAGGGATACATATAGAATTGAAGGTTGCAAGTCTCCAAACCATAGAATACTTCGCACATGTGCATGACTGACTTGGGATGATTCCAAAGGAAGCAAAAACCAACTTTCCCGGATCCACGACGACAACTTACATCAAACGCACGTGAATTAGAGGAAGTCACTTCTTTCATCCAAACATAGGCTTCATGAACAAAACACGAAGATAATGCTTACAAAGTTTCCAACACTAGGTTGATGTTCACCATGAATCATGGGGGAGACAAAATCTGGCGATGGGCTCCATGACAACTCATCGGAATTTCCATATCACTGGACTTCCACCATCATGTGAACATGGTGTAGCATTGGTCAGACCAAAAGATGTAATGGTGTATGCTCGAGGGATCAACCACTAGTAAGACAACATTACGAACATTGTTGGTTCTGATTTGACTTGACGATAGCCCATACTCAAGTCAAAGTTTTGACAAGGCAATAGATCCAACAACTGATCACAGGGACCAATCGATGAAGATATCATCTTTCTTCAACACACACACACCACACAAAGATATCCCTTTGGAGGTGAACTAAGTTAGACAAGCTTTTATCTCCCAACTCTCCAAGTTGTTGTTTGGCTTAACCAACTAGCTCAGGGGTATCCAACACGGATTCTTGGAGAAAAGTGGTTTATTGGAAAACCAACTTGATCACGAACTTAACATAGCGGTCAGGTGACAACCTGGTAGCACTTCCAAGAAGATATTTGGAAAGTCACGAACCACCGATATATTACTAAGCTCGAGAACAATCTTGCTTTTCAGGGCAAGACGATATGATCAAAGAGTAAGGGATTGATATAATCCTAACTCATTAATCTAAGAGTGCACCAGAAATAAGGACTAGGTAGCACAATCTATCTTAGAATGATGATTCAATAACCAACACGCTAAGAATGAGAATATGGTCCATTTACTACCAAGCAACTAGTTGCTAGGAGTATTGATTTCACACATCACGATTCACCTGCCGGTGTTCCGGTTACAATAACACGGAACCGAGGAATGATTAATGATGGCGAGAAGTATCACTACGTCAAGAATTCATAAGAGAAGGTGCAACTCTCATGACACTCTTGACATAAATATGGTAACACTCCAAGGTAGAACAGAGCAAAAGTTGGATTGGTATTTTGATCTACGAAGTACAACTACTTTGACCAAATCCTAGAAATGGACAAGGTACTGGAGTTTGTTTCTCCAAGTCATTCTGAACTAGAATGGCTTGACAAACCACAAGAATAATAGGCATCGATAAACGAATGCACACATACTCTTGACCATCAATTGATAGACGAGGGTCAGAATACAACTAAAGAGAACAACTCAAAGGAACATATAATTTTCTGAGTTGTGGATGCATAGATTAGTATGTCGAGCGAAGCTCAACATTTCTTCCGGATAACCCATGAGGAGAGGTAGAACTGGCAGATTCACAATTATGAATGGAGAACTCCTCAAGAGTACTACGATTGTGATCCTTCGGTTCAATGAGGAACTTACGCCATAAGCGGATCATAGTATTTGGAAGAAGGAAATACCACGGACCTCGAGGACTATCGCAAAGTTACTAATATCCTAAAGGAACTAGCAAACACTATCAATAGGAGGTAAGTAGGGTGAATCTCGGGTTCAAGAACCCAGGAATAGAATACCTACTACTAAATGGCATCACGGGATGCTTTCGAGAATGGTGGCCAGAATTATCACACTGGGAATACAAAACATGGCTAGATTACTAGGTGGTTCTCTAAGACACCTAGGGTCATAATAGTAGCTCCAACATATATACCGAGGCAATAGAGTACCTCAGCATAGCGGTTAGTGTGCTTATTCTGACCAAAAAGGACATCAGGAACGGAAAGAAAGGATTTGCAAATGCATCAGACTATTTAGAGACCTGGGATGACTCGGACAGCATAACGGCTGTAAATGCTCAAAATAATTTGAGACATCCTACAAAATGGTGGCATAGCCACTCGACATCACAATATCAATGTTCTGAGACCAGCTATGAACATACGGAAGTAGTAAAAACTAAACTGAGATTTGAAACTATCAATTCTATAAGTCTATGGATTAGTAACACGTCATCCTGATAGATAGATGAGAAGGCCTAGTTCTTAATTCCCGTAGAAGAGAAGATGATGACTCAGATCGAAGGCCATGAGGTATAAGGAGTAAAAAGAGCCTTACGTTCCCTTCCACAATCAATTCCTTACATAACTAAAGCATTTCTAGACACAACTTGACCGATTTGGCTTGGTAATCCTACAGCAGTTAGGCTCGATACCAAAGCTATCGGGACCCCGATTCCAAGTCACATTGATCTAGCCGGTAACACCTCATATCACTTTGCGGCCTCATGCACGGTATTCCCACGGGTGTCGCCTTACCATGGCCCGGGACCGTTTGCGCCTTTTGGCTCACGTATATGATAGTGTCGCTAGCATCCATATGACAGAGAACCTAGGCCGACATGACTAGCCGTGAACCCAAAGTGGCACTAACTTATAGGGACGGGCATACATGAATCAACATCGAGCATGTAAATTGACGTGCGAATCCGGGTGTAACCTTTGGGCTAACAGGACTCCGGGAACCCGGGCTGTAGAGCTAGGAGGCACGACTCGGATGTCACCGCGTGACATTTCCTGAAGGGACAGACACAGGAACAAAGTGAATCACATGCCGGCCGACCAAGTGTTCCGGAGCAGTAGTCTTTGGGCTAGCAGGACTCCGGTGAACCGGTCAGAGCGGACTACTATGGCTCATGGAAGCACAAGACTACATTTCCCCATAAGAGAGGCTACCAAGGATAAACAACTAGGTTTTGGATCCCACACATACCAAGCATTTCAATCATACACACAATATGCTCGATATGTGTAAATACAACATGGCATCACAACATAACTCTACGACTCAAGTATTTATTCAATAGGCTCCGAGGAGCAAGATATTACAAACATGGGTTTCATGACCCAACATTGAGCATACAAGTCAAAACACATGCGGAAGCTTAATATGTCCGAGTACGAGACATCTACAAATGAAAAAGGCCGAGAAGCCCGACTATCTACCAGATCTGCAGAGGGCACAAGATCGTAAATGAGGTAACCAGCTAAACGTCAAGTCCACGCTGAACTACTAGAGAGATCAAGTCTCTCTCGCAAAACATAAATTAAGCAAACGTGAGTACAAATGTACCCAACAAGACTTACATCAGAACTAACTACATATGCATCGGTATCAACAAAAAGGGGGTGGTGGAGTTTAACTGCAGCAAGCCAGCTTTGACTTCGTGGCTATCCTAAACTACGAGTGCAAGTAACTCTTTTGAGGTGGCGCACACGAGTCCACATATTCACCATATCAATATACCACTATAGATCTGCTCCCGTCTACCTACGAGAACGCCATCCATAGCACTCACGCTTATCTTGCGTATTTTAGAGTATCCACTTTCACTTGTCTATGAACTGTTATAGGCAACCCAGAAGTCCTTTACCGCGGACACGGCTATTCGAATAGATGATGTTAACCCTGCAGGGGGGTACTTCTTCACACACGCTCTCGCCACTTACCACCATGTACACGTCGTGTATCTCGGCAACCTTCAAGCGGAAGCCTGGCGAGGGAGTCGGCCACGACCTGACTAACCACACAAGTCTCTAGTCCAGGTTTATCGCCTATTCGGGTTCCATCCACGAGGAGATCCAGCCGGGGTGTCACTCACGACCCCAAACGATGAGAGCAGGGTTCTCGAGGCACCAAACGGGCGTCCCGGTACACCGTGCCTCGTGTCTCTAACGCAACATAGCCCACCCCTAGGGTCAGCACTGAAAGGACATGCGGTGCCCCCATGTGTGGTTTTGGTAATTGATGACATTCTCTATGGACTAATGGTTGCATTGAGTTATATTTGAAGGATTTGTCCATAGGCATTTCTTGAAGTCCATGTGTTGGTTTCAAGGAGTTTATGTGTTTGACCAAGGTGCTATTAAGGAATTATCCAAAGATTGGTCATGAGAGTGTTGAGCTTATTGCAAGCATGTCTTGAAGAAGAAGATTGTGTGATCATTCATGTTTACCTTCAAGACATCATCCAAACGAAGAGAGTTGGAAAGATTCAAGGTTGATCAAGACTAAGTCAAGAGTGAATCAAGTTGATCAACTCACAAAGCGTAGAAGATGTACCGAGAGGGATCAAGTGATCCCATGGTATGGTAAGCATTGTCCATTACGCTTTGTGTGCTAACCCATGGTCTTCGTGAGAGTTCTTTGTGGGGTTAGGTTGCGGTGTGCAAGTTCAAGTGATGCATCACGAAGAGATCAAGTGCTTGAAGCTTGCCGTCCATTTGGTGACAATGGACTTGTGAAGATGTGCGGAAGAGTGGCTCACCCATAGTGGAGTATGGGGAGCAATCAACTAGTCTTCTTGAGCCAATGCAATCAAGAAAGGTTGTCCAACTTGAGGGAGTCAAGATCGTCATCATCTAGCTCAAGTGGACCATGTTCAAGGCAAAGGATTGCCCTTGATAGGGTTTCTATTTTACCGGTCTCATGGTAGTTTTGGAAGACCGGGTTATATGATCGTTTGTCGTACTATCAAGGGGGGCTCTCGATGAGTTGCTTGATCGTATCGTTCGGAGAGAGCTCAAACCATTGCATCCTTGCATCATCTTTTTGGTTCTTGTTTGGTTCTTCTCCTTGTGAGATTTGGAGCGTATGGTCATTTTTATGACAAGCTCGAGTTCATCGAAACGGAGTTCTCATGCATCTTCTATGATGTTTTCGATGTTGGAGGGTATGCCGGATCTTCTCGGTAGTAGGTTTCACTCATATGATTGCTAAGCATACCTCCCATGTTTTGATGCTACTCGTTGTCTTGTTTCAAACAAGATAGAGTTAGCTCAATTCGGAGCTCATATGAAGAAGTTATGGCGATTCTGGTTTTCCTTGGAATATTACGTGTTTTCAAGATTGGTGCCGGTAGTACTGCGTGACCCGTGGTAGTACCGCCGAAGCTCCTCAGCGGTAGTACCGCTCTCGAATGGTAGTACCGCTCTCCTAACAGTAGTACCGCTTGGGAGTTTCGGCCGTAGTACTGCAGTGTGTCTGGCTACTTCCGCCTCGATTCTCAAACGAAGTTTTTCAGTGGGGTTTTGCGGCACTAGCAGCGATGAGAAGCGGTAGTACCGCTCACGAGCGGTAGTACCGCTCTACTCCGCTGTAGTACCGCTCTGGGGCCGATGTTTGTCTTTCTCTCAGTAGCGGTAGTACTGCTGGATAGGAGCGGTAGTACCGCCCTCGGTAGTACCGCCCTTCCCTAGCGGTAGTACCGCCTGTCTTGAGGCTGTTCGGTGGGAGTAACGGTTGGATTTTCCCTCCTATAAATGGGGGTCTTCTTCCTCATTGAACCTTATCCTTTGAGATCGGGTTCTTCAACCATTGTTGACCTTATCCGAGCTTGCTATCTCTCAATCCCTCCATGGAATCTTGCGAGTTTTTGGGGGAAAAGAGAGGAGATCTAGATCCACATTTCCACCAATCACTTTCTCCTCTATGTGAGGGAACCCCTTGGATCTAGTTCTTGGAGTTCTTGGTGTTCTCCTTCTTGTTCTTCCTCTCATTTTCCTCCCTAGCATTAGTTGCTTTGGTGGGATTTGAGAGAGAAGGACTTGGGCACTCCGTGTGCCCTTGCCATTGCATTTGTGCATCGGTTTGAGTTCTCCACGGTGATACGTGGAAGTTACAAGTTGAGAAGCTTATTACTCTTGGGTGCTTGGTGCCCTTGAGCTTGTTCCTCTTGGGTGCTTGGGCGCCCTAGGCAGTTAGTGGTGTTCGGAGCTCAATCATTGTGGTGTAAAGCTCCGGCAAGCGTCGTGGTCTCCAATTAGGTTGTGGAGATCGCCTTGAGCAATTTGACGGGTTCGGTGACCGCCCCAAGGGTTGCCAAAGTGTCTGGGTTCGGTGACCGCCCCAAGGGTTGCCATAAGTACGGGTACGGTGACAGCCCTCAAGGGTCCCTTAGTGGAATCACGGCATCTTGCATTGTGCGATGGCGTGAGGAGATTACGGTGGCCCTAGTGGCTTCTTGGTGAGCATTGTGCCTCCACACCGCTCCAAACGGAGTCTAGCTTCCGCAATGGTGTGAACTTTGGGATACATCGTCGTCTCTGCGTGCCTCGGTTATCTCTTACGAGCCCCTTTACTTATGCACTTTACTTTGTGATAGCCATATTGTTCTTTGTCATATATCTTGCTATCACATAGTTGCTTATCTTGCTTAGCATAAGTTGTTGGTGCACATAGGTGAGCCTAGTTGTTGTAGGTTTTGTGCTTGACAAATTAACCGTTAGGTTTATTCCGCATTTGTTCAAGCCTAAACCATAATTATTTTAAAGCGCCTATTCACCCCCCCCCCCCCTCTAGGCGACATCCTCGATCTTTCAAGCACTACGCACGGCCCCCAACACATATCCTACAAACACTAGAAACTAGTTGCAACTCCTGGACAGAGATCAAGTTGATTAATAAGTCGAGAGAGCTTGGAGTGCCCGGAGCCCAATGTGTGGTAGTAACTGTTTCATGGATCACAAACACAGGACTCGGTTCCTAATCGGCTGCAATGAGACAACCCACCATGTACTCCTACATGGCCTCTCACCGCTACCTTTACCAAATCGTGTTCACACACTTAGCTCTCAACAAGAGGGACATGTTCACACACCTCCGATTCATTCCCGATGAATCGGACTGACTCAACTCTAAGCAAAGAGGCATGACAAACAAGCATGTATGAGTAGGCACATCAGGGCTCAAACAACTCCTACTCATGCTAGTGGGTTTCATCTATTCTTGTGGCAATGACAGGTCATGCGGAGGAAAAGGGTTCAGCTACATGACAAGTAACAAATATGTCGTTGTTGTCCTAATGCAGTAAAAGAGAGCAGGAGCGAGAGAGTGGGATCGTATCAGAATGAACAAGGGGGTTTTGCTTGCATGGCACTTCTGAAGATAATATAGCTCTTCATCGGTGTCATCGAACTCATCGTCGGAGGCACGTCTATCGAGAGGGGACAAATACCGGCAACAGAGAAGGAGAACACAATCAATGCGATTGCACAACATGATGCATGATCATGACATGTCAATATGCTGCGTTTTGAGCTAATGCAACTAGCAACATGTTAAATGGAGTTGGTTTGAACCCTAGGTTCAAATTCAAACTCCATATGTGAGAGTTAAAATGCCATTTATATGATTTGGCCTAAACAGCAGCAATAAGTTGTTCTAACATGCATGAAGATGGTATAGATGGATAGATTGGATTTTTCTGATCTTTTTTCATATATAAATTATTTCATTCTGAGTTATAGATTATTTTCTATGAATTTTAGAAGTTTAGGCAAATTTCTGGATTTTTCTGAATAAGAATAAATCCAGAAAAGGGCATTCTTGTCGACTGACATCATCATGACGTCGGAGGTCAACGCTGCACGGTCCGGGTCAAACCCGACCATGGGTCCAGCGTGTCGTGATTATTTAAACTAACTAAATTTAGTTAAAACTTATCTGAGTTAATTAGCAGAGGGGGGGCCCACTTGTCATAGACTCAGGGGGAGTCAACCTGGGCCCACCCAGTCAAGGTCAACGGGTCAAACCCGCCGGCGAGGCCAGACGCGGCGGTGGGAGTGCATTAGCGTGTTCCGGCGACCAAATGGGCGGCGGAGAGCAACTACGCGTAGCTGGGAGCAAGCCGCAACGTTTGATGGTGGTGGTTGAGCTCGGGGTGGCCGGGAACGTCGCCGGCGACGACCTTGGCGGTCGCCGGAGTTCGGGCGAGGTCGAACCCGAGGCTACGGGGCACGGCGAGGCGCGTGGGGTGGTGCATTGGGCTCCTGCGAGTGCGGTGAAGATGGTGACGTGCTCGGGATCAAGCCCAACTGGCTGTGGCCACGACGGCGACGTGCGGTGGCGGCGGCGAGCTTCGGCCGTGGTGGAAGACGGAGCTAGGAGACGGAAATGGAGGGGGCGAACACAGGGGGAAAATCAGGAGCTCACGGCGAGTGCAGAGGTGGCCTCAGCGTGCTCGGGGAAGTCCTGGCGGCGCCGAATCGATCGGAGACGGGCTCGGGTGCCCGAGGTTGAAGACGAAGGCGAAGACGGTGTTCGGCGGCGTTTGGAGTCGCGTGAGTCAGCAGGTAGGCGTAGGTGACGATGGCGGAGCCCCTGGGCATGTCGGAGAGGTGAGGGGGAGGCTCAGGGCACGGCAGCGACGAGCGGCGGCGACGGCTGCGCTCGGGTGGGTGCACGCGAGAGGGACAGAGGAGGGGATGAGCACGGGAGGGGGGAGTGAGAGGGCCTGGGGGGGAGTGGCGTCTCGGCCAGCTCAGCGGTCAGCAAGGTGAGGAGGCGTGGCGAGCTCGGCGGTGTCGCGGTGTCCCTCCTCTGCCCTCTTGGCAAAGGTAGGCGATGATCGGCACCAGCCAGTGGGGTGGGCAGTCTTGAGATGGGCCGCCGGTATGTGGCCTGTAGGTTCTCTCTCTCTCGGGTTTTCTATTTATTAATGTTTTCTATTTTACGCAATTTGTTTTGATTTCATTTAAATCATCAAATCATTTTCTGAACTTTCAGTAAATTGCTATGTAAGCTCAGAAACTTGTCCAAGGTCACATGCAGTTTACAAAAATATTTGAACTTTATTTCTTATATAACAGAAATAAATTCAACTCAAATATGTCATTGATTTAAGTCAAAGGCCCATAATAAATATTTCTGCGATTCCAAAAATATTGGTTTGGATTTTACCCTTACCAATATTTTCACAGAGTAAGTGAACATTTCTTTGGACTCATTTGATGAGGATTAAATGTTGATTATTTTTTTAACAGGTTTCTGAGGCTTGAAAATTCCCTCAATTCAATTTTCAGAATTTAGACATGATGATCATGCAAGGACAAGCAAAGGCTAAACTGGGGTTGTGACAGTTTATGACAGGTGGGCCCAAAATGTGGCTGGCATACAGCCAAAAGCAGGTGCAGTGAAGGCACCGGAGCTTAGTCCGTACTACAGTAGTATATATATAAGCGGGAGCCTCAGCACTTGTTCGCTAGGGTTTACACTCTCCACACGCTCGCCGCACTACATATATGTTACACGCTGGAGGCTCAGCATTCATTTGCTAGGGTTTTCTATATTCATAGTCTCTCACCCTCTCTTCACCAGATCTAAACAAGACTGCATTGGCCTCTTATCTCTCTCTCCCCCTCACTGTTGGTGAAGGAGGCGTCCGTATCCCGTCGCACCGGGAAGGGGAGGAGGTGCAGCGTTCACTCTATCGCCTTCGGCGAGGGAGGCAATCCACTGCCGGCTGCGATGTTCTCTTTCACCCAGCGGCTGTGCGGGAGGGCCACCGACCCCTTCTTCCTCGCTGTCGTACGTAGTGTGGGCAGATCCAGCCTCCCATCGCACGCCTTGCCACATCCCGACGACCCTAAGGTATAAGTTTCTTTGAAACCGTCGTTGCTCTAGCTGCATGTGGATCTTTTTCGATCTGTAGTCGAATCTAGGTCTTGGTTCAAAGAGGAAAGAAGGGTACGGTGAAATTTGGAGCAAGAATCTAGGGCGTGGTTCAATGAGGAAAGGAGGGCGCAAAGTAGTATAGACTGGCTATCCAGCCGCTTTGTAGGTCAAAAGGGAAAAAGGGGGTAACCGTACACACATAGAACCGATCTCTTTGTTGAAAAGGGAAAGAAACTGGGGGTCGGGTAGTTTGTGCGAGGACTAGATTTGCTGCCCTCACTTAGGAAAAAGGTTCAAAGAGAACAAATATGGGACCAACGCATATATCTTTGCTTGGCTACATACTACTGCATCACCCATTTATACGTGTGGGCGCACATGGTGCCGGGCATGTCCCACTATGACTATTTTCTTGTTGTTAATCTAAGAATGCTTCTTAGGAAAATTGAAGCAATGCCCTTTGTTATAATTAAATTAAATTTTTTAACGAATCTTGTTTCAAGAGAATGTCTCTGTTAATATGAATCAATGCAACCGTTTTAGAAATGCTACTATCCTACTTTGTTTTCCATCCAAGATAAGTTAGATGCTTCTTTCTGTCACTGTTTGTTTCATCCTCCTTTATCGGCAGGTAATTGTTTCCTTTTTTGCCTCTGTTAAAACAGGGTATCGATTCAACTTGTTGCTATTGCGACATTTTGCTTCGCTACTCGAAACACTTATTTTTAAGAGTGTTTTGTGCAGTTCAACTTGAATGTCACACCGGTGACTTTGCTTAATTTTTGTGGAACTCCACAAAAGGAGATCGAGATTTGTTTCCACTCTTCGTGGCGAGTTGTTTCAAATCTTGGTCTCATCCACATGATGTGCAGCGTGCTTTGAGATGTTGTGCTACTTGTTTTGGTACTGTTTTAAATAAATGTTGAATTGAAGCTATTGTATTCTGTCTTTTCCCATTAAGTAGTGAACAAAATGAGACCAACCCGGACATGATGCTTGTTGCTTTGTTACAACAAATTCAGCATCACCCCTTTATAAGCCAGATAATTGATGCCACTCTCGTAATTAACTACTCAATCTTATTTCAAAACTGCAACACTTGTTAGGGATTGGCGGGATTACCATTTTGTGGCCGCATGTTTCATCCTCCTTTATTAGCCAAGAATTGATTCCTTTTTTGCCTCTCATTAAGCGAAATCTATTCAACTTGTTGCTATTGCGACATTTTGCTTCGCCACTGAAACACTTTGCTTGATTTTAGTGCAACCGCACAAAACGAGATTGGATTTCCTATTCGTGTTTGCAGATTCGTATTTTATCTGGTGGTCTCATGAAAGGTCAAGACAGCCTTCATCCACATGATTGTGCAGTGTGCTTTGAGATGTTGTGCTACTTGTATTGGTACTATTTTAAATAAATGTTGAATTGAAGCTATTGTATTGCTGTCTTTTCCCATTAAGTAGTCAAAAATGGGACCAACCCAGACATGATGCTTGTTGCTTTGTTACAACAAACTCTGCATCACCCCCTTTCTAAGTAGATGGAAGCACATACTGTTGTTGCGCCCACTCTCCCGTGGAACTATTTATGCTTTTCGTTAATCTAATGCCACTGGTAAAATTAAGCAATGCCACTCTCAGAATTAATTAACTACTGAATCTTAGTTCAAAACAGCAACACTTGTTAGGAATGGTACTATCCTGCTTTGTAGTTCTTTCTACATTTTTAACCAAGGTATTGTTAAGATAATGTCTCTGTTAAAATGGATCAGTCTCATTGTTTTAGGAATGATACTTTTCTGCTTTTTCGTTCTTTATACATGTTGGAACAAGGCATTGTTAAGATAATGTCTTAGTTAATATTAATGAATCACACTGATTGAGAATTGCTACTCTCCTGCTTTTTTACCCATTAAGATAAGGTAGATCAATAGATGTTTTTCTTCTAGGAGTACAAGTCATCAACCGTTATTTCTCAATAATTGTTTCCCTTATACCTTTTGTTGCTTACAGGGATATCACAATTAAAGCTCGGTTTTATTCCGACTTCGATTTTAGTTCAACTGCACAAAAGGAGCCAATGTGTCCAAGGCAAACTGCTGCATTCTTTGGGTCCGATTGGTCGTTCCACTTTGCGTAAAGAAGTAGTCACCGCTTTGCGCTACATTCTGGAAGGAATGACCGAGAAGCTTTCTGAGTATTTGGCCTTCCACTATGTAGGCCAAAAGAGGTGCCAATTTCACCTTTTCTTAGTTTGGCACCGAATCCCTCCATTGCTACAGCCGGTCCCATAAATATTAGACACCGGTGACATGACTAGTCTGCAGAGACCATTGGCAATTTAACAACACGTGGAGTGTCATGGGCAAAAAGTGCCCAAACAAGTACAAGAAGCGACATGACTCCACGATCATAGGCATTACATATTTTGAATGGGAAAAGCTTGTCAAAGTTTAATCATTGATGTTAGCAAGAAGCGACAGGACTCCACGATCATAGGCATTACATATTTTGAATGGGAAAAGCTTGTCAAAGTTTAATCATTGATGTTAGCAAGAAGACGTTAGTTTAATATATTGGAATTGGAAAACCTTGTCAAAATTTGCTCATTGATGTTAGCGGAAGACATGCATTTGATATTTTTGAGTGGGGCGCCCTTCTTTGTGAGCAGCGTCGAGTGTTTTTCCTGTTCCTCGTGTTCGGTTTAGAAGTAAATAGTTACTCTGCTTTGAGATATTCCTATGTTAAGAGTTTGTTACGAATATTGTCTATGTAATGCCGTGCCTTGTGTTTGATTGCAAAGTTGAGCTTGGAATGTTGTGGCATGCGGCATCACGAGCTGTTCACCGTGCCTCCCGAGAATAATGCTTCGTATTGTTTTGCGTGTCGATCTAATGCCGTTGATTTGCTTGTTAAGAAGATCATCCTCTTACATTGTTTCCGTATGCGTAAGAAGTTCATCGTACGATGTTTCAGAGCCTGTTTGGTTCCAATAAGTCACCTGACTTATAAGTCAGGTGACTTAAAACCAGTGACTTATAAGTCACTCCTATTTGGTTGTCACCTGACTTATAAGTCACCTGACACACCTTCCCACACCAATCAACATCATGCAGGTGGTGGGACCCACGCAAAAGGGGATGACTATAAGTTTTAAGTTGGGGTGGAGCAACTTATGACTTATAAGTTGAGGCCACTTATAAGTCGGGTTTGTTTGGCAAAATAAGTCACTTTTTTCACTTTTCGACTTATAAGTTGGTGACTTATTTGGAACCAAACAGACCCTCATTCATAGCCTATACGACATGTCGGGTAGGTTAGACGTGAAACCATATGATCTTCCGACCAACTCATGATATTAGGCCGTGATTGGATCGTCATTTTCCAACCAAAATCGCTTGTAAAACCGGGACGCTTGTAAATTAAAGCGAGATGGTCTCGGCGAAGGCGCTTGGTTGGTCGATTTCGACTAGTAAAATATCGGAAGTACTTCACACACGATAAAAACGTTGAACGACACTCGGACGATTGCTAATCCAGCCGTTAGCTGCTATTTCAGCCTTGCCCATGGATGACATGATACACACGTCGTGCATGTATCGTCTGGTAATGTCGTCCATATAGCAGTGCTCCTAAAATATACACTGGTCTCTCAAATTACACGCGTAACCCTGCGGTTTTACTTACAGACCTCGGGCCTTCCGATGATGAGTAAATTACACTTGTATGTTGATACAGGTTTGAAATAAACCAGAGCTCCCAAGCGCGGCCTTCTTTATTTCATGCCGTTTAGGTTTCTCGAAGGTGCTCATAGGTGTCCGATGATCCTGGCTTCTGAATGAGCAGCGGCGTATATCAGACCTCCGTAGGGCCCGCGAGGCCCTCTCCGTTGTCCTTCGAGTTGTTGCGCTCGCCGTGGAGTCGAGCATTGTTAACATGGTCAACGAACATGAGGATTCAGGAGATGACTTTATCGTACGCAAGTGCCTCCTTATTATGTACAACTATATTTTTTTTGCTTTCTCCTGGTTTCCTGATATCACGGTCCCACACCATTGTCAACCTATGTAGTCAATATAAACGAGAGAATTGCACAAGGTGCGGCCGATACCGGGACCAAGCAGCTCGAGCAAGATTTGTGTTTTTGAGGCGTGAGCAATCTTGAGTTTTTCTTGGCGATGATTTCGTTGTTGTTCGGAGGAGAGCAGGGTATTAATGGTAGGCTGTGGCCCGTCTAGCCCAGGCCAGATATCCTGCCCAGATACTACTTTTTTCAAGATGAAAATGGCTAGCCCAGCTATACGTCTTTTTGAGGAATACCCATGCAAGGTCAACTTGTTATTCTCCGCCCCGCTGGGCTGCAAATCTTTCCTATGAGGGATGCATTAGGCTTAACAGGAAAATGGGCTTTAAAATAATAAATGGGATGTAATTATAAAAATTGTGCAGTAACTATAAAAAAATGCACCAAACACGAAATTAGTTTATAAAATATTATTTATGGATTTTGAAAATCTTAAATTTTCATTGTTCTTGCGCATAATGTTTAGTTGGATTTTTACGTAATACAAATTTATATTTAATCTGACTAGAAATTTCAGGATAAAAATATTTCGGATCCCATCAAAATGTGGGAAATGTTATTGAATTCTGTCTTCAATGGTTGGTTGAAATTATTAATCGTTGTCCTAGCTAGAAAATGGGTTGTACTTTTAACAAACTATAAATGGGCTGTTGTAAATTCCATTAGAATTCAAAAATAGGTTGTACATTCTTACAAAACGCAAATGGGCTATAAGTTCTACGCCACACACTTGTGGGCCTACTAAGTGACGCGTCCTAAAAAAAATAAGTTGACGCGTATGCAAGGCTTTGTCAACTTATTATAGTGAACACACGGTTCTAGCAGAAGTGGTCGTTGGATGTCTATCCAACGGATGTCGTCTTCTTCTTCAATCTCGGATATTCTTAGCTTGGCCGCCCAAAAATGATTCCTCCGTGACATCTGGGCGCACCATTTCGGAGGCTGACACGTGGGCCTACTAAGTTGGAGCGTACCAAGGGCTTTGTCAACTTAGTCAATATAAACGATTCTAGCTTCGGTGACCGTCACGATGTCCATCCAACGGCCGTAGTGCTTCTTCAACCTCCGGTCATCTTGGTCCGGCCGCCCAAAGCAATGGCCGGTCATGCCGCCTGCTCCACGCCTCCGTGGCCGGTCTTTGCCTTGGAGGCCTCACCGCCCCATACTACTCCCACCACTGGCCGTGCCATCCCTCCACTCACCCACACCCTGTTATTCTGCGGCGACGACAGCCTCGACCGCATGACCCAAACCAGTTGAACCTCGTACTCCTCTGCTGGGCTTCCGCTGCTGCGTCTTCCCGGCTCGCGTCGCCCCTTCTTCCTAGGCGTCGCCGTCGTCCACCGCCTGGTGCTCTCGTGTGGCGTGGTCAACGTGGTCAACGACCGATTTCCATCGAAAAAAATCAGACGTGGAGAGGCCGACAATTTGGGTCCATGGCGGCCGCAAGGAAGTGCCTCCTTATTACGCCAAGAAAATAATTATTCCTCCACCGACAAATAGGGACCCACCGGACGAGCCACCTTATTTCTAAAAAACGTTTCCCCGACCTTTGGGACCCACCGGACGGGCCACCGTATTTCGCGAAAAAAATGTTCCCCATCTTGTCATTTCGGACCCACCGGAAGTGCCTCTTTATTACGCACAAAAAATGAATACTCCCCGCTAGGTGGGACTCACCTTGGTGGGAAGCTGACTTGTGGGCTGCGAAGTTGACGGGACGGAGGGCTTTGTCAACTTAGTCAATATGAACGATTCTAGCTCCAGTGACCGTCGATGTCCATCCAACGGCCGTAGTAGTACTTCTTCAACCTCTGGTCTTCTTGCTCCGGCCGCCCAAAGCGGCCGGTCGTGCCGCCGCTCCACGCCTCCGTGGCGGTTTGTCCGCTGAGGCCTCACCGCCCCTACTATTCCCACCTTAAGCCGGGCCTGGCGGCAGCAGCCTCACTGCCACCCGAACGAGTGAATACTCATACTCCTCTCCGCGTGGGCATCCACTGCCGCGTCTTCACCGGCTCCGCGTCGTCCCCTTCCTAGGCCTCGCCGTCGTCCACCGCCCTGGTGCTCTCGGCGCGGCGTGGTCAACGTGGTCAAGGAACGACTTCCATCGGACATGGACTTTGTCGTCGAGAGGCGACAAGCTGGGTCCTGACGCGGCAAGGAAGTGCCTCCTTATTACGCGGAAAATAATGATTCCTCCACTGACAAATAGGGACCCACCGGACGGGCCACCGTATTTTGGCGAAAAAATGTTTCCCTCGACCGCTGGGACCCACCGGCTACATCTTCGCACGCAAGGAAGTGCGTCCGGGCAAAAAGAACGATTCGCCCCGATCGCTGGGACCCACCGGCTACACCTTCGCATGAGCAAGGAAGTGCACGATACGGGACCCACTGGTCAAGCGCACGTGGCGTTGTCATTCGGTCGCGAACGGTATGCGTACATACTGGTCGATGTAGAGGCGCGCACGTGTCGTAGTAGAGGCGCGCACGTGTCGATGTAGAGGCGCGCACGTAGCATGTACACGTACGTACATCGGCGAGGGTGCAAGAAAGAAAATACGACCACGTACGTACATACGGGCAGGGTCTCGAACGCCTACTCGCGCATACGTACATGGCTGGGTCGCAACGGAGAAACAGCGTCGTAAATGCGTGTTCATGGGGAGCCAACCGGCCGGGTCGGAACGGAATGCGTGGTCGTGTTCATCGGGAGGGCTTGGACGGAACAAGCGATGGAAGCGAGGCATGGCGTACCGCTGACAACGAAGAAACGGACCTCCTACGTTGAACAGGGTCCTGTTGATCGGGAGGGTGTGGCGTCCGCAAAAGCGGAGGAAGCGGACCTCCCTACGGTCCGAAACGGGGGTCTGTTGATCGGGAGGTGTGGCGCATCGCAAAGCGGAGGAAATGGACCTCCCTACGGTCAAACGGGGTCTGTTGATCGGGAGGGTGTGGCGTACCGCAAAAGCGGATTTAAACGGACTTGTGTTGGGCGCTTCATCAAAGCAAACGGGGTCCTGTTCATCGGGAGGGTGTGGCGTGCCGCAAAAGCAGGACTCCACGGGATCTTTGTTCATCTCCACCGTCGACCTCCTCCGGCCTCCACGGGCTCACCGTCGACCTCCTCCAGCCTCTCCACCGCGCTACTCCACCGGCTACTGTTCAACCACCCCTCCACCGTCATCTGTTCATCCACCCTCCACACCATGGGGTCCTGTTCAACCACCCCTCCACGGCCACCCTCTCCGCTTATCTGTTCATCCAGCCCTCCACACCACGGGGTCCTGTTCATCCAGAGGCAACGCCACCGCTCCCTGTTCATCCAAACCCCATAGCAACGCTAATTGTTCATCCAATCGATCGGCTTGATTAGCGGCAGCCGGGCGAATCGCTCCATCGGGTTCGATTAACGACCATCGATCGATCGCTCGGGTTCAAGAACGTAGCGTAACTGCGGTCTGTCGCCGGGTTCGATTAGAGCCCAACGCCTCGCTCGGGTTCGATTAGAGCCAACGCCTACGCCGCGTGTACGAGAAAGCGTGCATCGCTTCGCCCCGACCTCCCACCGTAACCGCAACTCCCGAAATTTTCCTCCTCCTCGCTTCTACCACGGTTTTTCCGTCATGGGCGACCCAAAGAATGTCATGCAGCTGCGTCTCCGGCCTGTCCAGGACGAAAAGCCCATTTTCTGTCATGATTTTTTGTCATAGAAGTAGGAGCCCACCACATCTATGATGATACCGGGTTTTTCACAATGATCATCATAGAAGTGTCATATGTATGACAGAAAAAATTTGTTCGGCCCAAAATGTCACGGATGTGTCTTTTTTTTGTAGTGTTGTTACCGATAATTTCAGTGCTTGCAGAGAATACCTTACTGAAAACTGCTTATCATTTCCTTCTGCTCCTTGTTGGGTTCTACACTCTTACTTATCGAAAGGACTACGATAGATCCCCTATACTTGTGGGTCATCACTTCTCATTGATCAATTCCTGAAAGAAGGCATCCTTGAGGTTGCTTCTCGTAGGATCGTAAACGGTGGTGAGCTTGAAGGTTGTGGCCGAGGAAACAATCGTGACTTTGCAGGAGAGGTAGAAGTTGCCAATGCACACATCCTTCACATCCACGACACTCTCGCCCCATAGCAGCAGGATGCCACCGTGAGTGCCTAAGGTTGGGCGCTGGGCAAAGTTCTTTAGTCTGTGGCCACCAAGGGACGAAGCGACGAACTGGTCAACGAGCTCCAGTTTGGTCTCTTGAAGACAGACTATGTGGCATGGAGTAGCAGTGATCGTTTCTCTGATAGTTGCTCGACGAGCTGGGCAATTTAAACCTCGTACATTCCAGTTGAGGATACCAAGATTTTGTTCTAACATGGATAACCTGATTTACAATGGAGATGGAGCTGTATGGAGCACACAGGCATCCAGCGACTGGCACTAGCAGTTTAGGAAAACTAAGAGAAAACATACATGCCTCGCCAAGGCAGCAGAGAGCAGTCATCACATGGACAGCTGCAAAATAGGCGTACAGACACACATACATAGAAGTTGTATCTATCATGGAAAGAGGAGGACGTCTACAACGTGGGTCTTGAGGTTGCTCCATCACGCCGCCTCACCGGCCACATCCGCGCTTGTTCCCAGGAGCTCGGTTCCCGCCTGTCCACCGTGCTCGAGCAGTGCAGCGTCAAAAGCATTCGCTAGGTCGCAGTCGAGGTTAAACAGAGCCCGTAAAGCTGACACCGTGATATCAGGCAACTGGACTTGGAACATGGCCACAAACTTGCCGATTGCCTCCTCGGTGACTTGCTGCCCTTCGTCAATGACCCCCATGCGCTGGCACAACATCTTCTCATCAAGCTTGGCAATTGGCAGCTTTCTCTACTTGGCCTGGAGACGCGGACTAGAGCAGTTGAGGTTGAAGCCCACCACTCCAGCCAGAGTCTTTCTTCTCTTCGTTGGCGGCCGTGGCCTTGGCGATTGCCTCCCAAACCTATTCCTCAAGTCGATAGGCATGGGTGCGCTGCTACCTGCTGCCTGCGTGTCGCCGCTGCTTTTTACGTCATGTGATTGGGATTTCATGTAGTTGGCAGAAGATTTGATCGTGATTTGTATGGAGAAGTATACAGGAGCAGGGGCCACTAGAAACCAAACTGGGCCTCGTTTGGTCTTCCCGTACGGTGGATGGATTATGAAGGGCCCCTCATTTGGTATTCCAGTATAGTGGGTGCATGCCACACAACCTGATAGAAGAAATAGAGGTGACGTGGCTTAAGGTGAGTGTATATACTTTTTTCCGAGGTGGCAGATTTGCTTAGGTGGATGGTTGCATGTTGATTGATACCGTGGATAACCTGCATGTCAAGAAAAATAGGTTAGTGGGGATGAATTATTTATGTATTATAGACGCGTCATACGTGGACCTTAAAGCGAGCACAACCCATTTGTAAAATGGGCCGCCATGGGCCATGCCATGCATACACGTTTAATGGGGGCGGGCCATGCTTGGTTATGCCGGCCCATTTCATCAGGTCTAGATAGAACTCCTTGAATTACACATAAAAGATGATGCTTATAGTTTAGCTAACTTTTCTCTTTCTTTAGCTCGGGGGCGCTATTTGTGGCTTGCTCATCGAGTGCGGCTAATCTGCACCCAGGCTCAGCTGCACCCATGCTTAGAAAAAAATTCAAAAAAAAAACTAGAAAAATTCAAAAATTTCTAATTTTTTTGTGGTGGTAGATAATTTAACGCGTGAGGTGCGCCCCAAAATTCACCTCATTTGAGCATCTGAGCAGCTCTCGGCAAAAAAGACAAAATCAGGGTCTGTAAAAATATTTACTGTTCACGCACTGTTTTGACCCGATTAGTCTTTTTGCCGAGTGCTACTCAGTGGTCCAAATAAGTTGAATTTTGCACTCACGCTGGCCAAATTATCTACCACCACAAAAAAATTTGGAATTTTTTGAATTTTTCTAGTATTTTTTTTGAATTTTTTGCTGAGAGGGAGCAGATGAGCCCGGGCTCCAGGATGAATTATCCTTGCTCATCCCCCTCTTGGTATCCCACATATTGTGGTATTTTTTGATGAATAAAGTCTTTTCATCCCTTAAAAAAAACACGCAAACTTCTTTTTTCTGTGTCTCAATTTTATTTTTATTTTTCCTCCCAGCCTCCCCCTTTCTCCTCCCGTGCGAAAACCCTCGCCTCGTCGTCCTCCTCTCGCTTCTCCTACCTTCCTTCTAGAAACCTCCCCTCCCCCGAGATCTCCCGGCGCCACACAGCTGCTCCCTCCGCCACCACCTCGCCCTCTCCTTCCCTGTGCTTGCGCGACGATGGACGAGTGGGTTCGCCAAGCGGAGGCGTGGGCAGGCCAAGCAGAGCACTGGATCCGCCAGCAACCCCCGGAGCAGATTTACGTCGCGGTCGCCGTGATTGCGGTGACGATTCTGGTGCTGGTCGCAGGTGAAATGCCAAGCCTAACCTTCTCCTCGCATTCTACCTTTGCTCCTGAGTCCCGCGATATCCTGTTTGCTGTTAGGAAACCTAGGTAGATGTGGCTGGTAGTAACGGGGAACTGGCTTGAGTACGCTTGCAAATATTCCTGGAAGCATTTTATGTGTGATAGTTGTCCCTTTTGTTTCACGTATTAACTAGCTGGGGATCTGGAGTGAGTGACCAATTTTGTAATTAGCTGTAGTTGTATTGACACTGGGTTCAAATTGTGGTTGGAGCACAGTCGAGTCCATGCCTTGGATCATACGGAGAACTGAACTAACTTGAGTGGAAGCAGAGATACTGAAAGCTCCAGTTAAATTTCAGACTTCAGCTGATTATGATACATGTGCCTTGTAGAATGATAATACTGTAAGATGTTACAATTAACGAGTTCTTAGTTGTCAGGGCATCTGACAATGACATTATAATATGTGTGGCGATAAAAAAAGGAGGCACTAGTGTTTCTTAATCTGGAGATAAGTTATATTCAAAAGCGTGACTTGATTACTCCTCATTAATGTTTTTTTGAGAAAACGCAAATGGCTTTTGCGTTTCATTGCATTGGAAAGAGAGGGAATTTACATCCTCCTAGGAGGCAGGTTTTACATGGCCGTCAGGGGCTCAGTGGACATCCCACGATGATGGCAAAAGCGACCACGAGCCCTTGAGCTCCGGCCTTTGCCCAACATCCGGCCTCGTCCTTGATCGAGTCAACAAGCTCATTGAGCGAGGGGCTAACATGGTCAGCACGCGTTCCTATGCTTCGGTCATCCACGGCACCAAGAGCGCCACGGATTTCAGCGCCTATGCGTTGAGTGGGTGGCGTGAACTCCTTCATGGCGCAGCCACCGGTCCATAAGCGAATCGTCGTGCTCGAGGCGTCTGTCTTGAAGCAAGCGCCTTGAGGATAGGACCTCATGCCATGTCCGCTGGTAAATGGGCGGTGAGCATCGGTGCTGATCGTCTCCGGTTCTGGTCACAGCCAAGCACCGAGGGTGGTCTTTGCGAGTCAGCAGCCTTGAGCCGCTCGGCTGTCCAGCAACGATCTTGGCAAGCCCGGCCGGTGGAAGAACTTCACTTTAGGCGGTGCAGGTCCTCCAAATGAGCTTCGGGAGTGGCAGCCCATCGCTCCTGGAAGGTTGCCCAGTAGCATGACTTGGCCGTGTATGTGCCATTGGTGGTCCACTCCAAAGCGGCTTGTCCGGCTCGTTGGACTGACTCGACGTCTTGCACCAAGTGCCAAAGCTTGGTCTTGGCCGATCTCGAAGTCCGTCGGGCCTTGAATGTCCCGTGCCCAAAGCAATTGTTGGTGAGGGCCTCCGCCACCGTTCTCGCCTTCGGTCGCTTGGGGATGCATTCATAGAGCATGGGCGCGAGCTCGCGGACGCCCTGGCCGCCAAGCCAACGATCTTCCCAGAAGAGTGCGGTCCTACCATCCCCGAGGGCCATGGTCGTGGAGGCGTAGAAAAGCGCGCGCTCCTCCGAGGTAAATTGCGTGTCCACCGCCATGCTCGGTCGATGTCCGTCTTGCGCAAGCCATAGCCAACCGGAGCGAGAGCCCGGTGCGCTCCAGTCCCGGACGCTTGACCGCCATACTCAAGTGGTCGGCGGACTCGGCCTTGATTCACGTGGCGGTGCACTATGGGCATCCTCGCGGCGGCCCAAAGAAACCCGCTATTTGGATCTTCTCAAGTTGCTTCAAGGTTTTCTTTGAGGCCTTGGCCTTGAAAGCACCGGTGAATCGGTATCGCGTTGAGCACCGACTTGACAAGCGCAAGCCGCCCAAATTTGTTCATCGCCCACGCCTTCCACGAGGGAAGTCGGCCGCCACCACGTCGACGAGGGTTGCGGTGAGCCGCAGAGGCGGCGGTGGTGGCGGGATGCCCGTAGGTGACCGGCAGGGCGCCGACGGGCATCCAAGCGATTCAACCAGCTCCGCAATGTAATCATCGCCGTGTATAACCGTGACCGAGCTCTTGGAGTAGTTCACCGTAGCCGGATGCCATGCCGAACACGTCCGGGATGCCTTTGGCGGCGGATATCTCGTCCACGCGTGGCGTGGCGAGAAAAAGCATCACGTCGTCGGCCAGAGAGAGATATCGCGGAATGGCGCGAAGGGTGGAGTTCTTTGGAGAATGCGGATGAAGGGCCCGACGCATCGACCTCCCAAGGGTGTCCACAGCGAGCACGAAGAGGCTGCGGTGAGGTGGAGTCGCCTTGCCTTAGCCGCTGGCGATGCGGTCGGCGGGCCGGGGCTCCGTTGAGCATGACCCGAGTGCTTGCCGAGGGCGGCGAGATGGTCAACCACTCTGCAAGCGGTCCCCAAACCCATATTGGCGCGGCGCCTCAAAGAGGAAGGGCCATGAGATGGAGTCGAATGCACGAGTGAGGTCAAGCTTGAGCATGATCTGGGCGCGCCAAGTTGGTGTAGCATCTTGAGGGATTGCCGGACTAGAATGAAGTTGTCGTGAAGACTACGTCCGTGATGAACGCGTTACGGTTGTGGGTCGACAAGGTTGTTGAGCTTGGGAGCAAGCCGCAGCAACCAGGACCTTCGCGAAGATCTTGGCCACAATGTGGATCAAGCATATTGGCGGTAGTCGCCGGTATTGAGCGTCCGGCGTTTGGGCAGAGGTGAGCGGCGCTGGTTTAGCTGCTAAACCAGCGCCCTCGCGGCGTGTCTGACAGCTCGAAGACGCTCCAAATGTCTTCTGCCGGATGATGGTCCAAAACACGCGAAACTCCGCGGTGAAGCCGTCCGGTCCGGGCGCTTCTTGGCCACGTAAGAAGCGCTTGACCGCCTCCCATATCTCCTCCGGGCTAAACGGCTCGTCTAGGCATGATAAGTCGATGGGGCAATGAGTGGGAGAGATCCGTGGTGCGCCATGTCCACGGCCGTGCTCAAAGAAGCCATAAAAATGCATAAACGCGCGATGGCCATCTCCTCATGGTCGGTGAGCACTGCCGTCCACGACAAGGCGTGGATGCGATTCTTCTGCCACGGAAGGAGCATTGCACTGTGGAAGAAGCTTCGTGTTGGCGCCACCGTCCTTGAGGGTCGCGATGCGGGCTCATTGCTGGCGATCGTGCGCTCCATGGAAGCCATGCCCGGTAGGCGAGTTTGAGCTGCTTGCGAAGCCACTCCTCACAGTGGTGAGAGCACCCGGTCTTCACGTGCCTTGTCAAAGCGTGGGATCACTCACGGGATATGGCAAGCTTTTTCCGGATGTTGCCCGTTGACTTGGCACTCCAGCTCGAAAGGCGGCGGGCGGTGGCTTGAAGGCGCTTGACCAGCCTCCTGAAGGGGTCGTGTCGTGCACCGAGTTCCAAGCAGCGGCAACGGTGTTGTGGAAGCCGTCGAGCCGAAGCCAGTAGTCCTCGAAGTGGAAGCGCTTGTGGGCTGTCGGCATGGGAGAAAGCAATCCAAAGAAGAATGGGCGGTGGTCCGACACGACCGAAGAGAGGCATCGAAGGTGACACTCGCCATGCGCGTCTTCCCAATCCGAGGTGCATAGAACGCGGTCCAGTGCACCGCGGCGGCGGCGATCGCCGTTCGACCACGTGAAGCGGCGCCCGCTTAGATATACCTCCTTTAAGGCGAGGTCGTTGATGGCGGCGAAACCTTCCCATCATGCGCCGGTGCAGGCCACCCATGTTTTTGTCCTCGTCCGGTAAATGAGGTTGAAATCGCCACATAGCATCCACGGGCGGGCAGGTCGCACGTATGTCGCAAGCAACTCACGGAGGAACAAGACTTTATCGGCGTCATCCCGGGGCCCGTAGACCGTCAGAAGTCACCACGGCGTCCGGAGGCCACGATGCCACCTTGCGTGAGCGCGTTGCAGGTGAGCGGGGGTTAGAGATCGAGACGGCCTGCTCTTCCAGCGAGGAGGATGCCACCTCGAGTGCCAACGGCCGGAGGAAAACGTGGTCGTCGAACTCAAAGCCAAGGATGTCAAGCACGATAGGCGAGTAGATCAAAGCCATCTTCGTTTCTTGTAGACATACAATGGAGGCACCGGTGTTGTCCAACAGAGAGCGAATGGCACAGGCCGGGCACGCGAGTTGAGCCCTCGAACATTCCAAACAGCAATCTTTAGTCTGTGATCCATGGACAAGGGGTCGACGAAGATGGCGCTGACGGGCCTAGCTCTCGCAGTAACGGCTCGCTGTGGGGAGGCGCGATGCACCTGGGATCTCTCGATCGACCAGTGGCAATGGCCTTGAGCACCAAGGGTATCGGCACCGCGAACATGTCATCGAAGGCTTTCATCTCGATGGCCGTGATCTTCGGTTGGTGCCACGATCCCCGTGGTGCGCAGGATCTCGCACATGGGCCCTCCTTTCGTCGTGGCCGCTGGCCAAGGGCGGGCAGGCCGGCCGCGTGAGCGGCCTTGGCGCTGGGCGGTTGAGAGGGCGACGTGGCCTTTTCCCCGGGTCGGCGAGGATGCTGTTGATGCTTTGTGGCTGCGGGCGAGGAACTTCGCCGAAGGCCCAGCGGCGAAGGCCGCGAGGCCGCAGCGCGATCATCGCATCGTGATAGGTGGCGATGCAAACGCCCAGAGGCCGAGAGTGGGCCAGAGCAGCGGTGATCGGCTTGGTGGGGCGTGGAGGAACTCTGGCCGCCGCAGGATGGAGATCGCGCGTCTGCCTCGGCACGAGGATCGGCGTGTCTGCGGCCAGCCGCAGCAAGCGTTAGGTTTGGAGATGGGCTCAAGAACAGTAGCCCATCTCTCGCATGGCTCAAAGCATGGGGTGAGGCATCGGGCGAGTGCTCTAAAGCGGGCGGGCGGCAACGCCGGGGCGTCGACACCCGCCGTAATCGCCAGGTGGGGTCGAAGGGCTGCGGCGATCGGTCGTGGGATTCTGCCCGCCAGGTACAGGGTGGGCGGCGCCGCTTTGCCCGACAAGGCGACAGCGATCTCACAAGATCGAACCGCGTCAAGAAGTTGCGAAGTCGGGGACCTCGCTCAAAAGAGCAAGATCCCGACAAGGCGTTGGATCAGCCGCGGCAGGGGCGGGCCCGCCAGGATCGCCCTCGGGGTCGCGATGGGAGCCCGCGTTTGACGACCCTTATCCATTCGGCGCGCCAGCCATCAGTGGGATCTCGCCAGCTGTCAGTGGCCCACTCGTCCGGGCGTCGTCAGCGGCATCGACAGCGGCGTCAGCGGCTGCGACAGGCGCTCGCGTAGGATCTGCCGCCACGGTCTGCTGCTGCCGGCCCTTTCTTTTTCCCTTTTCCCCTCTTTTAGCACGATGACGAGGACGCTGGGGCCTCGCCGACCCGCCATGGCAAAGATGCCATCCTCAACGGCCGGGCGGGCTGCGCCGCTGCCGCCGTCGGGCCGGGGAGTGCTCGCATAGCCCGGCCGGATCTGCCCGAACGGTCGCGAAGCGCCCAGCGGGCGCTGGCCCATGGCCATGTTGCCGTCGGCTCGACCGCCGGCGCCGGCGCGCCACGTCGGTTCTCCCACGCCACGGGCGCGGCGTCGCGCCGGCCAGTCCGGGCCCGCCTTGGCCATGCCCATACTGTGCCACCTTGGCCAAGGTCGCCGCTGGCACGACGACGGAGGGCGCTGAGCGAGACAGAGCGTGTGCGCTGGCGGAGATGGGATATGTGAGCGTCGACCTCCGGTGCCTCCGATTGACACGCTGCAGCACAAGTTTGACGATCTCCAGAGTGGCGGCGCGGCGGATGTCGGCGGGGTCGTGTACTCGACCGGACAGACGGAAGACGGCCAGGTCCTCGCGGGAGCGTGTGCGAGGGTGCAGCCTCTCAATCCAGCAGCTTGCCCCGAGGATGTGCTCGGTGGTGGAGAGATGCCAGACTTGGGCGGGGATGCCACGGAGCTCGAGCTCGACGCGGTGGTCGAACCCGCCCGGCCTTGCCAGGCGCAAGCTTGCACAATGGCCGCAGCGAAAGCGCGAACCGGGGCGAGCTGATGAAGTGCTCGCCGTTGAGACGGCGCATGGTGTCCAGGGAGGAGAAAAGGATGAGGAAATCCTCGGGGTGATGCACGTGCACGGTGAAGTCGCCTTCGGAGAGCTCGAGGGAGCGGTATAGCAGCTCGGCCACCTCGGCAGCGGCCACTTGCGGCCTGCTGCCGGTGATGGACGCCACCATGGCGCGCCCAGACCCGCTCGGCCTCTTCCATCTCCGTGGATCGCGCCATGATCACCCGCCGCAGGCGCGTCCGGGCAGCAGCGAAACAGCGGCGCCGGCGGCGAGGGGCACCGGTGGCGTGGCGGCACGCGACCTGAGGCGGCTTTGGGCGAGGCGTCCGCCGGCAACTCGCGGCGAGGCAGCAGCGCGTCGGCTGCGCCGGAAATCGCGGTCGTGGGACTTCGTGGCGGAGGTGGCGGCGCGCTGCCGGACGTCGTTAGTGCGATCGCGCACCCGATGCCGGTGGTCGAGCAGCGGAAGCATAGCCAGTGACTTCCTCCGGGGGCGAACTACGGCGAGGCGAAGGCTGGGGAGTGCCGTCGAGGCTTAGGCGCCCGGCGGCGCAGGTTCCTGCGCCTCGGCTCTTTGGAAGCCGTCGGCGTCAACACAACTCCGCCGGAGACACGGTGGACCTCCGAGCGGGGCCAAGGCGTTACTGGCGACGCCTGTGCAGCGTCCGGCGAGTCTGACCATTACCCTCGCGGCCCGGCGTGGGAGCCGGCGGGGTGAGCGGCGTCCTGTAAGGCAGCCGAGGACTCGCTCTCCGAGCTGAGCCAGCGGTCGCCAGAGGACACGCTGGCCGCCGGAGAGGGTCGCCTGGTCGGCAGGGGCGGCACCGAGGCAGCCATGACGTGGGGGGTTGGGCGGCGTCAAGGCGGGGAGCGGCGTCATGGGAAGGCCGGGCGGCAGGCAGGGGAGGGCTCGGCGGGGCTAGAGGGTGGGAGCGGAGCCATCACCTCTCATTAATGTCTTAGTGTACATAATGGGTGCACCCAAAGATGTAAAATGTCTTGCTGTATTCATTATGCTTGTTTAGGTTTCTGCTTTTGTGATATAGAATTTCATTGGTACTACTGTATTTGTGTAGTAATTAACATGCAGTTGCTCTGTATGTTTGGTTGTTTAACAGCTTCTTGTCTGAAATCATCGAAACCGAACACCATAGTTCTATCCGGGCTTAGTGGCAGCGGCAAAACTGTTCTTTTCTATCAGGTATCGTTCCAATTCTGTATGTGGTCCTCTTTCTTTTGTGCATCCCATTATCCAGTGATACAACTATTCAACTCCTCATGGATTGACATGATATCATAAAGTATGACGAGAGTAATGGCCATGCATGCCTTGCCTCACAAACTTGATTGCTGCTGTTTGTCTCTCTGTGTTGTCAAATTTTAGAAGTTAGGCATAACAGGTGTTACTCTGACAGAGGCCTTAGTTTCAAAACTGACATTCGGTGTCTGATTTGCCAATGATTTTTTCGATATAGCATATGACATTTGTGAATTGACATGGATTTTGGTTTTCTGATTTGGTAAAGAAGATGGGGCATGTGTCTATGACTAACACCGAGAATGATGTTATGACATCTGGTTTGCAATTTGCTCTTGTATATGCTTCCTTTGACGCAATTTGTTCAGTACCTTATAACATGGCCTTTTAGCTGAATTTCCACTCAGGTTGCGTTGGTGCCATACTGTTATCTGTCGTGCATCTCTTGCCTGCCCCCTTGATTTTACTGTATATATGATTTTATATAGTGCATGCCTGCATGGCAAGATTTTGGAGAACAAAGACTACTTTTCATTTCCTTTTTCAGTTTTATTTATCTTTCCAATGGAGGAATTACACAGTTTCTTTGTATTATCTTTTGGTTTTGTTCTAATTTTCCATCTCTCGTTTTTAGCTTCGCGATGGATCATCACATCAGGGAACTGTGACTTCGATGACACATAACAATGCTACATTTGTGCTGCACTCGGAGCTGGAAAGGGTTAGAACTTTTTGGAGATGAATGCCTGCTACACCTTGATATTAATATGACTATGTAGAATCAAGGCTACTCTTATAGAAACATATATTTGCTGACTGCAAGATTTTTACTTGACTTTGTTCCCTTCCACTCAACAGAAAGGCAAAGTAAAACCTGTTCATGTCATCGATGTTCCTGGTCATGCAAGGCTGAAATCGAAGCTTGATGAAGTCCTGCCTCAGGCAGCTGGGATTGTTTTTGTTGTCGATGCTCTAGATTTCTTGTCTAGCATGCAAGCTGCTGCAGAGTAATTTTGCTGACCTACTTTATGTTATTTGGTGTTGTTTGGAAAATTTGATGGTGTCTAATTTTGCAAACTTTGATTGTCAACCCAATCATATGCTGTATTCAAACTAGGAGTGTGACTAGGACCTTATTTCATATTCAAACATGTATAAAGACGTTTGATCTGAGGCAGTTCGTACCGCCTGACAGTTTTCTCTTTAACTCTCACGACAGGTACTTGTATGACATTTTGACGAAGGCAACTGTAGTGAGGAAAAGGATTCCTGTTCTGATATTCTGCAACAAGACAGATAAAGTTACAGCTCACTCAAAGGAGTTCATCAAGAAGCAGTTGGAGAAAGAAGTGTATGTTTCATTTTTCATATTCATCGTTGTTGCATGGTTGGAACTTAGAATGCATCATCTTGGGTTGGCGTGTTTAATAATTCTGTGAATTTATAGGTATTGGCTACATTAGTACTGCAACTTGAATGTATTTGTTTGTTTTTTGTGTATATTATGCTGCAAAAAATGTTTACATACATGTATATTCTATCCATATTTCCGTGATCCTGGTACAATTGAGGCCGCTCTGTAAATTCTGTGAATTATAATGTATTGGCTATATTAATACTGCAGCTTGAATGTATTCATTTTGTGTGTGTGTATATTATGCTGCCAAAAAATGCTTACATACATGTACATTCTACTCATATTTCCCTGATCCTGCAACAACTGAGGTCACTCTGTAATCACTCATATATCTTGAAACACCTGTGAGGGAGCATAGCAGAACCATTTGCATTGACCGACTGACACAAACTTGCGCTAATTTTTTATTTGTAGAAACAAGCTCCGGGAATCAAGGAACGCCATATCATCCGCTGACATTAGTGATGAAGTCCAACTTGGGTTACCTGGAGAGGCATTCAACTTCAGCCAGTGCCAGAACAAGGTGATAGTTGATGAAGGTGCTGGTCTGACTGGTGATGTTTCAGCAGTTGAGCAGTTCATCCGCGAGTATGTGAAGCCATAGAGTCATCTTTCACCCCGTCGTCATAGTAGTGACTAATGTTTCTGCAGAAGTGTAATCTGAGCTGTGACTAATTTTGGCCTGACGAAAGAAGGAAAAGTGAGAAACCATCAGCATTACCCCCTCCCATTAAATCTACTGTTGTCCTGACTTGACTTTGTGAGACATAGCAAATTGCATTGGTAGCTTCTGACGAACCTTTGAGGATTCAGAACCTGATTTGTTATAGAAATATTGTTGAACATTACCATGTTGTTATATACTACTCCCTCCGTCACACAATATAAGACGTTTTTGCAAGTTGTTTTAGCTTGCAAAAACATCTTATATTGTGGGATGGAGGGAGCAGGTTTTATTTCATTCTTGTCCCTAGTCCCATTCCTTTTTTTGGGCAGGATAGTAGAACAGCTCGATGGTGTTCTTGCCGATTCTTTGTGTGCCTCCCAGTCATCATAATTAAAGAACAAATAGGTGCGAATGCATCAATGTATATTTCCTTGAGCCATGACTTGCGAGTCATCTACTGGCTAATTTAGTCAGCTGCAATGCTCTCAATTCAGAATTGTATGGTGTGGCTTTGTGCTTAACCTTTATGATGGCCATGCCTGTGGAAAGTTATGCTCTTGAACTACTGTTCCAATCAGATTAGCTGGAAGTTTTTGTGAATTTGGTGAAATATATTCTTAAATTTGCAAATAATATACTACTCCCTCCGTTCCCAAATAATTGTCTTTCTAGCCACCTCAAATTGATTACAACATACAGATGTATGTAGACATGTTTTAGAGTGTAGATTCACTCATTTTGCTCCGTATGTAGTCACTTGTTGAGATCTCTAGAAAGACAATTATTTAGGAACGGAGGGAGTATATGCTTTCACCTTAATTTTTTTGAATGGCCAGAAATGAGCTTGATATCATGAATTGGGCTTATAGATAAAAAAAATGTCTTCAATACAATGTTGTTACTTTTATTGAGAATAGATGGTCATGATGCATAAGGAGCCAAATTTGCAAATAATATACTTCTTTGTTTAGCATTTAACTTCCAATGTTTTGTGCCAGCAAGCAGGTTTGTGGCCGAAAATCGACATGTAACTTGAGTAAAGTGGGCTTTGCTTCATTTTTTGGGGGTTCAGTACCGCAGCACGGGCACCTTCCTAGTTTTCCTACAAAATCTAGTGCATGAAAACCCTAGGAAAAACTCCTTCCAGTTTGCAGTCCTATGAACCTAACACAAGCAATGTATGAACACTTTTAAGGGTTGAATCCTTCAAAAATCCATTGAATCAAATAGACTTGAGTGACCAACTCTGTATTCAAGAACAAATCAGGTCATCGGTTTCAAGATTGCGGCTTCTCACTCTCATATGCAACAGCTTCTTTATACCAAAACATGCTGATGCGGAGCATCCTATGGTCATCCCCATGGACCTACCATCGTTTCACCAAGTACCAAGAGGACCCTCCCAAAGATGCACGTAAAGACGGACAAGTCCCCAAGTTCACGGACGAAGAGAACCAACGGAAGGAGTCAAGAACAACTCCCAGGACCCGGACATCCGACCCTTGGAGCATCACCCACAGCAGCCGCCAAGCACCTACAGGCTCTGAACATCCGGCCCCAGCCCGAACATCCGGCCCAGCCCGGAAATCCGGACACCTCCTATCCAGAGAGCACCAAGGCCGACTCCTCTAGCCCGGACATCCGGCCTCCCAGCCCGGACATCCGGCCCCTTGGGAAGGCCCGAACATCCGGCCCCTTGGGAAGGCCCGGACATCCGGCCCGACGCCCGAACGACCGGCCCCATCTGTCTGCGCACAGTAAAGGGCCCAGGCCCATGTACCCCTTCGCCCACCTAGACTACTATATATACTCATCCTCCTCCCTCTTTCTAGGGTTAGCAATGTGATAGCTCATATTAGAGATAGAGCTTTGCTGATCCACTTGGTTACTTCTCCATTGGAGTTCACGACCTCTTCGGAGAACATCCCCCAAGCGGATTCAAGACCCCTCACGGGAAGACCCCCTCAAGGCCTCCTCATGGAGATGAAATAGCTACCTCTTGTATCGGCCTTTGTTGGATTCAGATCGTGTATCTCTTTGTGTTTCGAGGATCTAGCATATGTGTGACCGAATCTTGTTGGTTTGAGTGATTCTCTCGTGTTTTCCCTCGTGTTCTTCGTGTTCCTTGTTGGGATCCGCTCCTTTCATGGAAGATCGTCCACCTAGGGTTCTACCCTACATCATCTTGGTATCATGAGCCACGTTGATCACGATTTCGGAGCCTCCCCTCTTTGTTTTCTAGCCTTGTTTTGTTGATTTTGTCCCAAATTCGAAAATTCCCCACAAAAATAGCCCCCCAATTTTATTGTGATTTGTTGGTGTGATGAAGTTTTGTTGGATTTGATCCGCGAATTTCGTGTGTAGCAGGTAGATCTAGCTTCTCCTAACTTTTTTCCCAATTCCATCCACGAAATCTCTCCAATTTTGCCCCGGAATTTCGAATTCCCCTCGAGTTCATCAAGTTCATCCACGGATCCTGAGCCCGGACATCCGGCCCGACCACCGGACATATGTCCATCCGGGACATCCAACCATCAAGCCCGGACATCCGGCCCCTGACAGCAACATCTCCATCCACCGCCCCATTTCCCGCCTAACTTTCCCCAAATTTTGTCCCGGTGCCCACTTAGACTTCCGCATACCACCACCGCTTTCCGCAAACTACACCGCTCACCCGTTACCACCTCCGACAATTTTGACACGTTTTGCTTTGAGAATTTGAGTTGTGGTTCCCGTGTCCTATTGTGTTTCGGCTATATAGGTACGGCTCGACATCAACATCGCCACCGCTCATCTTCAACACGGACTCGTCATCGACAACAACCACTCAACAATTTTGACACCCTCAACCGTAAGCTAATCTCGACGACATCTTGGTCTACGCCTTGCCATTACATTGATAACCACCATATCCCAATTTTGCATATCTTGCCTATCGAGACTAGCCTTTGAGTATTGTCGGCAACGTCACTTGTGCACATTAGTGGTCATATTTCCCATAGCATACATACCATATCATCTTGGTACATATCTTGGCATCAACTTTTGTGTCACAAAGTTGTCATCGCATACACAATTGCTATCTTGGTTCGTGAAGTTTTGCATGAGAAAATAGCTCAAAAGTGAAAGAGCCAAACAAGCTTTTAAGCAAAAGGGAAAGATAAGCAAAGAGATTTTAAGCAAGAACCATAGCATCATACTACATTAAGATTGTCATACTCGATCATCTTGGATCATATCATCGGAATACCATACATATAGCATACTTGGGATAGAAGTCGTTGCATTTTTGCTTAGTAGGTTGTGCACAAGTTTCGTATCCGCCTATTGTGCAATCGTGCTAGCTTCTCTCTAGTGTTGTGCGACAAGAGCACTTTCGTGGATTCCACATTTTGGCTCATTCCTTGGTTGCACAACCTCATTTATCTATCCGTGTGTGTGTTTCCGTGTACCATATCTTGCTATTGGTCTACTTGTTGCATTTGCAAATTTGCGAATCTTTTCCAACATTATTGAAGCTCACTAACAATTTCATCAAATTTTGTACCACCATCCTAACCGAGCTCCACCATAAGCTTTTACTTGCGTAGGTGTGAGAAACCGACAAGAATTGGTACCAATTGTGCTATTTCCTTGTTACACATTTGAGTGATCATTGATCCATCTTCAACATCGGTCAAGGTACATTTGGTATAAGTTCTTCTCTTTCTCCCACTCACATTTTTCTTGGAATGATGGATAGGCCAAGTTCTTCTACAAACCCACTCTTCATCGAGCAAGACAACGGCATGACTTCCTACGTCACCAAGAGCTACCTCTTCGGTGCACAAAGAGCTTTGCACCAAGAACAACAAGCTTTGGGAGACCGCATTGACAACCTCGCCACCGACTTACGACAATCCGAGCAACGTACAAGAGAGTACTTTGACACATCCATGGCATCTCTCAAAGAGGATATTGGAACCATGATGGTCAACCGCTCTTCTACCTCGTCGTCCTACTCAAGACGGAGCCGCTCGAGTCGGCACTCCGACGACACCATCTCCGGCTCAAGTACACCGACATCGAACACTCTTCATCGAGCCGCGTGTCACGAACGTCAAGCAAACCGCAATCCTCTTCATGACACCGATTCTCAAGAACATCGACATCACCAAAACCAAGCTACCTTGGCGCAAGCACAAGAACGGCAACGCCGACGCCGACAAGAGGAAGAGCGGGCGCGCCAACATCAAGAGGAGCAAGACGTCGAGGCGCTCCTACAACAACAACAACGGCGTGAAGCACAAGCACTTGAGGCCCAACGTGCCCTTCATGACATAAGTCGCGCCTTCGCCGACCTCAATGGTCAAACGTGCGCGCAACAAGAAGCGCTTCGCTAAGAAGTTCAAGAGAGGAACTATCAAGCTCGAGTGCATCGTGAAGTTCCGCAAGCTCCTCGACAAGAACCGCAAGTTCGCCAAGAGCAACATGAGGTTGAAAACCCTCCACGCCAAGAGCAACATGAGGTTGACAATCCTCCACGACAAGGGCGTCATCATCCCCGACCCCAACACAATGAAGAGCAACGCTACGGCAAGCTCAAGTTCACCATGCCCAAGTTTTCCGGAAGCAATGATCCCGAAGAGTACCTTTCATGGGCATCGAAGGTTGACAAAATCTTCTGCTTGCACAACTATGAGAAAGAAAAGAAGATCTCGATGGCATCCCTTGAGTTCCAAGATTACGTCCTCATTTGGTGGGAACAAGTCATTGAGCGCCGAGAGGCAAGAGGTGAACCACCCATCACAACTTGGGCAGAAATGAAGGATGTCATGAGAGCAGGTTTCGTGCCAACCTACTACAACCGCGACCTCTTCAAGAAACTCCAACTACTCAAGCAAGTAACAAAGAGCGTTGAAGAGTACTACAAGGAAATGGAGATTGCCATGGTACGATCCAATGTCACGGAATATGATGAGCAAACTATGGCATGTTTCTTGAACGGGCTCAATCATCCTATCAAGAAGATCGCCGACTTCCAACCATACTCGAACCTCGTCGAGCTAGTGCACCAAGCTACCAAAGCGGAACATCAAGTGCAAGATGACTTCAAGTATGCCAGGTTCTCATCCAAGTCCTATGGTTTCTCCAACACCCAAGCTTCAATGACTACAACACCTTCTACCTCAACGAAGCCTTCTACAAGCAACGGTGACAAGTCAAGTTACAAGAAAACTTCGACAACTTCAAGTCGTCCTCCTACTACAAGAAACTTCAAGCCGAGAGCTTCATCATCATCTACTCTGACCGATGAGACCATCAAGACAAGTTCCTTCAAATGCTTCACACGCGGCGGCCGAGGCCACAAGTCCTTTGAGTGTACCAACAAGCGCACCATGATCTTCAACGACGACGGAACATATGACTCCATGAGTGAAGAGGAAATGGAAGCCCTTGAGCAAGTGGCCATGCACCGGCAAGTGAACGAAGATGAAGATAATCAAGTCTTTTGTGACAAAGATTCGAGCCCCGCTCTCGTTGTACCCAAGGTCTTGACTCTTCAACATAAACAAGACGAAGACCAAAGATGCCATATCTTCCACACCAAGCAGGCTGGCATCAATGGAAGGTCCGTCAAGGTCATCATCGATGGAGGGAGTTGTCATAACTTGGCAAGTGAAGAACTATGCTCCAAGCTCCAATTGGTCAAGATGAAGCACCCGCATCCCTACAAGGTTCAATGGCTAAGCGACTCCGGCACTATCCAAGTCGAGCATATGGTACAAGTTTCCTTCAAGATCGGAGCTTACGAAGACACTTTGGAGTGTGATGTCGTTCCGATGTCCGTTTGCCACCTCCTTCTTGGACGGCCATGGCAATCTGACCGAGGCGTCATCCACAACGGGCGTACAAATCACTATAGCTTCAAGATGAAAGGAAAGGAGTACGTGCTACGACCTAAGCCAGGTGATCACCGACAAGCAAGCCACCCATCATGGAGAGAATAGTGAGAGAGCGAACCACCACAAAGAGAGTGAGCGCCACAAGCCCAAATTGAGTGCCTCCATGATGAGCGACAAGAAAAACTTAGTCCTATTTGCCACCAAAAGTGAGATGAGAGAAGTGTGTGAGAACCCATCAAGTGTCATGCACTATGTCCTTTTGTGCAAGGACGAGGCACCAAAAACTAACACCTCTCACATTCTACCTTTAGTGTTATCTTCACTATTGCATGAATTCCAAGATGTATTCCTCGACGAGCTACCTCCGGGTCTACCTCCTCTACGAGGCATTGAACATCGAATCGACCTCATCCCCAGAGCACCCCTTCCTAACAAGGCTCCCTATTGCGTCAACCCCGAGGAAACTAAGGAGATCCAACGACAAGTACAACAACTCATCGACAATGGCCATGTACGAGAAAGTTTGAGCCCTTGTGCTGTCCCGGTAATCCTTGTTCCCAAGAAAGATGGTACATATCGCATGTGTTCCGCTTGTCGTTTGCTACGTCTTGAGCTTGCGTTGGTTTTCCTCGAAGAGGAGAGGGTGATGCAGCAAGTGTAGCGTAAGTATTTCCCTCAGTTTTGAGAACCAAGGTATCAATCCAGTAGGAGGCTCCTCAAAAGTCCCACGCACCTACACAAACAAGCGAGAACTCGCAACCAACGCAATAAAGGGGTTGTCAATCCCTTCACGGCCACTTCAAGTAAAGTGAGATCTAATAAAGATAGTATGATAAGATAAATATATTTTTGGTATTTTATAATATAGATGCAAAAAGTAAAGATGCAAATAAAAGTAGATTGAAAGAAAATATGATAAGAGATAGACCCAGGGGCCATAGATTTCACTAGTGGCTTCTCTCAAGATAGCATAAGTATTACGGTGGGTGAAAAAATTACTGTCGAGCAATTGATAGAAAAGCGCATAGTTATGAGATTATCTAGGCATGATCATGTATATAGGCATCACGTCCATAACAAGTAGATCGACTCGCCTGCATCTACTACTATTACTCCACACATCGACCGCTATCCAAAGATGCATCTAGAGTATTAAGTTCATAAGAACAGAGTAACACATTAAGCAACATGACATGATGTAGAGGGATAAACTCATGCAATATGATATAAACCCCATCTTGTTATCCTCGATGGCAACAATACAATACGTGCCTTGCAACCCTTTACATCACTTGGGTAAGGACACCGCAAGATTGAACCCAAAGCTAAGCACTTCTCCCATGGCAAGAAAGACCAATCTAGTAGGCCAAACCAAACTGATAATTCGAAGAGACTTGCAAAGATAACTTAATCATACATAAAAGAATTCAGAGAAGATTCAAATATTATTCATAGATAAACTTGATCATAAACCCACAATTCAACGAATCTCGACAAACACACCGCAAAAAGAGTTTACATCGAATAGATCTCCACAAGAGAGGGGGAGAACATTGTATTGAGATCCAAAAAGAGAGAAGAAGCCATCTAGCTAATAACTATGGACCCGTAGGTCTGTGGTAAACTACTCACAACTCATCGGAAGGGCAAGGATGTTGATGTAGAGGCCCTCCGTGGTTGATTCCCCCTCCGACATAGTGCCGACGAAGGCTCCAAGATGAGATCTCGCGGATACAGAAGGTTACGGTGGTGGAAATTGTGTTTCGTGGTGCCCCTGGATGTTTTCGGGGTATGTAGGTATATGTAGGAGGAAGAAGTACGTCGGTGGCCACCCGACGGGCCCACGAGACAGGGGGGCGCGCCCTATAGGGGGGGCTCCTATCTCGTGGAGGCCTCGGCTGCTTCTTGACTTGCACTCCAAATCCTCTGGATCACGTTTGTTCCAAAAATCATGCTCCCAAAGGTTTCATTCCGTTTGGACTCCGTTTGATATTCCTTTTCTTCGAAATACTGAAATAGGCAAAAAAACAGCAATATGGGCTGGGCCTCCGGTTAGTAGGTTAGTCCCAAAAATGATATAAATGTGCAAAATAAAGCCCATAAACATCCAAAAGGGGTAATATAATAGCATGGAACAATCAAAAATTATAGATACGTTGGAGACGTATCAAGCATCCCCAAGCTTAATTCATGCTCGTCCTCGAGTAGGTAAATGATAAAAGAGAATTTTTGATGTGGAATGCTACCTAGCATAATTCATAATGTAATTTTCTTTATTGTGGCATGAATGTTCAGATCCAAATGAATACAAAATAAAAGTTCATATTGATAAAAGAAATAGTAATACTTCCAAAGACATACTAATCAAAGTAATCATGTCTTCTCAAAATAACATGGCAAAAGAAAGTTCATCCCTACAAAATCATATAGTTAGGCTATGCTTCATTTTCGTCACACAAAGATGTTCCCAACTTCTATACCCCCAATGACAAGCCAAGCAATTGTTTCATACTTAAATAATATGAAACTTTTTCAACCTTCACGCAATACATGAGCGTGAGCCATGGATATAGCACTATGGGTGGAATAGAATATGATGATGGGGATTGTGTGGAGAAGACAAAAAAAAAAAGAAAGTCTCACATTGACGAGGATAATCAGCGGGCTATGGAGATGCCCATCAATTGATGTCAACATGAGGAGTAGGGATTGCCATGTAACGGATGCACTAGGGCTATAAATAAATGCTCAACAAAAGAAAACTAGTGGGTGTGCATCCAACTTGCTTGCTCATGAAGTCCTAGGGCATTTGAGGAAGCCCATCGTAGGAATATACAAGCCAAGTTCTATAATGAAAAATCCCCACTAGTATGAAAAAGACAACTTATGAGACTCACTATATGAAAAACATGGTGCTACTTTGAAGCACAATATATGAGACTCACTACATGAAGAACAAGGTGCTACTTTGAAGCACAAGTGTGGAAAAAGAGATAGTAACATTGCCCTTTTTATTTATTTTCTTTTTTTGGGCCTTTTTTTGGCCTTTCTTTTTTTTTGATTGGGCAATGCTCTAATAATGATGATCATCACACTTCTATTGATTACAACATAAGTATTACAACTCGAAACTAGAACAAGATATGACTCTATATGAATGCCTACTACTGTATCGGGATGGTGCAATGAATCAAGAGTGACATGTATGAAAAATAATGCATGGTGGCTTTGCCACAAATACGATGTCAACTACATGATCATGCAATGGCAATATGACAAAAGTAAAGTATGTCATGATGATGAACGGAACGGTGGAAAGTTGCATGGCAATATATCTCGGAATGGCTATGGAAATGCCATAATAGGTAGGTATGGTGGCTGTTTTGAGGAAGATATAGGGAGGTTTATGTGTGATAGAGCGTATCGTATCACGGGGTTTGGATGCACCAGAAGTTTGCACCAACTCTCAAGGTGAGAAAGGGCAATGCACTGCATCAAGAGGCTAGCAAAGGCGGAAAGGTAAAAGTGTGTATAATCCATGGACTCAACATTAGTCAAAAGAACTCATATACTTATTGCAAAAATTTAGAAGTCATCAAAAATAAAGTACTACGCGCATGCTCCTATGGGGATAGATTGGTAGGAAACGACCATCGCTCGTCCCCGACCGCCACTCATAAGGATGCACAAGCCAGGTACACTTCATGTTTCAAATTTGTTACACAACTTTAACCATACGTGCATGCTACGGGACTTGCTAACTTCGACGCAAGCATTCTTTAAATTCATAATCACCCAACTAGCATGACTTTAATATCACTACCTCCATATCTCAAAACAATTATCAAGTATCAAATTGATCATAGCATCCAATTCACTTCCTATGATAGTTTTTATTATACCCAACTTGGATGCCTACCATTCTAGGACCAACTTTATGACCAAAGAAAATACCATGCTGTTCAAAAAGACTCTCGAAATAGTATAAGTGAAGCATGAGAGACCAGCAATTTCTTCAAAATTAAGATACCACCGTGCTCTAAAAGATATAAGTGAAGCACTAGAGCAAAAACTATCAAGCTCAAAAGATATAAGTGAAGCACATAGAGTATTCTAGCAAATTCTAATCAAATAGGCTTCTCCCAAAAGGTGTGTACAGAAAGGATGATTATGGTAAACTAAAAGAAAAGACTAATATAATACACGACACTCCAAGCAAAACACTTATCATGTGGTGAATAAAAATATAGCTCCAAGTAAAGTTACCAATGAACGAAGACGAAAGAGGGGATGCCTTCCCGGGGCATCACCAAGCTTAGGATCTTGGCTATTCTTGAATATATTGGGGTGCCTTGGGCATCCCCAAGCTTAGGCTCTTGTCACCCTTTATTCCATAGTCCATAAAAGCTTTACCCAAAACTTGAAAACTTCATAACACAAAACTCAACAGGAAATCTTATAAGCTCCGTTAGTGAAAGAAAACAAAACCACCACATAAGGTACTGCAATGAACTAATTCTTTATTTAATTTGGTGTTAAAACTACTGTATTCCAACTTCTCTATGGATTATAAACTATTTTATTGGCCATAGATTCATCAAAATAAGCAAACAACACACGAAAACAGAATCTGTCAAAAACAGAACAGTCTGTAGTAATCTGTAACTAACGCAAACTTCTGGAATTCAAAAAATTCAGAAAAAATAGGAAGACCTAGGAAATTTGTTTATTGATCAGCAGAAATTGGAATCACTATTTTATCACGTTCTGGTGATTTTTAACAATTGTTTTCGTGAACCGAAAGTTTCTGGAAATTACAGCAAGATCAAATAACTATCATCCAAGAAGATCCTATAGGTTTAACTTGGCACAAACACTAATTAAAAGATAAAACCACATCTAAACAGAAGGTAGATGGATTATTTATTCCTAAACATAAGCAAAAAACAAAAAACACAAAGAAAATTGGGTTGCCTCCCAACTAGCGCTATCGTTTAACGCCCCTAGCTAGGCATAAAAGCAAGGATAGATCTAACGAGTGCCATCTTTGGCACTAAACTCATAAGTAGCACGCATGATAGATTCATAAGGTAATTTAACTTTATTTCTTGGAAAGTGCTCCATGCCTTTCTTTAATGGAAATTGGAATCTAATATTCCCTTCCTTCATATCAATAATCGCACCAGTCATTCTAAGGAAATGTCTACCAAGAATAATAGGGCAAGAAACATTGCAATCTATATCAAGAAAGATAAAATCTACGGGCACCAAATTTATATTTGCAACAATAAGAACATCATTGATCCTTAACATAGGCTTTTTAATGGTGGAATCCGCAAGGTGCAAATTTAAAGAACAATCATCAAGATCATGGAAACCTAGAATATCACATAAAGTTTTCGGAATCGTGGAAACACTAGCACCCAAATCACACAAAGCAAAACACTCATAATCTTTAATTCTAATCTTTATAGTAGGTTCCCACTCATAATTAAGTTTTCTAGGTATAGAAACTTCCAAATTAAGTTTTTCATCATAAGATTGCATCAAGGCATCAACAATATGCTTAGTAAAAGCTTTGTTTTGACTATAAGCATGAGGAGAATTAACAACGGATTGCAACAAGGAAATACAACCTTTTATAGAGCAATTATCATAATTAAATTCCTTGAAATCCGAGATAGTGGGTTCAACATTATTAGAAGTTGAGGATTCTCCAATCTCACTTTTACCAAATTTAACACTAAGATCTAAAGATTCCGAATTCTTGGGACGCCTTCTAGGCAAAGTTGATTCATCATCAGTCCCATAATCATCAACATTCATATTGCAAAACATAGATCTAATTGGAGACGCATCAATAACTTTAAGATCCTCATCATTATTTTCACGGAAACTAGAAGAACACGCTTTTATAAAGCTTTCTTTTTTAGCACGCAATCTAGCGGTTCTTTCCTTGCACTCGTCAATGGAAATTATCATTACTTTGAGAGACTCATTGATATCATGCTTAGGAGGGGAAGATCTAATTTTAAGAGAATCAACGTAAAGCGAAAGTCTATCAACGTTCCTAGCCAAATCATCAATTTTAAGCAATTTTTCTTCAAGCAAAGAATTAAAATTCTTCTGAGAGATCATAAATTCTTTCACACTATTCTCAAATCAGAGGGCATCTTATTAAAATTACCATAAGAATTATTGTAGGAATTTCCATAATTATTAGAGGGGTTACTAGGGAACGGTCTAGCATTAAAATTTCCTCTATAAGCATTGTTTCCAAAACTATTCCTACCAACAAAATTCACATCCATAGATTCATTATTATTCTCAATCAAGGAAGACAAAGGCATATCATTGGGATCAAGAGGAGTATTTTAGTAGCAAACATCTTCATAAGTTCATCCATCTTTCCACTCAAAACATTGATTTCTTCTATAGCATGCACTTTTTACTAGAAGATCTTTGATTGTGCCATTGAGAATAATTATCCATAATATTCAAGAAGTTTTGTAGCATCTCCTAACGTGATTTCCATAAACGTGCCTCCCGCGGACGAATCTAAGAGATTTCTAGAAGCAAAGTTCAAACCGGCATAAATTTTTTGTATGATCATCCATAAATTCAAACCATGAGTAGGGCAATTATGAAGCATCAATTTCATTCTTTCCCAAGATTGGGCAACATGCTCATGATCAAGTTGTTTAAAATTCATAATATCGTTCCTAAGAGTGATCATCTTAGCGGGAGGAAATACTTAGAGATAAAAGCATCATTGCACTTGTTCCAAGAATCAATACTATTCTTAGGCAAAGACGAAAACCAAACTTTAGCCCGATCTCTAAGTGAAAACGGAAATAACTTCAATTTGACAATATTGTTATCCGTATCTTTCTTCTTTTGCATATCACACAAATCAACAAAATTGTTTAGATGAGTAGCGGCATCTTCGCTAGGAAGGCCGGCGAATTGATCTTTCATAACAAGATTCAAGAAAGCGGTATTGATTTCACAAGACTCATCATTATTAAGAGGAGCAATCGAGTACTAAGGAAATCATTATTATTGGTATTCGAGAAGTCACACAATTTGGTATTATCTTGCGCCATGGCAACAAGTAATCCAACACACAAGCAAATGTAAAAACGGCAAGTTTAAAAGAAAGGAGGAGATTGGGAAAGAGAGGGCGAATAAAACGGCAAGGGTGAAGTGGGGAGAGGAAAACGAGAGGCAAATGGCAAATAATGTAAATGCGAGGGAGATGGGTTTGTGATGGGTACTTGGTATGTCTTGACTTGAGCGAAGACCTCCCCGGCAACGGCGCCAGAAATCCTTCTTGCTACGTCTTGAGCTTGCGATGGTTTTCCTTGAAGAGGAGAGGGTGATGCAGCAAGTGTAGCGTAAGTATTTCCCTCAGTTTTGAGAACCAAGGTATCAATCCAAAGAGGAGGATCCTCAAAAGTCCCACGCACCTACACACAAACAAGCGAGAACTCGCAACCAACGCAATAAAGGGGTTGTCAATCCCTTCACGGCCACTTCAAAAGTGAGATCTAATAAAGATAGTATGATAAGATAAATATATTTTTGGTATTTTATAATATAGATGCCAAAAGTAAAGATGCAAATAAAAGTAGATTGAAAGCAAATATGGTAAGAGATAGACCCGGGGCCATAGGTTTCACTAGTGGCTTCTCTCAAGATAGCATAAGTATTACGATTGGGTGAACAAATTCTTGTCGAGCAATTGATAGAAAAGCATAGTTATGAGATTATCTAGGCATGATCATGTATATAGGCATCACGTCCATAACAAGTAGACCGACTCCTTGCATCTACTACTATTACTCCACACATCGACCGCTATCCAAAGATGCATCTAGAGTATTAAGTTCATAAGAACAGAGTAACGCATTAAGAAAGATGACATGATGTAGAGGGATAAACTCATGCAATATGATATAAACCCCATCTTGTTATCCTCAATGGCAACAATACAATATGTGTCTTGCAACCCTTTCTGTCACTGGGTAAGGACACCGCAAGATGGAACCCAAAGCTAAGCACTTCTCCCATGGCAAGAAAGACCAATCTAGTAGGCCAAACCAAAATGATAATTCGAAGAGACTTGCAAAGATAACTTAATCATACATAAAAGAATTCAGAGAAGATTCAAATATTATTCATAGATAAACTTGATCATAAACCCACAATTCATCGGATCTCGACAAACACACCGCAAAAAGAGTTTACATCGAATAGATCTCCACAAGAGAGGGGGAGAACATTGTATTGAGATCCAAAAAGAGAGAAGAAGCCATCTAGCTAATAACTATGGACCCATAGGTCTGTGGTAAACTACTCACAACTCATCGGAAGGGCAAGGATGTTGATGTAGAGGCCCTCCGTGGTTGATTCCCCCTCCGTCATAGTGCCGGCGAAGGCTCCAAGATGAGACCTCGCGGATATAGAAGGTTACGGCGGTGGAAATTGTGTTTCGTGGTGCCCCTGGATGTTTTCGGGGTACGTAGGTATATATAGGAGGAAGAAGTACGTTGGTGGCCGCCCGAGGGGCCCACGAGACAGGGGGCGCGCCCTATAGCGGGGGGGCGCCCTCCTATCTCATGGAGGCCTCGGCTGCTTCTTGACTTGCACTCCAAATCCTCTGGATCATGTTTGTTCCAAAAATCACGCTCCCGAAGGTTTCATTCCGTTTGGACTCCGTTTGATATTCCTTTTCTTGAAATCTTTGAAATAGGCAAAAAAAACAATATGGGATGGGCCTCCGGTTAGTAGGTTAGTCCCAAAAATGATATAAATGTGTAAAATAAAGCCCATAAACATCCAAAAGGGGTAATATAATAGCATGGAACAATAAAAAATTATAGATACGTTGGAGACGTATCATCGTCCTATCAATGCTATTACCGTGTGTTATCGTTACCCCATTCCACGCCTAGATGATATGCTAGATGAGCTTAGCGGAGCCACCATTTTCTCTAAAATTGATCTTAAAAGTGGCTACTATCAAATACGCATCCAAGAAGGTGATGAATGGAAAACCGCATTTAAGACCAAATTTGGCTTATATGAATGGCTTGTTATGCCAATGGGTTTATCCGAAGCACCCGGTACTTTCATGAGAGTCATGCATTTTGTTCTTCGACCCTATATTGGTGTATTTGTTGTGGTCTATTTTGACGATATTCTTGTGTTTAGCAAATCTCTCAAAGAACATCTCACCCATCTTAGAACCGTGTTGCAAACTCTTAGAAAAGAGCGCCTTTATGCTAATATAGAAAAATGCCTTTTTGGTGTCGATAAGCTTGTTTTCTTTGTGTCGGTGAAAAACGACACCTATGGGATCACGGGGAATCCCTTCTACGGTCAGCGGGCGCGGGGCTGTGGAAAGAGCGAGTTTAGAAGATCAACATAGGAAATTTATCCAGGTTCGGGCCACAAGTGATGCGTAATACCCTACTCCTACTGGTTTGTGTTTATCTGGTGTTCTTGGACTAGCTACAAAGCGTGCAGGGTCCAAAAAGTCCAAATCCTCATCCAGTGCGCCTCGGGCCTCCTTTTATAGTCAAAGGGGGTCGCCACAGGGGCACACAGGAGGTGGAAAGTTTGTACTGTATACAAGTCTATCCCCTGGCACCGTAGGACAAACACATTTAATGCGCTGCCGACGTGCCCTCTCACTTTATCGGGGACGGCAAGGAAACTCGTCCCGTCCGCCGCCGCTTCGCCTCGCTCCGACGCGCGTCCAGGCTGACTAGGCGTGCAGCGCCATGCTGGCTGGCTGGCTGCTGAGTTGGTGCGGTGGCAGAGTCTTCACGAAGATCTGCATGCCACCACGCAGGTGCTTGCTGAGTTGGCCTGGAAGCTGCATGTCGCCACACAGGTGCCTGCCTTGTTGGCGGGTTGGCTGCTGTGTTGGAACGGCGGTGGAGCCTTGGTAGGTGGGAGCCTGGCTGCGGCCCCGTAGATGTCCCCGGAAAGGGTCTTTCCGGGGTCTCACAGGAGTCCCCGGCAAGGGTCTTGTCGGGTGTCTTGTGGGTGTCCCCGGCAAGGATCTTGCCGGGGTTTCCGTCTTCTGGTTCTCATCTAGTACTGTATGTTCTTGGTCTTCACAAAGATCTGCATGCCACCATGTAGGCGCCTCCCGAGCCTTGGTTCCAATGTATTCGATGGTGTCGGAACTCTTAGGTTCAAGGGTGGCAGCTCTTCTAGTGTTGGCAAGTTGTGCTGGCAGGGCCCTTGCCGGGGTTACGTAAGCTGCCCCGGCAAGGCTCCTGCTGGGGAGAGCCCACCTTGTCCCTTCGCTCCTCGCGCCTCTGTCTTGGCGTTGCTCTGGTAGTCTTGTGTCTTTGCTTCCTCTTTTGCCCCGCCAAGCGCAGCCGCAGGCGTGTGGCTGTGACTGCCCGCACACAAGTAAAGGGGTACAAAAAGGACCCCTACTTTTGTACACCGACAGGAGCCCCTGGGCCTGGGCCACATATAAGCACGGAGCGTTATTGGGCCAGGCCCAGAACAGTGTGCAGGTACGTGTGGCAGAGTTTTACTGCAGTAACTCCCTCGCCAGTTGTGCTTCCCCACGATCCTCGTTGAATGTGTGACGTGGGGGTCATGCGTGGGGCAGTTGCTGCACGCTTGCGTCACATCATGGTAAATGGTAAAGAGGCAGCCCGCGCCTTCCCCATAAAAAAGGGGAAAACGCAGGGGCGCGGCTCATTTACTAAGTGGACTCGGGTCATGGCCTTCAAGGCGCCCGCGCCCCACGATCACGGGGGGGAAACAGTCGCCTCACTTGTCTTCTCAGTTTCGGCCTGCTTGCCATGTGTCCTCCATGCCCCAAGGATGGTAGGTGGTGGATGCGGAGGGCACGGGCTTTAATGGCGAGGCGGGAAATTGGGCCGTCGCTGATTGGAGCAGCGGGTCGGTCCCGATTCCCTGCGCCTCTGGCGGCCGGATTGGTTAAGTGGGGCAGGCGAGCCCCGGCCCCGCCCTTTTATAAGAAGGGGAGGGGGATGGCGCCCTTCAATCCTTCAACATCCATCTCCTCCCATCTTGACTCCTTCCTTCCCTTCGCTATGGCGAGAGGGCGCACCGGCGCTCCGATGGAAGCGACGAGGGTCTCCGCTCGACAACGTGCCCTCCTCCCCAAGAGCTCGTGGTGGCGGAGTCGGCCGCGAGAGGAAGAGGGAGGGGGCAAGGCCGAGGCCGTCGTGGCGCTCGGGGGAGAGGAGGACGGGGCGGCGCACCGGCCGTGCCTCCGCCAGCGGCTCCTCCCCCAAGGGAGGGCCATGTCAGAGACCAGCCCCGTGAATTCTTCATCAGGCTGCACAAGCCAGTGCGCGGTCACCTCCGTATCCCCACTCCGTTCGCTCGGGAGATGGAGCTCGACCCGCCACAGGCCTTGAGGCTGCATATGAGGGGCTGCGGGAATGACAACATGCGGGTCGATGTCGACTTCCCCGCCCCTCACGTCATGTATCTCCGCCTCGGGTGGAAAACCTTTGCCCGCGTCCATAGCCTGTCGGAGGGGCTTGTCCTCCACTTTGTATTGACGGAGAGCGGCCTGCTTTCCGTCAAGGTCTTTGGGAGCTTGGTAACTCACCTAAGGCATTGTGTGGAGAGTTCCACCGACAACGAAACCTCCTCCTCAAGCGAGAGTGATGAGGAGGACAGCGACAGCGACGACGAGGGCGTCAAGCGGGAGGACGCTGAATCCGACTCTGACTGACCGTGCCTCCCTCCTCCCTCGGCCACGCGCCCTGCCGAGGGTCTTCTTCGTCAAGCTCTCCATCGGCGCGTTCCCCGCCGCTTCCTTTTTGCCTTCACCTGCCGCACCTGGGAGGAAAGGGTAAAGAACGGAGATCACGGGGCACCTATCTTTCTTTTAAATTGTAGGCACTTGCCAAATCTTAATTTCTAGATAATGTAATCTCTCGAGCCCATGCTTGTGTCCTGTAACCTCTGTTCTTGCATCGGCATGTTAATGAAAAATTCTAGCCTTGCCGAGAACCCGTGCACGCGCAAGCTCGTGCAGAGGTAAAATGCCTCCTTAATGTAAATAAACGAGTCCTCTCGGCAAGCTGCCCTACCGGCGCCCTTTCCGCCTGCCGGAGAATCATATCTGCCGGGTTACAGACAAAGGGTCCAGCCCCCCGTCCACCTCTTTTTAGCAAGGGCCACTACGACGTCGACCACTCCGGTCGAAGCAGCGTTCGGGCCGGAAATGGGAGCACCCGAGTTTTTTTAGAGAAGAGTGGCGAGGATTTCTAATGCACAAGTCATAGGTTACGAACACGGATGGCCAAGAGGTAAACTTTATCTGTTTGGTTTGTCAGGGATCGCCGTGCCGGGCGGTCTTCTCGACTTCTTGTCGGAGCTGGGTCCTTGGCGGGATTGCGCACCCTTGCCGTGGCTGGAAAGAAAAGAGGGAAAGAGCATGGAACCTCGGTGGTCCACTAGCATTTATTGGAATCAAAAAGCACTACAGTACCCTGGACAGGCATGCATATACGTATACACATAAACATGGAAATCGACAGGAAACTATACATACTAAGGGATTCCTTTCACATTGCACATGGTCTCATACCGGCTTTGTACATAGGGTTACATGCCTTACCGGCAAGGCTAGTACAAAATGGGGGTTGCCGGGGCTCCCGGCAACCGCGCCTTAGGGGTAAAACTTGCGATTCGATATTCGAGGAGTTGCTCACTGTAATGCCATCTTTGGTCTCGAGGCGGACTGCGCCGGGCCTGGTGACTCGTATTACCCGATAAGGGCCTTCCCACTTCGGTGTCAACTTGTTTGAATTCTTGGAGGATTGAATCCGCCGAAAAACAAGGTCGCCTTCCTCAAAGCTTCAGGCGTGAACCTTATGGCTATGATAGCGGCGCAAGGCCTGCTAGTAGCGAGTGGCTGATACGTCTCCGTCGTATCTATAATTTTTGATTGTTCCATGCCAATATTCTACAACTTTTATATACTTTTGGCAACTTTTTAAACTATTTTTTGGGACTAACATACTGATCCAGTGCCCAGTGCCAATTCCTGTTTAATGCATGTTTTATGTTTCGCAGAAACCCAATATCAAACGGAGTCCAAATGGGATAAAAATGGACGGAGAATTATTTTGGAATATTTGTGACTTTTGGGAGGAAGAATCAATGTGAAACGGTGCCCGAGGTGGCCACGAGAGTGGCCCACGCCACCCCTCCAGGGGGGTGCGCCCCCCTATCTCGTGGGCCACCCGTAAGGTGGTTGACGCTCTTCTTTGGCCCCAAGAAAGCTAATTTTTGGAAAACGATCTGGGCGAAGGTTTCAGGCCAATCGGAGTTACGAATCTCCATATATACACGAAACAGTGAAACACAGCCATCAGAGAACGCAGAAACAGAGAGATAGATCCAATCTCGGAGGGGCTCTCGCCCCTCCCACACCATGGGAGCGAAGGACTAGAGGGGAAACCCTTCTCCCATCTAGGGAGGAGGTCAAGGAAGAATAAGAAGAAGGGGGCCTCTCTCCCCCTTGCTTCCGGTGGCGCCGGAGCGCTGCTGGGGGCCATCATCATCACCGCGATCTTCACCAACACCTCCATCATCTTCACCAACATCTCCATCACCTTCCCCCTTCTATATTCAGCGGCCCACTCTCCCGCAACCCGCTGTACCCTCTACTTGAACATGGTGCTTTATGCTTCATACTATTATCCAATGATGTGTTGCCATCCTATGATGTCTGAGTAGATTTCTATTGTCCTATCGGTGATTGATGAATTGCTATGATTGGTTTGAGTTGCATGTTTTATTATTGGTGCGTCCTATGGTGCCCTCCGTGTCACGCAAGCGTGAGGGATTCCCGCTGTAGGGTTTGCAATATGTTTATGATTTGCTTATGGTGGGTTGCGTGAGTGACTGAAACACAAACCCGAGTAAGTAGGTTGTTTGCATTATGGGATAAAAGGGACTTGATGCTTTAATGCTATGGTTGGGTTTTACCTTAATGAATCTTTAGTAGTTGCGGATGCTTGCTAGAGTTCCAATCATAAGTGCATAGAATTCCAAGTAAGGGATGATATGTTAGCTTATGCCTCTCCCTCAAATAGAATTGCAATAGTGATTACCGGTCTAGTAACGTAGTCAATTGCTTAGGGACAATTTCACAACTCCTACCACCACTTTTCCACACTCGCTAAATTTAGTTTAGTTGCTTATTTACTTACAACAGCCCCTATTTTATATTTACGTGCTCTTTATTTTCTTGCTAGCCTATCCTATCACTCCTACAAAGTACTTCTAGTTTTATTCTTGTTCTAGGTAAAGTGAACGTCAAGCGTGCGTAGAGTTGTATCGGTGGTCGATAGAACTTTAGGGAATATTTGTTCTACCTTTAGCTCCTCGTTGGGTTCGACACTCTTACTTATCGAAAACTGTTGCGATCCCCTATACTTGTGGGTTATCAAGACCTTTTTCTGGCGCCGTTGCCGGGGAGTCATAGCGTGGGGTGAATATTCTCGTGTGTGCTTGTTTGCTTTATCACTAAGTAATTTTTATTTGCTGTTCTAAGTTGTTCTGTATCTTTAGTTATGGATATGGAACACAAAATACCAAAAAAAATAGAGGTACTTGCTGCTCATGTAGATGGGGTAACTCCTAAAACCCCCGATTCTCATTATGTGAGAGATATTATGTACTAGTTTGATAATCCTGAAAAACCCCATTCAACTTTATAATGGGAGACACGTTGGATCAACGTGAATACTTTAGGAATTATCGGTCGACACAAAAAGGGAAACTATTATGGGATCAATTTATTATGTTGCGTTGGTATGCCTGGAATCTATGCTTGAGATATGATATTACTTGTTGCTCTAGGATGGGGGCTCCACACCTCCCCTTTTCATGCAAATTTAACGATAATGAAACCTTAGCTTCTTATGATAATGGTATATATGATTACTATGATGTGGAACAAATAGAAGAATTTGTTGCTTTTAAGGCTGCCTATGATATTGAAGCTTTGTTTGAAAAGTATGAAGCTTTTGATGATGATGGTTATAGGCCGGAAAATCTTGCTATACTTGGATATTGCTATGAAAATTATGAATACAATTACTATATTAATGCTTTTATGAAGAAAGTCAACGTTGTCCAAGAAGAGATTAATATTTTGCAAGAAGCTATGGAAGAAGAAATTGATGAAACTGTGAGCTCATTGGATGAAAAAGATGATGAGGAGAGCGAAGAACAAAAGGAGGAAGAGCGGATTGATCACCCGTGCCCACCTTCTAATGAGAGTAACTCTTCAACCCATACATTGTTTAATTCCCCTTCGTGCTTACCGAAGGATGATTGCTATGATCCCGTTGATTCTCTTGAAATATCCCGGTTTGATGATGCTTGCTATGCTTGTGGCCAAGATGCCAATATGAATTATGCTTATGGAGATGAACTTGCTATAGTTCCTTATGTTAAACATGAAATTGTTGCTATTGCACCCACGCATGATAGTCCTATTATCTCTTTGAATTCTCCCGACTACACTATATCGGAGAAGTATGTGCTTAGTAAGGATTATATTGTTGGGTTGCCTTTTACCGTTGCACATGATGATTTTGATATATATAATATGCATGTGCTTGCTGCTCCTACTTGCAATTATTATGAGAGAGGAAGTACATCTCCACCTCTCTATGTTTCCAATACAATAGAATTGCAAGAAACTATTTATACTATGCGTTGGCCTTTGCTATGTGTGCATGAATTGTTCTTTTATGACATGACGATGCATAGGAAGAGAGTTAGACTTCGTCATTACATGATATATGTTACTTTGTGCTCACTACTAAATTACAAATCATTGCTAATTAAAATTGGCTTTGATATACCTTGGGATCCGGGTGGATCCATTACTTGAGCACTTTATGCCGTCTTAATGGCTTTAAAGAAAGCGCTGCCAGGGAGACAACCCGGAAGTTTTAGAGAGTCATTTATTTCTGTTGAGTTCTTTTATATAGTTTAAAAACAAAAAAATAAAGAGGGCAACCTAAAAACTTTTTCAAAAAGGAAAGTGAAAGTGAGAGAGACAAGCATTGTTGAAGTGGGAGAGCTCCTTGAACTTTGTTCATGCTCACGGCAACTTTGTGAATCTTAACTACAGAAACTTTTAAAAAAAATAATTATCCCCTTGTATAATTCCATTGTATTATAAAAACAATGTGCTAAGGTTTGCCTTTAGGATGTTTACAATGCTTGTTGGTTTGTGCGGTGCAGGACAGAAACTTTGGCTGTTGTGCGTGAATTTTAATTTTTTACTGGAACGTCAAATGGTTCTGATTCTTTTTGAACTGTCTTTATGTACAAATTGTTTATTTTTCCTAATTTTTTCAGAATTTTTCAAGTACCAGAAGTATGGTGGATGTTCAGATTTCTACAGACTGTTCTGTTTTTGACAGATTCTGTTTTTGATGCATAGTTTGCTTGTTTTGATGAAACTATCAATTTATATTAGTGGATTAAGCCATGAAAAAGCTATATTACAGTAGAGACAATGCAAAAAAAAGATATGAATTGGTTTGCAACAGTACTTAGAGTGGTGATTTACTTTATTATACGAACGGATCTTACCGAGTTTTCTGTTGAAGTTTTGTGTGGATGTAGTGTCTAATCGAGGATGTCTCGATATGAGGAAAAGGAAGAGAGGCAAGAGATCAAGCTTGGGGATGCCTGAGGCACCCCAAGTAAATATTCAAGGAGACTCAAGCGTCTATGCTTGGGGATGCCGGAAGGCATCCTCGTTCTTCAACAAGTATCGGTATGTTTTCGAATTCGTTTCGTTCATGCATTATGTGCAAGTCTTGGAGCGTCTTTTGCATTTAGTTTTCACTTTTCTTTTATGCACCATGCTGGTATGAGATAGTCCTTGGTTGATTTTTATAGAATGCTCATTGCACTTCACTTAAATCTTTTGAGTGTGGCTTTATAGAATGCTTCATGTGCTTCACTTATATCATTTGAAGTTGGATTGCCTATTTCCTCTTTACATAGAAAACCGCCATTTGTAGAATGCTCTTTTGCTTCACTTATATTTGTTAGAGCGTGGGCATATCTTTTGTAGAAAGAATTAAACTCTCTTGCTTCACTTATATCTATTTAGAGAGATGACATGAACTGGTCATTCACATGGTTAGTCATAAAATCCTACATAAACTTGTAGATCGCTGAATATGATATGTTTGATTCCTTGCAATAGTTTTGCGATATATAAAGATGGTGATATTAGAGTCGTGCTAGTTGAGTAATTGTGAAATTGAGAAATACTTGTGTTGAGGTTTGCAAGTCCCGTAGCATGCATGTATGGTGAACCGTTATGTAACGAAGTCGGAGCATGAGGTGTTTATTGATTGCCTTCCTTACGAGTGGCGGTCGGGGACGAGCGATGGTCTTTTCCTACCAATCTATCCCCCTAGGAGCATGCGCGTAGTACTTTGTTTCGATGACTAATAGATTTTTGCAATAAGTATGTGAGTTCTTTGTGACTAATGTTGAGTCCATGGATTATACGCACTCTCACCCTTCCATCATTGCTAGCCTCTTCGGTACCGTGCATTGCCCTTTCTCACCTCGAGAGTTGGTGCAAACTTCGCCGGTGCATCAAAACCCTGTGATACGATACGCTCTATCACACATAAGCCTCATTATATCTTCCTCAAAACAGCCACCATACCTATCATGGCATTTCCATAGCCATTCCGAGATATATTGCCATGCAAATTCCATCATCATCATATACATGACTTGAGCATTCATTGTCATATTGCTTTGCATGATCCTAAGATAGCTAGCATTATGTTTTCATGGCTTGTCCGTTCTTTGATGTCATTGCTACGCTAGATCATCGCACATCCCGGTACACCGCCGGTGGCATTCATATAGAGTCATATCTTTGTTCTAGTATCGAGTTGTAAGTAAATTAAAGTGCGATGATCATCATTATTAGAGCATTGCCCCATCAAAAAATGAGAGAGGCCAAAGAAGCCTAAATAAAAAAATGGGGCCAAAGAAGCCCGCAAAAAAAAGAAAATAAATAAAAAGGGGCAATGTTACTATCTCTTTTTCCACACTTGTGCTTCAAAGTAGCACCATGTTCTTCATATAGATTGTCTCCTATGTTGTCACTTTCATATACTAGTGGGAATTTTCATTATAGAACTTGGCTTGTATATTCCAACGGTGGGCTTCCTCAAATGCCCTAGGTCTTCATGAGCAAGCAAGTTGGATGCACACCCACTTAGTTTCATTTTGAGCTTTCATACACTTATTGAAGGAAATATGCCCTAGAGGCAATAATAAAGTTATTATTTATTTCCTTATATCATGATAAATGTTTATTATTCATGCTAGAATTGTATTAACCGGAAACATAATACATGTGTGAATACATAGACAAACAAATAGTCACTAGTATGCCTCTACTAGACTAGCTCATTAATCAAAGATGGTTATATTTCCTAACCATAGACATGTGTTGTCATTTGATTAATGGGATCACATCATTAGGAGAATGATGTGATTGACATGACCCATTCCGTTAGCTTAGCACTTGATCGTTTAGTATACTGCTATTGCTTTCTTCATGACCTATACATGTTCCTGTAACTATGAGATTATGCAACTCCCGTTTATCGGAGGAACACTTTGGGTACTACCAAACGTCACAACGTAACTGGGTGATTATAAAGGAGTACTACAGGTGTCTCCAAAGGTACATGTTGGGTTGGCGTATTTCGAGATTAGGTTTTGTCACTCCGATTGCTCGGAGAGGTATCTCTAGGCCTTCTCGGTAATACACATCACATAAGCCTTGCAAGCATTGCAACTAATAAGTTAGTTGTGAGATGATGTATTACGGAACGAGTAAAGAGACTTGCGGTAACGAGATTGAACTAGGTATTGGATACCGACGATCGAATCTCGGGTAAGTAACATACCGATGACAAAGGGAACAACGTATGTTGTTATGCGGTTTGACCGATAAAGATCTTCGTAGAATATGTAGGAGCCAATATGGGCATCCAGGTCCCGCTATTGGTTATTGACCGAGAATAGTTCTAGGTCATGTCTACATAGTTCTCGAACCCGTAGGGTCCGCACGCTTAAGGTTTTGATAGCGGTTATATTATGAGTTTATGAGTTTTGATGTACCGAAGGAGTTCGGAGTCCCAGATGAGATCGGGGACATGACGAGGAGTCTCGAAATGGTCGAGACGTAAAGATCGATATATTGGACGACTATATTCGGAGTTCGGAAAGGTTCCGAGTGATTGGGGTATTTTTTGGAGTACCGGAGAATTACGGGAATTCGCCGGGGAGTATATGAGCCTTATTGGGCCATACGGGAATAGAGGAGAGAGGCCAAAGGGAGGAGGCCTCGCCCTCCCTCTGGTCCGGAGTGGACAAGGGCGCAGCCCCTTTCCTTCTCCCTCTCCCCTCTTTCCCTTCTCCTACTCCAACAAGGGAGGTGGAATCCTACTAGGACTAGGGAGTCCTAGTAGGACTCCACACTGGCGCCCCTCCTAGGGCCGGCCTCCTCCCCTTGCTCCTTTATATACGGGGCAGGGGCACCCCATGACACACAAGTTGATCTACGGATCGTTCCTTAGCCGTGTGCGGTGCCCCTCCACCATATTCCACTTCGGTCATATCGTCATGAGCTTAGGCGAAGCCCTGCGCCAGTGGAGCATCATCATCGTCACTGCGCCGTCGTCTTGATGGAACTCATCCCCGGCGCTTTGCTTTGGATCGGAGCCGGGGATGCGTCATCGAGCTGAGCGTGTGCTGAACTCGGAGGTGCCGTGACGTTCGGTACTTGGATCGGTCGGATCGTGAAGGCGTGCGACTACATCAACAGCGTTGTCATAACGCTTCCGCTTCACGGTCTCACGAGTGCGTGGACATACACTCTCCCCTCTCGTCGCTATGCCATCACCATGATCTTGCGTGTGCGTAGGAAATTTTTGAAATTACTACGTTCCCCAACAGTGGCATCCGAGCCTGGTTTTATGCGTTGATGTCATATGCACGAGTAGAACACAAGTGAGTTGTGGGCGATATAAGTCATCTTGCTTACCGGCATGTCATACTTTGGTTCAGCGGTATTGTGAGATGAAGCGGCCCGGACCGACATTACGCGTACGCTTACGCGAGACTGGTTTCACCGCTTCGAGCACTCGTTGCTTAAAGGTGACCGGCGGGTGTCTGTTTCTCTCACTTTAGTTGAACCGAGTGTGGCTACGCCCGGTCCTTGCGAAGGTTAAAACAGCACCAACTTGACAAACTATCGTTGTGGTTTTGATGCGTAGGTAAGAACGGTTCTTGCTCAGCCCGTAGCAGCCACGTAAAACTTGCAACAACAAAGTAGAGGACGTCTAACTTGTTTTTGCAGCGGCATGTTGTGATGTGATATGGTCAAGACGTGATGCTATATTTTATTGTATGAGATGATCATGTTTTGTAACCGAGTTATCGGCAACTGGCAGGAGCCATATGGTTGTCGCTTTATTGTATGAAATGCAAACGCCATGTAATTGCTTTACTTTATCACTAAGCGGTAGCTATAGTCGTAGAAGCAATAGTTGGCGAGATGACAACGATGCTACGATGGAGATCAAGGTGTCACGCCGGTGACGATGGTGATCACGAAGGTGCTTCGGAGATGGAGATCACAAGCACAAGATGATGATGGCCATATCATATCACTTATATTGATTGCATGTGATGTTTATCCTTTTTGCATCTTATCTTGCTTTGATTGACGGTAGCATTTTAAGATGATCTCTCACAAAAATTATCAAGAAGTGTTCTCCACGAGTATGCACCGTTGCGAAAGTTCTTCGTCTTTGAGACACCACGTGATGATCGGGTGTGATAGGCTCTACGTTCAAATACAACGGGTGCAAAACAGTTGCGCACGCGGAATACTCAGGTTAAACTTGACGAGCCTAGCATATAACAGATATGGCCTCGGAACACGGAGACCGAAAGGTCGGCGTGAATCATCTAGTAGATATGATCAACATATTGATGTTCACCGTTGAAACTACTCCATCTCACGTGACGATCGGACATGGTGTAGTTGATATGGATCACGTAATCACTTAGAAGATTAGAGGGATGTCTATCTAAGTGGGAGTTCTTAAGTAATATGATTAATTGAACTTTAATTTATCATGAACTTAGTCCTGGTAGTATTTTGCAAATTATGTTGTAGATCAATAGCTCACGTTGTTGCTTCCCTATGTTTTTGCTTCCCGATGTTTTTATATGTGTTCCTAGAGAAAATCATATTGAAAAATGTTAGTAGCAATGATGCGGATTGGATCCGTGATCTGAGGTTTATCCTCATTGCTGCCTGGAAAGAATTATGTCCTTAATGCACCGCTAGGTGACAGACCTATTGCAGGAAGCGGATGCATACGTTATGAGCGTTTGGCTAGCTCAATATGATGACTACTTGATAGTTTAGTGCACCATGCTTAACGGCTTAGAATCGGGACTTCAAAGACGTTTTGAACGTCATGGACCATATGAGATGTTCCAGGAATTGAAGTTAATATTTCAAGCAAATACCCGAGTTGAGAGATATGAAGTCTCCAACAAGTTCTATAGCTAAAAATGGAGGAGAATCGCTCAACTAGTGAGCATGTGCTCAGATTATGCAGGTACTTTAATTGCTTGAATCAAGTGGGAGTTAATCTTCGAGATAAGATAGTGATTGACAGAATTCTCTAGTCACCATCACTAAGTTACTAGAACTTCGTGATGAACTACGATGCAAGGGATGACGAAAATGATTCCCGAGCTCTTCGTGATGTTGAAATCGACGAAGGTAGAAATCAAGAAAAGACCATCAAGTGTTGATGATTGGCGGGACCACTAGTTTCAAGAGAAGGGCAAAGGAAAGAAAGGGAACTTCAAGTGGAAAGACAAGCAAGTTGTCACTCCTGCGAAGAATCCCAAAGCTGGACCATAGCCTGGCCGAGTGTTTACCTTTGCAAAGGAAATGGTCACTTTGGAAGCGGAAATGCCACGAATATTTGGTGGATAAGAAGGATGGCAAAGTGAACAAGGGTATATTTGATATACTGATTATTGATGTGTGCATTACTAGTGTTTATAGTAGCCCACAGTATTTGATACTTGTTAGGTTGCTAAGATTAGTAACTTTCGAAACAGGAGTTCTGAGAATAAGCAGAGACTAGTTGAAGGGAAAGTGACGATGAGTGTTGGAAGTAGTTCCAAGATTGATATGATCATCATCGCACACTCCCTATATTTTCGGGATTAGTGTTAAACCTAAATAAATGTTATTTGGCGTTTGTGTTGAGCATGAATATGATTTGATCATGTTTATTGCAATACGGTTATTCATTTAAAATCAGAGAATAATTGTTGTTCTGTTTACATGAATAAAACCTTCAATGGTCATACACACAATGAAAATAGTTTGTTGGATCTCGATCGTAGTGAAACACATATTCATAATATAGAGGCCAAAAGATGCAAAGTTAATAATGATAGTGCAACTTATTTGTGGCACTACCGTTTGGGTCATATCGGTGTAAAGCGCAAGAAGAAACTCCATAAAGATGGATTTTCGGAATCACTTGGTTATGAATCATTTGATGCTTGCGAACCGTGCCTTTTGGGCAAGATGACTAAAACTCCGTTCTTCGGAATAATGGAACGAGCTACCGACTTATTGGAAATAATACATCTTGATGTATGCGAGACCAATGAGTATGATGGCTCGTGGCAAGTATCGTTATTTTCGACCTTCACGAGATGATTTGAGCAGATATGGGTATATCTACTTGATGAAACATAAGTCTGAAATAGTTGAAAGGTTCAAAGAATTTTAGAGTGAAGTGGAAAATCATCGTAACAAGAAAATAAAGTTTCTGCGATCTGATCGTGGAGAGGAATATTTGAGTTCTGAGTTTGGTCTTCAATTAAAACAATGTGAAATAGTTTCACAGCTCCATACACTGGAACACCACAACGTTATGGTGTGTCCGAGCGTCGTAACCGCACTTTATTGGATATAGTGCGATCTATGATGTCTCTTACAGATTTACCAATATAGTTTTGGGGTTATGCATTAGAGACAGCTGCATTCACATTAAAAGGGCACCATCTAAATCCGTTGAGGCGACAACATATGAACTGTGGTTTAGCAAGAAACCCAAGTTGGCGTTTCTTAAAGTTTGGGGTTGCGATGCTTATGTGAAAAAGTTTCATCTGATAAGCTCGAACCCAAATCGGAGAATGCGTCTTCATAGAATACCCAAAGGAAATAGTTGGGTACACCTTCTATCACAGATCCGAAGGCAAGATATTCGTTGCTAAAAATGGATCCTTTCTAGAGAAGGAGTTTCTCTCGAAAGAAGTGAGTGGGAGGAAAGTAGAACTTGATGAGGTAATTGTACCTTCTCCCTTATTGGAAAGTAGTTCATCATAGAAATCAGTTCCAGTGATTCCTACACCAATTAGTGAGGAAGTTAATGATGACGATCAGGAAACTTCAGATCAAGTTGCTACCAAACCTCGTAGGTCTTCCAGAGTAAAATCCGCACCAGAGTGGTACGGTAATCGTGTTCTGGAAATCATGATTACTAGACCATGATGAACCTACGGACTATGAGGAAGCGATGATGAGCCCAGATTCCGCGAAATGGCTTGAGGCCATGAAATCTGAGATAGGATCCATATGTGAGAACAAAGTATGGACTTTGATTGACTTGCTCGATGATCAGCAAGCCATGTTAAATAAATGGATCTTCAAGAGGAAGACGGACAACGATAGTAGTGTTACTATCTACAAAGCTCGACTTGTTGCAAAAGGTTTTCGACAAGTTCAAGGTGTTGACTACAATGAGATTTTCTCAAGCGTAGCGATGCTTAAGTCTGTCCGAATCATGTTAGCAATTGCCACATTTTATGAAATCTGGCAAATGGATGTCAAAACTACATTCTTTAATGGATTTATTAAAGAAGAGCTGTATATGATGCAACCAGAAGCTTTTGTCAATCCTAAAGGAACTAACAAAATGTGCAAGCTCCAGTGATCCATCAATGGTGGTGCAAGCATCTCGGAGTTGGAATATACGCTTTGATGAGTTGATCAAAGCATGTGGTTTTATCTGAGACTTTTGGAGAAAGCCTGTATTTACAAGAAAGTGAGTGGGAGCACTACGGCATTTCGATAAGTATATGTGAATGACATATTGTTGATCGGAAATAATGTAGAATTATTACGCAAAGCATAAAGGAGTGTTTGAAAGGAGTTTTTCAAAGAAAGACCTCGGTGATGCTGCTTACATATTGAGCATAAAGATCTATAGAGATAGATCAAGTCGCTTGATAAGTTTTTCAATGAATACATACCTTGACAAGATTTTGAAGTAGTTCAAAATGGAACAGTCAAAGAAAGAGTTCTTGCACGTGTTACAGGGTGTGAGATTGAGTAAGACTCAAAACCCGACCACGGCGGAAGATAGAAAGAGAATGAAAGTCATTCCTATGCATCAGCCATAGGTTCTATAAAGTATGTCATCTTGTGTACCAGATCTATTGCATACCCTACCACTAAGCTTGGCAAGGAGTGCAATAGTGATCTAGGAGTAGATCAATGGACAGCGGTCAAAATTATCCTTAGTAGAATAAGGATATGTTTCTCGATTATGGAAGTGGAAAAAGGTTCGTCGTAAAGGGTTACGCCGATGCAAGTTTTAACACTAATCTAGATGACTCTGAGTCCCAATCTGGATACATATTGAAAGTGGAAGCAATTAGCTAGAGTAGCTCCGTGCAGAGCATTGTAGACATAGAAATTTGCAAAATACTTACGGCTCTGAATGTGACAGACCCGTTGACTAAAATTCTCTCACGAGCAAAACATGATCACACCTTAGTACTCTTTTGGGTGTTAATCACATAGCGATGTGAACTAGATTATTGACTCTAATAAACCCTTTGGGTGTTGGTCACATGACGATGTGAACTACGGGTGTTAATCATATACAGATATGAATATTGGTGTTAAATCACATGGCGATGTGAACTATATTATTGACTCTAGTGCAAGTGGGAGACTGAAGGAAATATGCCCTAGAGGCAATAATAAAGTTATTATTTATTTCCTTATATCATGATAAATGTTTATTATTCATGCTAGAATTGTATTAACCGGAAACATAATACATGTGTGAATACATAGACAAACAGATAGTCACTAGTATGCCTCTACTAGACTAGCTCATTAATCAAAGATGGTTATATTTCCTAACCATAGACATGTGTTGTCATTTGATTAATGAGATCACATCATTAGGAGAATGATGTGATTGACATGACCCATTCCGTTAGCTTAGCACTTGATCGTTTAGTATACTGCTATTGCTTTCTTCATGACCTATACATGTTCACCGTAACTATGAGATTATGCAACTCCGTTTACGGAGGAACACTTTGGGTACTACCAAGCGTCTGGCGTAACTGGGTGATTATAAAGGAGTACTACAGGTGTCTCCAAAGGTACATGTTGGGTTGGCGTATTTCGAGATTAGGTTTTGTCACTCCGATTGTCGGAGAGGTATCTCTAGGCCTTCTCGGTAATACACATCACATAAGCCTTGCAAGCATTGCAACTAATAAGTTAGTTGTGAGATGATGTATTACGGAACGAGTAAAGAGACTTGCGATAACGAGATTGAACTAGGTATTGGATACCGACGATCGAATCTCGGGTAAGTAACATACCGATGACAAAGGGAACAACGTATGTTGTTATGCGGTTTGACCGATAAAGATCTTCGTAGAATATGTAGGAGCCAATATGGGCATCCAGGTCCCGCTATTGGTTATTGACCGAGAATAGTTCTAGGTCATGTCTACATAGTTCTCGAACCCGTAGGGTCCGTGACGCTTAAGGTTTTGATAGCGGTTATATTATGAGTTTATGAGTTTTGATGTACCTAAGGAGTTCGGAGTCCCGGATGAGATCGGGGACATGACGAGGAGTCTCGAAATGGTCGAGACGTAAAGATCGATATATTGGACGACTATATTCGGAGTTCGGAAAGGTTCCGAGTGATTCGGGTATTTTTCGGAGTACCGGAGAGTTACGGGAATTCGCTGGGGAGTATATGGGCCTTATTGGGCCATACGGGACTAGAGGAGAGAGGCCAAAAAGGAGGAGGCCTGCGCCCCCCCTCTGGTCCGAATTGGACAAGGGGCGCAGCCCCCCTTTCCTTCTCCCTCTCCCCCTCTTTCCCCTTCTCCTACTCCAACAAGGGAGGTGGAATCCTACTAGGACTAGGGAGTCCTAGTAGGACTCCACACTAGGCGCGCCTCCTAGGGCCGGCCTCCTCCCCTTGCTCCTTTATATCACGGGGCAGGGGCACCCCATGACACACAAGTTGATCTACGGATCGTTCCTTAGCCGTGCGGTGCCCCTCCACCATATTCCACTTCGGTCATATCATCGCGGAGCTTAGGCGAAGCCCTGCGCCCGGTGGAGCATCATCATCGTCCTGCCTTGTCGTCTTGTGGAACTCATCCCCGACGCTTTGCTGGATCGGAGCCGGGGATCGTCATCGAGCTGAGCGTGTGCTGAACTCGGAGGTGCCGTCACGTTCGGTACTTGGATCGGTCGGATCGTGAAGGCGTGCGACTACATCAACAGCGTTGTCATAACGCTTACGCTACGGTCTCACGAGTGCGTGGACATACACTCTCCCCTCTCGTTGCTATGCCATCACCATGATCTTGCGTGTGCGTAGGAATTTTTTTGAAATTACTACGTTCCCCAACACTTATAGCTCTAGTGCATCCGTTGCATGGCAATCCCTACTCCTCACATTGATATCAATTGATGGGCATCTCCATAGCCTATTGATTAGCCGCGTCGATGTGAGACTTTCTCCTTTTTTTTCTTCTCCACATAACCCCCATCATCATATTCTATTCCACCTATAGTGCTATGTCCATGGCTCACGCTCATGTATTGCGTGAAAGTTGAAAAGGTTTGAGAAAGCGTCAAAAGTATGAAACAATTGCTTGGCTTGTCATCGGGGTTGTGCATGATGTGAATATTTTGTGTGGTGAAGATGGAGCATAGCCAGACTATATGATTTCGTAGGGATGAGCTTTCTTTGGCTATGTTATTTCAATAGGACATAATTGCCTGGTTGGTATGCTTGAAGTATTATTGTTTTTATGTCAAATGATAGACTATTGCTTGGAATCACTCGTGTCTTAATATTCATGCCATGATTAGACATATGATCAAGATTATGCTAGTTAGCATTCCACATCAAAAATTATTATTTTTTATCATTTACCTACTCGAGGACGAGCAGGAATTAAGCTTGGGGATGCTGATACGTCTCCGTCGTATCTATAATTTTTGATTGTTCCATGCCAATATTCTACAACTTTTATATACTTTTGGCAACTTTTTATACTATTTTTTGGGACTAACATACTGATCTAGTGCCCAGTGCCAGTTCCTGTCTGTTGCATGTTTTATGTTTCGCAGAAACCCAATATCAAACGCAGTCCAAACGGGATAAAAACGGACGGAGAATTATTTTGGAATATTTGTGATTTTTGGGAGGAAGAATCAACGCGAAACGGTGCGAGGTGGCCACGAGAGTGGCCCACGCCACCCTCTCCAGTGGGGCGCCCTATCTCGTGGGCCACCCGTAAAGGCGATTGACGCTCTTCTTTGGCCGCAAGAAAGCTAATTTTTGGAAAACGATCTGGGCGAAGGTTTCAGGCCAATTGGAGTTACGGATCTCCATATATACACGAAACGGTGAAACAGAGCCAGCAGAGAACGCAGAAACAGAGAGATAGATCCAATCTCGGAGGTGCTCTCGCCCCTCCCACACCATGGGAGCCAAGGACCAGAGGGGAAACCCTTCTCCCATCTAGGGAGGAGGTCAAGGAAGAAGAAGAAGAAGGGGGCCTCTCTCCCCCTTGCTTCCGGTACCGCCGGAGCGCTGCCGAGGGCCATCATCATCACCGCGATCTTCCCCAACACCTCCATCATCTTCACCAACATCTCCATCACCTTCCTCCTTCTATATTCAGCGGTCCACTCTCCCGCAACCCGCTGTACCCTCTACTTGAACATGGTGCTTTATGCTTCATACTATTATCCAATGATGTGTTTCCATCCTATAATGTCTGAGTAGATTTCTATTGTCCTATCGATGATTGATGAATTGCTATGATTGGTTTGAGTTGCATGTTTTATTATTGGTGCTGTCCTATGGTGCCCTCCGTGTCGGCATAGCGTGAGGGATTCAGCTGTAGGGTTTGCAATATGTTTATGATTTGCTTATGGTGGGTTGCGTGAGTGTTGAAACACAAACCCGAGTAAGTAGGTTGTTTGCATTATGGGATAAAGGGGACTTGATGCTTTAATGCTATGGTTGGGTTTTACCTTAATGAATCTTGATGAGTTGCGGATGCTTGCTAGAGTTCCAATCATAAGTGCATAGAATTCCAAGTAAGGGATGATATGTTAGCTTATGCCTCTCCCTCAAATAGAATTGCAATAGTGATTACCGGTCTAGTAACGTAGTCAATTGCTTAGGGACAATTTCACAACTCCTACCACCACTTTTCCACACTCGCTATATTTAGTTTAGTTGCTTATTTACTTACAACAGACCCTAGTTTATATTTACGTGCTCTTTATTTTCTTGCTAGCCTATCCTATCACTCCTACAAAGTACTTCTAGTTTTATTCTTGTTCTAGGTAAAGTGAACGTCAAGCGTGCGTAGAGTTGTATCGGTGGTCGATAGAACTTTAGGGTATATTTGTTCTACCTTTAGCTCCTCGTTGGGTTCGACACTCTTACTTATCGAAAATTGTTGCGATCCCCTATACTTGTGGGTTATCAATGGCTCGCACAGCAACCCGAAGATGATCTTCCTCAAGGAGCATCACATCCTCTTGGCGCAACTGCTCTTGCTCAAGCTCATCATAAGCGAGCACTCGAGGTGACCCGTATATGAGTTCCGTGGGGAGAACTGTCTCTGCCCCGTAAACCAGGGCAAATGGTGTATGCGGCGATGGCTTCGATTTGGCGTCGTTACGATCGACCAAAGAACTGTTGGCAACTCATCAACCTAGCACCTTCCGCACTTGCAGCTTGTCAAAATTCCTAGTCTTGAGGCCTCGCAGCACTTCTGCATTCGCCCTTTCGGCCTGGCCGTTACTCCTGGGATGAGCAACAGAAGCAAAACAGACCTTGCTGCCGAGGTCTTGAATGTACTGCATGAAGGTGTGGCTCGTGAACTGCGTGAAGTTGTCGGTGATGACTCTGTTGGGCACACTAAAATGGCAGACTAGCCCCTTGAAGAACTTGACGGCTGACTGTGATGCCACCTTTCTCACTGGTTCCACTTCCGGCCACTTCGAGAACTTGTTGATTGCGACGTACAAGTACTCAAAACCCCCGACAGCGCGGGGAAAGGGGCCCAGTATGTCGAGCCCCCAGACCGAAAACGGCCAGGAAAGAGGGATTGTCTGAAGAGCTTGGGCTGGTTGATGAAGCTTCTTTGAATGGAACTGGCACGCTTCACACTTGGTTACTAGGGCAGTCGCATCCTGGAGGGCGGTGGGCCAGAAGAAGCCTTGCCGGAACGCTTTGCCGGCAAGGGCTGTCGACCCTATGTGGGAGCCACACATGCCTCCATGTGTCTCTCCCAACAGCCTCAGTCCGTCTTCCCGAGGAATGCACTTCAACTTCACGACGTTCGGTCTCCTTCTGTATAGGGCATCATCCACAAACTGGTACATGCCAGACCGACGGGCTACTTTCTCTATTTCTTCTTGTTCCTCAGGAAGCTCCCCTATTTGGAGGAAACAGACGGTGTGCTGCACCCATGCCGGAGCCTGAGGCTCGACGACAAGGGCTAAAGGCACATCTTCGGCCGCAAGGGCAGCTGCCTCTATGGTCAGAGCTCGAGGCTCCGCCGGGGGTTGCTGCTCTCCGGCAAGCTTGGGGCACCCGGCAGCGTCCTTGCCAGCAGCTCCTGGGAGCTCAGCGGGAAAGTACTTGCCAGGGCGTGCCTTCCTTCACTTGTTATGTCCTGTTGATGGCTCGACGGGCGGTTGAGTTAATTGAAGCACAAAGGTACCTGGTTCCACAGACAACTTCAGGGCAGCACGCTTCGACAGGTTGTCAGCAATGCCATTCTCCAATCGGGGAACATGCTCTGCTTGCAATCCGTCAAAACGCTCTTCCAACTTCCTCACTTCATCCATGTAGGCCTCCATCAACGGGCTCTGGTAATCCTTGTTGACTTTCTTAACGACGAGCTGCGAATCACCTCTGATGATGAGCTTCTTGATTCTGAGGTCTATCGTGATCCTGAGACCGGCAAGCAATCCCTCGTACTCCGCCGTGTTGTTCATTGACTTTTCCCGGGGAAAGTGCATCTGGACTACGTACTTGACGTGCTCTCCGGTGGGCGCGACGAGTAGCACGCCGGCACCAGCACCTTGCAGTGAGAAAGCACCATCAAAGTACATAACCCAATTGCGGCAGGTCTCCTTGCCGAGAAGGGTGGTTTCCTGAACCTCTTCGTCGGGCGTTGCGATCCATTCCGCTATGAATTCTGTCAAGGCTCGGCTCTTGATCGTTGAAGTACTTTCAAACTTGAGGTCAAAGCTCAACAGCTCTGTAAGGGCATATTTATCCCTAAGGTGTTTTGGAGATTGATGACAATGCTTTTGCGGACTAATCGTGTGCCTTGAGTTTCTCAGACGTTTCATCACTAGGCACAAGATGGTTTGGTGCCCCTCGAAGACTATTGAAGACGGCGTTTTTCTACGTTTCTTTTTGGTGGATTTGATTCGTAGGAAAGTCGTACTATTAAGAGGGGGTCCGCGTCGAAAAGGTTCAGGTGGAATCATCACGTACACGTTTTCTTCCTTGTCTCCACATTTCCCCTGCACTTTGGAGCATCCTCCGTTTATCCTCTATGCAATTGTCCTGGCTGCTGATGTTGGGTTTGCGGTAGTACTGCTCCCTGGAGTGGTAGTACCGTAGGCACCTGCGGTAGTACCGTACTTCGGCGCGGTAGTACCGCAGGAGCCCACGGTAGTACCGCTCCTCTAGAGCCGTAGTACCGTGGCCCCCGTGCCAAGTCTTCTTTGCATCATGATAGTAGGGGCGGATGTAATTTTACATCCGGCGCCTCATGATAATACCGCACCTCGTGCCGCAGTAGTACAGCAGCGGCTAACTCATTGCCATGCGGTAGTACCGCTCCTCCGGCCGTAGTACCATGTCGGATTTTTGCATCGTTTGTTTTTCAGCAGAAGTAGGCACGGATGTATTTTTATTCATCCGCGCCCTTCCCAGGCTAGGACTTTCCTGCCTTGCGGTAGTACCGCAAGGGGGAGCGGTAGTACCGCGCTTGCGGAAGTACCGTTCTTAGCCTCCGTGCTTCGGGCTTGTTCTAGTTCCTGCCGTTGCAGCGGTAGTACCGCGGTCCCTCACGGTAGTACCGCATGGCCTTGCGGTAGTACCGCTTGTCAGGGGCGGTAGTACCGCAAGTCGCGGGCTGGTTAGGTGGATAACGGTTGGATTTTGTCCACAACTATAAAAGGGTGTCTTCTTCCTCTAGTTGACCACCTCTTTCAACCCTAAGCTCCATTCTTGCTCCAAGCTCCATTTTCGCCCGATCTCACTCCCTAGCCAATCAAACTTGTTGATTTGCTCGGGAGTGGTTGAGAAGGCCCCGATCTACACTTCCACCAAGAGAAATTTGATTCCCCGTTACTCTTGGGTGTTTGAGCACCCTAGACGGTTGAGGTCACTGCGGAGCCATAGTCCATTGTGGTGAAGCTTCGTGGTGTCGTTGGGAGCCTCCAATTAAGTTGTGGAGATTGCCCCAACCTTGTTTGTAAATGTTCGGTCGCCGCCTCCAAGGGCACCAATAGTGGAATCAGGGCATCTCGCATTGTGTGAGGGCGTGAGTAGAATACGGTGGCCCTAGTGGCTTCTTGGGGAGCATTGTGCCTCCACACCGCTCCAACGGAGACGTACTTCCCCTCAAAGGGAAGGAACTTCGGTAACACATCCTCGTCTTCACCGTCTCCACTCTTGGTTATATCGCGCCTTTACTTGTGCAAGCTTATTTGTGTTATATCTCTTGCTTGCGTGCGTGCTTATTATTGTTGCATCATATAGGTTGCTCACCTAGTTGCATATCTAGACAACCTACTTTGATGCAAAGTTTAAATTGGTAAAGAAAAGCTAAAAATTGTTAGTTGCCTATTCAAACCCCCTCTAGTCAACTATATCGATCCTTTCAAGCTCCAATGCCCACTCCACAATCCTCACTGTCGCATCTGGGTTGTGCAAAATCCATTGCAAAGGGAGGCGGGTGACGACGGTGATCTCATGCGCTTGGAAATAGTGATGCAGCTTTCTCAAGGCCATGAGGAGGCCAAAAAGTACCTTCTGCATACCAGAATATCTTGATCTAGCCCCCTGCAAGAGGGAAATGACAAAATAAACGGGGTGCTACACCACATTCTTCTTCTGTCTCACTTCGCCCATCTGCTCAGACTCTGCCTTGCCGGGACTGGGCCTTGCCGGGGGTTCCGCCTTGCCGGCGTCAGGCTCTGCCGGGGAGGGCCCCAGCCTGCCATCCAACGGCTCTGCTGCTACTGCTGCTTCTTCCTCATGTTCCCACTGCGCCACCAGCGCAACACTGAACACTTGATTCGTTGCTGCTAAGTAGAGTAGCAACGGCTCTTGTGGTTTAGGCGCGACTAGTATTGGCGTGGAGGAGAGGTACCTCTTCAAATCTTGCAGCGCTGCCTCTGCCTCCGGAGTCCACTTTATTGGACCCGCCTTTTTCAAAACTTTGAAAAAGGGGAGGGCGCGCTCAGTAGATTTGGAGATGAACCTACTTAGGGAAGCAACGTAGCGGGCGAGACTACGGACGTCTTTGACCTGTTTTGGCGCCTCAATCTGCTCGATTGCCTTGATCTTATCGGGATATGCTTCGATCCCGCGTTGAGACACAAAGAACCCAAGAAGTTTGCCGGAGGGGACACCGAACACACAATTCTCTGGGTTGAGCTTGAGGTTGATCTTGCGTAGATTTGCAAATGCTTCTTCTAAATCTTGCACGAGCCTAGCCCTGTCCTTGGTTTTGACCACTTTGTCGTCCATATAAGCTTCCATATTTCGATGTAGCTGGGGCTCAAAACCAATCTGGACTGCTCGGGCAAACGTCGAACCATCGCTCTTCAACCCGAAAGGCATTCGTACAAAACAATACGTACCACATGGGGTGATGAACGCGGTTTTTTCGTCATCTTCCTTCATCATGAAGATCTGGTGGTATCCTGAATAAGCGTCGAGGAATGACAGCAGGTCACACCCGACAGTGGAGTCCACAATCTGGTCGATGCGGGACAGAGGGAAAGGATCCTTTGGACAGGCTTTATTGATATCTGTGTAGTCAATACACAGCCTCCATTTCCCATTTGCCTTATGCACCACTACTGGATTGGCCAGCCACGTAGGGTGGAGCACTCCTCTAACCAGGCCTACCGCCTCTAACCTCCTGATCTCCTTGATAATGAACTCTTGTCGCTCCAAAGCTTGCTTCCTGACATTCTGCTTGACGGGCCGCGCATGAGGGCAGACAGCAAGATGATGCTCAGTCACCTCCGTGGGAACGCTGGGGATGTCGGATGCTTGCCATGCAAACACATCGACATTCGCCCGCAGGAAGGCGACGAGCGTGCTTTCCTATTTGCTGTCGATGGTGGAGCTTATAGCTAGTGAAAGCCCCGCCCGTGCCGTCCTCCTTGACGGAGACCTTCTTGGTTTCTGGTGGTGCGGCCTTAGACTTCTTGCTCTTGTCGGGGGAGCTCTCTGGCACGTCCTCAACGGGAGCGCAGCACTCCGAAGAGGCGCGCTTGCCGGAGCGGGTGCAAGAGGTCTTGCTGGAAGGGGTCTTGCCGGCAGAGGTCTTACCGGCCTTCTTCCTTCCCGAGGCTTCAGCGATAGGAGCGAGTGCCTTGGCGGCAGTTGCTGCAACTGCCTCTCGGTAGAGTTGGTTGGCGCAGATGAGCGCGTCTTTCTTGTCAGAGAGGACGGTGATGATGGTCAGCGGCCCTGGCATCTTCAATGTGTTGTAGGCATAGTGTGACGCCGCCATGAACTTGGCCAGCGCTGGCGGCCAAGGATCCCGTTGTACGGCAAGGGGATCTCGGCGACATCAAAAATGATATTTTCTGTCCTATAGTTCAGCTCGCCCCCCAAACAGAACTGACAGCGTGATTTTACCTTTCGGCTGACTCCTTCCGGGGTTGACCCCTTGAAACGTGCCCGTTTCCTCGAGATCTCCATCAGGAATCTGCGGCTTCTTGATCACAACGGGTGAGATCAAATTCAGACCGGACCCACCGTCAACCAGCACTTTCGTCACCTTGAGGTTGCGTGTCGTTGGTGAAACCAACAACGGCAAACACCCAACCGCAGTTGTGCGATCAGGGTGATCCTCGGTGTCAAACATGATGGGCGTGCGGGACCACTTCAGTGGCTTCTGGGCGTCGAATGTTGGCTCTACCGTAGTGACCTCACGCGCCTACTGCTTCAGTTGGCAGTGAGAGGTGTGCAGCGAGGCGCCACCCTCGATGCACATGGCCTCTGTAGCTTTCTGGAATTCGTGCTCGCCGGACTCGTCGTCCTCGTCATGATCATCATCTTCCTCCTTCTTGTCGCGGCCCCGAGCAGGCCTCTCTTGTTGATTATCTTTGCCGCGGCGACCTCCTTGGCCGCTACGCTTCTTGCCGGACCCCTCAGCACCATCCTGACCCTTCTCCTTGTCCCGCCTTTCATATTTAGCTTTCTTCTTTTCTGCAAGCAGCTCAACCTATCGGCAGTTCTGGAGGTCATGGCCCTTGGTGCGGTGGATCTTGAAGTACTACTTGTCGGAGCCTCCTGGCTTGTCGGCGGCCGCCAAGGCCCGGCAGGCGGTGCACCCGGCGACCTCCTTGCGGGGGTCGTCAGCCTTGGCCTTCTTGGTGGCGCCGGGGTCACCGGATCCCTCGACGGCAAGCACAGTCTTGCCCTTACGCTTCCTGTTATGGTGCCGGCCTTTCTTCGTCGGGGCGGCGGCGTCTTTGTCCGTGGAGTCGGTTTTCGCGTCGGCGTCCTCGCCGGGGTACTTCCTTCCTTCCTCAGCCCGAGCACATCTATCTGCCAGAACATAAAGTTCAGCTACATCCTTGACCTTGTTCATCGCCAGCTCTTCATGCATCTTGCGGTTGCGTACGTTCTGATGGAACACACTGATGACAGCGGCGGGATGAACATCTGGGATGGTGTACTGCACACGGCTGAATCTTTGTATGTGCTTACGTAGGGACTCGCCATCCTTCTGGGGGATGACATGTAAATCACTTGCCTGTCCAGGAGCTTGGTGGCCGGTAAAGGCGCCAACAAACTCGTGGCATAGATCCGACCAGGAAGAGATGGAATCCACTGGCAGGTGCATCAACCACGACATGACGTTGGGCTTAAGCGCCAATGGAAAGTAGTTGGCGAGCACCTTGTCGTCACAAGCCCCGACGCCTTGCATCGCGATGGTGTAGATGCTGAGGAACTCCGACGGATGAGTGATACATCTCCCACGTATCTATAATTTATGAAGTATTCATGCTATTATATTATCCATCTAGGATGTTTTATATGCATTTATATGCTCTTTTATATGATTTTTGGGACTAACCTATTAACCTAGAGCCCAGTGCCAGTTTCTGTTTTTTTCCTTGTTTTTGAGTATGGCAGAAAAGGAAAACCAAACGGAGTCCAATTGACCTGAAACTTCACGGAACTTATTTTTGGACCAGAAGAAGGCCATGGAGTAAAAGAGTTGGGCCAGAAGAGTCCCGGGCTGCCCGCGGGGGTGGGGGTGCGCCCGCCCACCCTGGGCGTGCCTCCCTACCTCATGGACAGCCCGGAGACCCCCCTGACTTGTTCTCGACGCCAAAAACTTTTATATATATAGAAACCCCCAGAACATAACCTAGATCGGGAGTTCCGCTGCCGCAAGCCTCTGTAGCCACCAAAAACCAATCGGGACCTGTTTGGCACCTGCCGGAGGGATCCTCACCGGTGGCCATCTTCATCATCCCGGCGCTCTCCATGACGAGGAGGGAGTAGTTCACCCTCGGGGCTGAGGGTATGCACCAGTAGCTATGTGTTTGATCTCTCTCTCTCTCTCTAGTGTTCTTGATTCGGCACGATCTTGATGTATCGCGAGCTTTGCTATTATAGTTGGATCTTATGATGTTTCTCCCCCTCTACTCTCTTGTAATGGATTGAGTTTTCCCTTTGAAGTTATCTTATCGGATTGAGTCTTTAAGGATTTGAGAACACTTGATATATGTCTTGCATGTGCTTATCTGTGGTGACAATGGGATATTCACGTGATCTACTTGATGTATGTTTTGGTGATCAACTTGCGGGTCCAGTGACCTTGTGAACTTATGCATAGGGGTTGGCACACCTTTTCGTCTTGACTCTCCGGTAGAAACTTTGGGGCACTCTTTGAATTACTTTGTGTTGGTTTGAATAGATGAATCTGAGATTGTGTGATGCATATCGTATAATCATACCCACGGATACTTGAGGTGACATTGGAGTATCTAGGTGACATTAGGGTTTTGGTTGATATGTGTCTTAAGGTGTTATTCTAGTACGAACTCTATGATAGATCGAACGGAAAGAATAGCTTCGTGTTATTTTACTACGGACTCTTGAATAGATCGATCAGAAAGGATAACTTTGAGGTGGTTTTGTACCCTACAATAATCTCTTCGTTTGTTCTCCGCTATTAGTAACTTTGGAGTGACTCTTTGTTGCATGTTGAGGGATATTTATATGATCCAGTTATGTTATTATTGTTGAGAGAACTTGCACTAGTGAAAGTATGAAGCCTAGGCCTTGTTTCCTAGCATTGCAATATCGTTTACGCTCACTTTTACCACTGGCTACCTTGTTGTTTTTATATTTTCAGATTACAATTACCCATATATATCATCCATATTGCACTTGTATCACCATCTCTTCGCCGAACTAGTGCACCTATACAATTTATCATTGTATTGGGTGTGTTGGGGGACACAAGAGACTCTTTGTTATTTGGTTGCAGGGTTGTTTGAGAGAGACCATTTTCATACTACACCTCCCACGGATTGATAAACCTTAGGTCATCCACTTGAGGGAAATTTGCTACTGTCCTACAAACCTCTACACTTGGAGGCCCAACAACGTCTACAAGAAGAATGTTGCGTAGTAGACATTAATGAGCCTTGCCGTTGTACTTTTCCCCAACATCAGGCTTGAACGTGCGGTGGGAGGGCCACTGGAACTGCCCCAGCTCTCGGGTAAAGGCCGGACAACCCACCTTGTAAGGCAGGTCGCCAGAGCCCCCCGGCGCTGGGTGGTCCATAGCAGGCCCTGCACGCCGTTCTGACTGATGGCGCGCCTCCCGCCGTCGCTCGATGGTGGTTCGAGCATCTTCCTGAGCTCGCTCTCAAAGAACTCGATGTTGGTCGCAGCGGGTTCGCGGGCCGGACGACACTGTGGAAACGTTGTCACAGGCGTCGGCCCGACGAGCCGGTGGCTGCTGTCGCGGCCGTGGGGGAGGAGAGTGCACCGTGGTCGCAGCATCTCCGGTCCCCCACCGTCGGCATGCACCGGCTCGACAGAATGTCGGCGTGAGGGTCCCGCTGGGAGCGGCTCATCTTTGTTGGCGAAGCTGACGAGGCTTCGGATGGTGGCCCTCCACTGGTCAAGCTTCTCCACAGTAGGGGGAAAGTCGAGGAGCAGTTGCACGCACGCCAGCGCTTCTGCTGGCGTGGGCGGCGGCGAGAGCTGCGTGGACCATGACCAAGTTAGAAGGAGCTATGTCATGGTCTCGTGGTCGCACGCCGCTTTCGCCGGCGTCCGGGCACGCACGCCGGCCTGGTGCGTCCTGAGAGTGGTGCACGGGGCTCTTCCCGTGGCGGTTCCCGGGAGCTCCGGCGTCGCAGTGTCGCTCGTCGCGCCTGCAATTTGGGAAGGCGGCAACGGGTGCCACGGAAGCGCCAGAGGTTGCCGCGCCGCCCGTGGCGGCAACGCTTGCCCGCCCGGACCGGCGTGCGACTCATCGTCTCGAACTCGAACGACGCCGCTCGCCTGGCTCCGATTGCCAGGGTGTCGTGGATGCTCGCGGGCCACGTTTCCGGCACCATCCGTGGCCACCCGGTCGCCTGCCCGCGTTGGCACGGACGGGCTGGCTCCGGACGACCCGATCGCTGCGATCCCCTTTTTCTTGGGGGCCTTGTTGATGATGAAGTCGATGCGCTAACTCCCAAACCGGATTTTCACAGCTTGCACCCCCTACCTAGTGCGCCAAAGATGTCGGTGGAAAACAGCACCTATGGGATCACGGGGAATCCCTTCTTCGGTTGGCGGGCGCGGGGCTGTGGAAAGAGCGGGTTTAGAAGATCAACACGGGAAATTTTTCCAGGTTCGGGCCGCAAGTGATCTGTAATACCCTACTCCTGCTGGTTTGTGTTTATCTGGTGTTCTTGAACTAGCTACAAAGCATGCAGGGTCCAAAAAGTCCGAATCCTCATCCAGTACGCCTCGGGCCTCCTTTTATAGTCAAAGGGGGTCGCCACAGTGGCACACAGGAGGTGGAAAGTTTGTACTGTATACAAGTCTATCACCTGGCACCGTAGAACAAACACATTTAATGCGCTGCCGACATGCGCTCTCACTTTATCGGGGACAGCAAGGAAACTCGTCCCGTCTGCCGCCGCTTCGCCTCGCTCCGACGCGCGTCCAGGCTGACTAGGCGTGCAACGCCACGCTGGCTGGCTGGCTGCTGAGTTTGTGCGGTGGCAGAGTCTTCACGAAGATCTGCATGCCACCACGCAGGTGCTTGCTGAGTTGGCCTGGAAGCTGCATGTCGCCACACAAGTGCCTGCCTTGTTGGCGGGTTGGCTGCTGTGTTGGAATGGCGGTGGAGCCTTGGCAGATGGGAGCCTGGCTGCGGCCCCATAGATGTCCCCGGCAAGGGTCTTGTCGGGGCCCCGACAAGGGCCTTGCCGGGGTCTCGCAGGCGTCCCCGGCAAGGGTCTTGCCGGGGGTCTTGTGGGCGTCCCGGGCAAGGATCTTGCCGGGGTTTCCGTCTTCTGGTTCTCATCTAGTACTGTATGTTCTTGGTCTTCACAAAGATCTGCATGCCACCATGCAGGCGCCTCCCGAGCCTTGGTTCCAATGTTGTCGATGGTGTCGGAACTCTTAGGTTCAATGGTGGCAGCTCTGCTGGTGTTGGGCAAGTTGCCCCTGCAAGGCCCTTGCCGGGGCTACGTAAGCTGCCCTGGCAAGGCTCCTGCCGGGGAGAGCCCACCTTGTCCCTTCGCTCCTCGCGCCTCTGTCTTGGCGTTGCTCTGGTAGTCTTGTGTCTTTTCTTCCTCTTCTGCCCCGCCAAGCGCGGCCACAGGCGTGTGGCTGCGACTGCCCGCGCACAAGTAAAGGGGTACAAAAAGGACCCCTACTTTTGTACACGGACGCTTGGGTTTTGTTGTGTCTTCTAAGGGTGTTCATGTTGATGAATCTAAGATCAATGCTATTAAAACTTGGCCCCAACCAACCAACTTGCAACAAGTGCGTACCTTTCTTGGTTTAGCCGGTTTCTACCATAGATTTGTGAAGGATTTTAGCACTATTGCGTCTCCTTTACATGCTTTGAGTAAGAAGAATGCACCCTTTGTTTGGGGACCATCTCAAGATAGCACATTTATTGAGCTTAAGAATTTGCTTACTCATGCTCCCGTGCTTGCATTACCCAACTTTGACTAACCCTTTGAAATTCACTGCGATGCTAGTGGTAATGGCATAGGAGGTGTGGTAACGCAAGAGAAGCTCCCAATTGCTTACTTTAGCAAAAAACTTTCTGGAGCGCAACTCAATTACCCCATCTATGACAAAGAGCTATATGCTTTAGTGCGAGTTTTGCATGAATGGGAACATTATCTTCGCCCTCATGAATTTGTCATCCATACCGACCATGAAATGCTTAAATACCATAAGGGTCAAACTAAGTTGAACAAGCGTCATGCTAAGTGGAGTGAGTTCATTGAGTCATTTCTTTATGTCATCAAATATATCAAAGGCAAGGAAAATGTTGTGGCGGATGCTCTTTCCCGCATATGCATGCTTGTCACCAAACTTGAATTGAATGTCATTGGCTTTGAGCACATAAAAGACTTGTATGTGCATGATCCTACTTTTGCTATTCCATATGCCAAATGTTTGACGCATACATCTTGGGAACGCTATTACATCAAAGATGATTATCTCATGAGAGCTAACAAACTATGCATCCCCGAGTCCTCACTTCGTTTGTTACTTTTGCAAGAATCTCATGGAGGAGGACTAATGGGACACTTTGCACGCGACAAGACATTTGGTACGCTCTCCAAGAACTACTTTTGGCCCAAGATGTTTCGCGATGTCTCACGCTTCACCAACCAATGCTCTACATGTCGCAAAACTAAGTCTAAAGCTCAATCTCATGGCCTTCACATGCCACTTCCTATTCCATAATCTTGCGCCTACATTTAGTACCAAAGACGATTGTCTCGGACCGCGACATCAAGTTCTTGAGTTACTTCTGGAAGACTTTATGCGCCAAGCTCGGAATCAAGCTATTGTTCTCTTCGGCATACCATCTCAAACCGACGGCCAAACGGAGGTGACGAACCGCACGCTCTCCATTCTACTACGCGTGTTGATCAAGAAGAACATCAAGGAATGGGAGGAGTGCCTACCCATCGTCGAGTATGCTTACAACCACGCAAGACATTCGACTACGGGCAAGTCCCCCTTCGAGGCCGTCTACGGTTTCAACCCGTTGTCCCCATTGGACATTCTTCCTCTACCACTACAAGAATGCACCAACATGGACGTGAGTGCCCGAGTCAACTATCTCAAGAAGATGCATGAAGATACAAGGCACACAATCGAGCGCCAAGTACAAAGACTCACGACCAAGCTCAACTTCAACAAGCAACCCATTGTGTTCAACATTGGAGATCTTGTGTTGCTACACCTTCGCAAGGACCGTTTCCCCAACGAATGCAAGTACAAACTTCTACCACGAGCCGATGGACCCTTCAAGGTGCTTGCACGCTACAACAACAACGCCTACAAGATCGACATTCCACGCGACAAGTACTCCGTGAGTGAGATCTTCAACGTCAATGATCTCTCTCCCTACCATGGTGATGAAGATTTCAATCCGAGGTCGGATCTTTCCCAAGGGAGGGGAGATGATGCGAAGCATCCTATGATCATCCCCATGGACCTACCATCGTCTCACCAAGTGCCAAGAGGACCTATGACACGAGCACGAGCTAGAGCTCTTGAGACCGAGATGACTTCCTTCCTTAGTGATATCACATATGATTCACTCGAGACATGGCTACTACCTAAGTCCGGAATGTTGTGCATGATTAGATACCAAGAGGACCCTCCCGAAGATGCACGTGAAGATGGACAAGTCCCCAAGTTCACGGACGAAGAGAACCAACGGAAGGAGTCAAGAACAGCTCCCAGGACCCGGACATCCGGCCATGACCCCGGATATCCGGCCCCTGGAGCATCACCCACAGCAGCCGCCAAGCACCTACTGGCTCCGGACATCTGGTACAGCACAGAAATCCGGACACCTCCTATCCAGAGAGCACCGAGGCCGACCCCTCCAGCCCGGACATCCGGCCCCTCGGGAAGGCCCGGACGTCCGGACCCATCTATCTGCACACAGTAAAGGGCCCAGGCCCATGTACCCCTTCGCCCACCTAGACTATATATACTCCTCCCCCTCCTTCTTTCTAGGGTTAGCAATGTGATAGCTCATATTAGAGATAGAGCTTTGCTCATCCACTTGGTTACTTCTCCATTGGAGCTCACGACCTCTTCGGAGAACATCCCCCAAGCGGATTCAAGACCCCTCACGGGAAGACCCCCTCAAGGCCTCCTCATGGAGATGAACTAGCTACCTCTTGTATCGTCCTTTGTTGGATTCAGATCGTGTATCTCTTTGTGTTTCGAGGATCTAGCATATGTGTGACCGAATCTTGTTGTTTGAGTGATTCTCTCGTGTTTTCCCTCGTGCTTCCCCTCGTGTTCTTCATGTTCCTCGTTGGGATCCGCTCCTTTCGTGAAAGATCGGCCACCTGCGGTTCTATCCTACATCACATGCTGCATAAAGAAAACACGTACTATTAGGTATCACAAGATGTTTCTTGGGCCCTTTAATCAGAAAACACGTATTAAAATCGTATTAGGTTCTCTTGAGACCTATCAGCAACATGAAACATCGGGTTCTTATTTCTTAGCCAGAACCCTGCGATATTATCGCCGACCGCTTAAGTTGAGAGTCGTCCTGTCTGAGATGAGTAGGTATATATGGTTCTTGTGCCGAGCCATTGGCAAAATGATCTTTGACGGTTTTTAATAGAAACATTATATGGAGAGTGGCGATTCGATGACCAGGTGCATCTTGCATCTCGGCGTGAACAATAAAATATCAAATCAAATACTCCTTTTGATCCAAATTAATTGACGCAGAAGCCATAGGAGGGAGTAGCAAAATTAGCATCCGAAGATGGATAAATATTTTAAGAGACACAAGATGTTTGCACAAAAAAGTGGTGTTTAAATTAGCGTCCGAAAGATCGAATTCAGGTGAAGACTTACATTTAAGACCAGAGAATAATTAAAAAATGTATAAATAAAAAGGACAGAAAGGAAAAGGCCCACCACATTTGACTTGCTCTCCAAGCGAAGCAGCCCCGGGGATCCGCGGTCAGCGTTGAAAAGGGGACAGTGAGAAAAAAATATAAAACAGAAGAGAAAGTGTTCAGCAGCGAGGGCAAGGAAGAAAGGGTAACCCAGACCTGTATAGAACCGCCACCTCGCCGCGAGGGAGGAAAGAAAAAAAAATGCTCGCCCGCACCCTCGTCGCCCGCCTCCGCCCCGCCTCGCCCCGTCGCTCGTCGGCCTCGGCGGCCGCGCGTCGGCCGGCGCCGCCGCCGCCACCGACATCGTCGTCGACGAGGACGCGCCGCGGCCCCTCGGGCCGCCCGTGCCGGTCGGGGTCGGGGCCGCTGCCGCCGCCGCCGTCGCGGCCACCGTGCCCACCGTCCTGCAGCCGCGCGTGCTCATCTACGACGGCGTCTGCCACCTCTGCCACCGCGGTGAGCGCACGCCACCTAGCCCTAGGACCTCCACGATTCCTCATTCCTGGGCACCATTTGGGGCGAGCCGTGGCCTAATTTGGGCCGAGCGATTCGCGTTCGGTGGCTCTGCTTTGTTGCGCCTGGGAATCGCTTGTGATGTTGAATTGTTCGCGGTTTTCGCAATGCAGGGGTGAAGTGGGTGTTCAGGACGGACAAGCACGCCAAGATCAGGTTCTGCTGCCTGCAGTCCAAGGCCGCGGAGCCGTACCTGAGGCTGGTGGGCATGGACCGGGAGGACGTGCTGCGCCGCGTTCTCTTCATCGAGGGGCCTGACGCCTACTACGAGGGCTCTACTGGTTAGTACTCTGTTCCTTCAGATTCAGAGCTTGCTGTTCTTGATTAAGTATGACCTGTCAAGATATTTCTGACAGGTTACTAGCAATGAGATGCTGGGGTGTTTTCATTTTTCGGCGCTGAGTAGTAGCAAGTAGCTTTAGCTGAGATGAAATTATTGCTTTAAGCGTGAATTCCTGTCATTTTCTGCAGAATGCTGACACGAGGGCCACTTGAATTCTTATGTTGGTTTTATTTCAGTGCCATCTAGTATCAAATACAGGATATTTGTCGTAAGTTATGAATTGGGAGCCGATTACCTTGCCCTTCTTGTTGATTCTTATGATTCAGGTCAATTGCAGGATTTATTTTTAGCTAGGCTTGTGAAGGATAGGCCAGCACCTTACTTAGCATTGAACTAATCTATACTTCAGTTGTTTCACTGAACTTATCTGTATTTCAGTTGTTTCATTGCGTGTTTTATGCTACTGTTTGGCCCAGCCCTTGGTCAACCAAGTTGTTGCAATGATAACTGTTTTTGCTCTCTTGAACTAAATTTTGTAACATGTGATTTATGTACATGCATAGTTATTTTAGATTGTAGTTTAATCAGTCCTTGAGGCATCAGAATTCTGAAAGTACACAAATAGTTTCAGGTTTCCATATGCTTGTTGCAAATTAAAAAACATACTCAGTTCAGCAAAAAAAAATAGGGCATAATTTTTCCATCGCAGTTGATCCTCTCGGTTGTCATGGCACTGAACATTCTTAACATTTTTGGTTGCAGCTGCGCTGAAAGTTGCATCATACCTGCCTCTTCCCTACTCGGCGCTGAGCTCCTTGCTGATCATCCCCGTCCCACTGCGCGATGCAGCCTACGATTACATTGCAAGGAACCGGTATGACTGGTTTGGCAAAGATGATGAGTGCCTGGTGACCAAGGACCGGGAGCTTCTCGAGCGTTTCATCGACAGGGAGGAAATGCTCGGTGGCGGTCCCAGCAACAGCTCTTATTGACCACCGCTGTTCGCTTCTCGGTCTGTACGGTATTAGGTGTAGGCAGAGGAGATGTTATGCAGCATATATCGCAACATCGGCCAGATGTTCTCATTTTGCGTGCTAACTTTTAGATCCGGTTAACTTCCAACTGTTCCAAGAGAGGTGAGAGTTTTTGGATCTGGATTATCTCACAGTGCAACAGGCTTTGAAATGCCCTGGGCTTTTCTGAGTTTCTCACAATGTGCTTGTGACATTTTGCCTGCAACTTTGGTCCGTCCTTGTTGATTATTTTTCTGTATTATTAAATACTTTCAAATGCATCTCTCGTTAAATTCTAGAAAGCGCCATCTTATATGGCCATGTAGTTGCAAAAAACCATGTCTTTTATGTCTTCCAATTCTAGATAGCTGCAGTTGCACCCGCAAAAAAAAAGATAGCTGCAGTTGCAAAGGACCCCACAAGTGTCCATTTTCAAGGCAAAGCGGCTGTGTACAACAAAATAGTTACATACTTGTCCCTAGATTCATGCGTCACGACGAACATTCCGGCTATACCGGTCTACAATACAACACAGAACAACAAAATATATGCGATCCCGCAAATCTACGTTTGCTGCACACAGGTTTGGAAACAGCTACCAGTGGGCCTGCGGCACAAAGGAGAACAAAACTACACAGGTCTGGCAAAGCTACATTCTTCTTTAGAGCTACAGATTTCGTTCATGAGGCTCCAAGTAGGGGAACCCGAGCGTGTCGAACACATCCTTCTCCTCGTGGCAGTTAACTATAGCCTCTGATCTCCCCGCCTGCGAAATTCACGATAGAAGATGAAATGCCGACAGAGAAATGAAGGGAGACAGGATTGTAATGACCGACGAACAAGTGTGTGTGTGCTTACGCGCTTTCCACCACTGCTCTGTGTAGCAAGATACAAACCCGTGTCATCAAGCACGTAACCTTTGGATTCTGCTAGTATTCTCAATCTGCATGTTGTAATTGTGCAAGTTATTTCCAAAAGAATAAAGTGAGATTTTCATAACAATGGCACGATGTATGCATAGAGCTCGAATTTATACCGTCGATTTAAAACATCATTTCCAGTCCAGGCTAGCAGCCCGGATGCATACCTGTTCCTTGGGTATACCTGTCAGCACCAAACAGTAGACACCGACACGAAATGAACTATGTTTTCCAGTTCCAAAAGAAACAAATCGTGCTAACTGAAAAATAAAAACGTCAATATAACTGAACGTCTCCTACTGGAATAGTGGAATCACTCCATACCTTGAGGTCAATGCGATGCCGCAGCTCACGCCCAGGATATGTGCAAAGACCGAAATATGTGTCAACTCCACTGTCAGTTCCCTGCATTTCATCGAGAATTGTTAGCTAACTCAAACCTTCTTAACACACTCTTCAGGAAGTTGAGAAAGGACCTTAACAGATACTGTAACTTTCTACTTTTTTACCACCACATTGTTTCTTCGGATTATTACTTATATGCTATCTCTTCCATATAATATATCTTTCCAAATTCTGTGGAACTGATGGCTGCATACCTCAATACTGTTTATGCTGAAGATAAGATCCTCCCTTAAAAAATTGATGTCCTTCAACCTCTGAACAAACTTTGGCAGGAAACCTACATGACTGCAAAGAATCGATGGGTCAATTCACAACTTCTTGTACTACCATAACCGTTCTTGCATAAATACGAATTGACATGCTTATAGCAGAGAATATGTCATCAATCTAAACTTGCAAGTTACAATGAGTTAAGAACAATGTTTTCTTACAGAAGTTGATAACAATGTTGTATAACTAAACTGCTACTCAGAATGATTGTGAGGTTCTGTCTTCTCCACGTGTTTTAATTTCTAGCCAGTGTAATTATTCATTACAATATTATAGCATATATTGAGTGGACCATAGAAGCATACATTCTCCCGATATGTGAATATAAAATCATTAGACGAGGCCTGTCCAGTTCTAAACCAGGTTTCACATGCTTTGAAGTATACCTTTTACCATCATCATGAGTAATTACAATATCCATGTCACCGCAAGATGATTTGCCACGTCTGTATGATCCTCCGCATACAATTGTCACCTTCAAATAAGAATCACACATGACAAATTTTAGAAATAACTAAAGGAAACTGATTGGCCTTAACAGCTTATGTGTGATCTGCACAAAAATAGTTCTTCAAAATGATCTCTTTAACTCACTCCAGGCAAGATATCTTTCCCAACTTCTTGCAAAAGCTTCTCCATCTCACTGACCTAGATAAGAAAAGAATGTAACGTGCACTGTGTTGCATGCCTGTAAAATATCTAGTGACTAATGGCAAACAAGTCCACAAATTACATACCTCATGCCGAGGGATCCTTTGTCTGATATCGTCAAAGAATTTCAAGCCAGTCCTCTGAGCATATGTAAGTGAGTCATCTTTCCGAAGGTCGTCAAGAGTACGGTGTCCTTTATCATATAACTTAAGAGCAGTTGCAGGACCAACACCCCAAACTTCACCGAATAGGCTGACTGCCCGTACCTTCAAAATTATGTAAATCTATTATCAGGACATGCAACTGAATAATGCTTAAGAATGTAGTCCTTGCTCAAAATTAGGTTACCTTTTCATCATTCTCAAAGTGTTCCAGTTTGGAAAGTTTTCCTGTTGTCACTATTTCATTAATCTGTGAATCAAATGATGAATGCAAAATCTATTATTTTTTCTTGAAACTTCTATGTTCAAACTCCTATTTGGCCCATACTATAACTGTTCAGCGTCATCTGGCATTGTTTTACGCTATCAGCGAAAATGGCAACAATTTTTCTAGTAAACAAGACAGACAATAAGTCCATCTTATTATTAAGTAATAGGAAGGATATTGGTTTCATTTACATTGGAGTCCAAAATATACTTGCCGGCTTTTTAAAATGTCGAAAGAGTTGCGCACTACACTAGCAGTCACCAACAAACAGTAAGAAATGGTAGAACAAGACATACATACATGGTCTCTCAAAGATTTCCCAATGGCAGGAAGGTTTTTAACTTGGTCGCCACTTTCTATTTTGAATGGCAGTTTCTCAATTACGGGAATGGCCTTGTAATAGCTAAATGATCTCCGGTCATCTCCCATGGCTTCAAGAGAAAAGTGAAATTTCACAACAATCAACCAAATGAAGAACATTACTGCATACAGTGTGTCAATGTCCTTTACCTCTATATATGTTGATAAGTTTTCCAAAAATCTCAGTGATGTTCCTGTTGAGGTCTGGTGGAGCATATGTTGTAGGTTCTCCAGAAGAAGCTTCCTGGTTGTATAACTAATGCATAAGCATGCAAAGTAGGAAATCCCCGTCTATGCAAAAAATGAGATAAATCCCAGCACTGGAAAGTGAAGAGCTTCAAGTTTGCACTCCATGGATGAAAACTTGAATAGATATAAAGTTGCTTGCCAATGGGCAACAGGGTTGAGTTCCGATATTCAGCAGGCACGTAAGTACAATCTATAGTTCAAAGTTCATTAGAAATAGTATTTATTTTCTTTTTTGATGGCTGCGTATAAACTTTGGCAAACTATAGAAGAATAGGTGTGTCAAAATAAGCCAATTTAAGCTTTAGAGAAAAGATGGTTCAGGCACATTGGTTTATCAGGTCATGGTTATACCTCAATATCAAGAGACCCTACTGTATCCTTAGTATCCCCAGAGCTAGTCTGGCTATGTGCAAACTGGCCAGGCCCCTTTTCGAGACCTGAACCATCATGCACGCTTGCACTTGCATCTCGATGCTCTCCGGTAGCTAGCTCCTTCTTCCCATCTTGTCCACTAGTTCCTTCGCGATTCTCAGGGTCCTCGGATGACATTTTGCTCCTTTTCGCAGGATTTGACACGCCTGTAGCAGGTGCCTTTTTGGGTTTAAATTCCTCTTCATAATTGATGGTGAACTTGTGCTCGGGCAGCCTCTCGCCGGACTTGAGGCTTTCCTCCAGCCAATCGAAGGACACCACGCTCTGTGGTCAAAATCCAACCCTTGTGTGAATACAGGTAATCGAAAGCTTCAGAAGGCTTTCCATACTAGCAGGGGTATTTGATACCCACATTACTTGGGCAAGTGCCCCATACAGGTAATCGAAAGCTTCAGAAGCCTTTTCAGAGCTCGATGCGGATGTGCGATTGCACATAGGAGAGAGTGGAGACTAGGGCTCTATGGGGTCAAGGGGGGGCTGGGGAGAGTAGCTAGCCATTACCCCCGTGAAGCGGTGGAGCCAGTCGGCGCCGAGCTCCCGGAGCAGCGCCTTGGCGTCGGCGGCGAGCACGTGGTTGATCCTGGCGCCCTTGGCGTCGGCGTCCTTCTTCTCGAGGCGGCCCCCCATCTGCACCAGCTTCTGCTTCCACACCTGCGAGAGCCGCCGCCGCAATCCAGAAAAAACCTAAGCACAAATGGGAGGCAAATCGGACGGGGGCGGAAGGGGGAAGAAGCGGCGACCTCGAGGCGGCGGGACTGCACGCCGTGGGGCACGAAGAAGGCGGAGACGCCGCGGAATATCCCCTCGGCATCCCTCGGCGGCTCCGCCGGCTTCCGCTTCGGCGCCATCGGAGCCCTCGCCCCTCCCTCGCTCCGTCGCCCCTGGGGTTTTGAGGTTTTAGGTTGTTCTGGTGCTTTTTTTTTCTTCCTTCCCTTTTATGGAAGGTTGTTCTACTTCTACTGATGAATGAGCACAGCGGCAACTTGGCAGGAGAAAATTGCTCAACTTTAACCACACCACAGTTCCAACAAATCTGAACTTCACAGCACACAGGCAAATCTGAACCAAACCATCATGTACATCATCTGATATACAACAAAAATATGAGCAACAAACCAAACCACACCAACAGAAATATCTGTTGCATAAAAAAGTAAAAGACCACAATGCTGCCCTCCTCCTAATGTGGGGAGGGGCTTATTGCTTGTGAGTGAGTAAACCAAGTAAATACCCTATCCTTCTCTCTTTTCTCCCCTCAAATTTTACAACTCAAACATTTTACAGACAAAGGCAAACAAAATGGCACGCAAAACTATCGACGGCAGTATCGATCCTTCTCCCGGTTAAAAACTGTTTACTGATGCGCAGTGACTGTGCCCAGCTAACCACTGTCTTGGTGAGCTCAGGCTGATGTGTTTGTCTCTGTGGCTGGTGAGGGTTTGTCGGTGGCCGAGTCCATGTCGTCGTGTGATGGTGCCTCGATGACAGGATCGTCGTGCGACAGCTTCTCGCTGGCTGCGCCTTCTTCCTCTTCCTCTGAAGGTTTGTCAGTGGCTGGCTTCTCGACAGCCGTGCTATCCTCTGATGACTTCGCAGTGTCGTCTTCTTTCTCCTCCGATGGTTTCTCGGCATCTATTCTGTAGTTTGATGGCTCAGCACTGGCTTCGTCTTCCACTGATGGTTTGTCGGTGACAGGCTCCTCAAGAGCCATGCTGACCTCTGATGGCTTGACAGCAGTGTCAGCTTCTTTCTCTGATGGCTTATCAAGATCCGCTCTGTCGTTTGATGGCTCAGCACTCACCTCATCTTCCTCCGAGGGTTTGTCGGTGGTTGGCTTCTCAAGAGCCACACTGTCCTCTACTGGCTTCACAGAGTCATCTTCTTTCTCTGATGGCTTCTCGAGATCCACTATGTTGTTTGATGGCTCAGTACCCACCTCAACTTCCTCTGATGGTTTCTCAAAAGCCGCATTGTCTCCTGCTGGTTCCAAAGTTGTCTTACCTTCATCTGATGGCTTCTCAGGAGCTGAGCTGTCCTCTGATATCTCAACAATGGCCTCACCGACATCTGTGGGCTCTTCGACAGATGTGGTGCTTTCTGGTGTTGTATCTAATGCAATGCTTTGAGGCAGTGTCTCATCAGAAATTTCACGCTGTGCAGGTTCCTCGGTGGTAGTGCTGATCTTTGGAGTGCTTTCAGGCAGTGTTTCAGTAGCTAAGCTGCTTTCTGATGGATTATCAGTAACATCGTTAGTCTTGGTTTCGAGTGGCTTCTCAATAGATACATCCTTTTGAGGAGCTGCATCCATTTTAGGTTCCGACGACTTCTCAGGCTCTGATGGCTGTCCTGATGATTCAACAGCAGCTGCATCACCTTGAGACTCAGATAGCTTCTCAGTAGACACGTCACTTTGATGGACTACTGGTTCCTCCACTGGTGCGTCACTTTGAGGTTCTGGTAGCTGCTCAGCCGATTGATCAGCAGCTGCATCTGTTTGTGCTTCTGATGACTTCACGGCAGCTGTGTCAAATTCAAGCTGCAACGAGTCCTTAGCAATTGCATCACTACTAGGCTCTGTTTGATCCTTGTCATCTGCTTCATGCTGAGATTCCAATGGCTGCTCTGTAGATGCATCTTCTTGTTGTTGCAATGGTTGCTCCACTGGAACCTCTGCCGGTGCAACACTTTGAGATTCTGATGACTGCTCAATGCCTGCATCATTTTTAGCTTCCATTATCTGGCCAGTTGCCTCTTGAGGAACCACAGCGTCTTGGGATTCCAACGTCTGCTCAACAGTTGGCTTGCTTTGAGACTCTGACAAGTTCTCACCAGATGCAGCCCCTTCTTGCTCTGATGGATCCTTCGTCAGTTTGTCAGAAGAGGCATCAATTTCAGGCTCTGGTATCTTCTTGAGAGAGACATCATCTTGTGTCATCAGGTCCCTTTGTGGTGTAGCATCAGCAATATCTTCACTTTGAAGTTGTTTCTCAACAGTCTCTTCAGTCTGAAGTTGCTCCTTGGAAGATTCATTCATTTGTAATGGCTTCTCTTGAGAACTTTCTTGTGATGGCTTCCCGGTGATCGAAGCTATTTGAGGTGCCTTTTCTTGAGAACTTTCTTGTGATGGCTTCTTGGCGGTTGCAGCAATTTGAGGTGTCTTTGCTTCAGATGGCTTCTCTTGAGAACTTTCTTGTGATGGCTTCTCGATGATCGCAGCAGTTTGAGGTGCCTTTTCTTGAGATGGCTTCTCTTGAGAACTTTCTTCCGATCGCTTCTCGGTGATCACAGTGACTTGAGGTGCCTTTTCTTGTAATGGTTTCTCTTGAGAACTTTCTTGTGATGGCTTCTCGATCACTGCCTTGGTTTGCAATGCTTTATTTGTAGCCATATCACTCGCTGCCAGATTTTTTGGAGTTGTGCTTCTTTGCCATGACTTCTTCACAGCCATGTTGCTCGGGGCTGGCTTGGTGACGGTCACATTGCTTTGTGTTGTTGTCACAGCTGCTGCTGCACTGCTTTGTGATGGCTTCTCAAATGGCGTGTTGCGCTTCCACTGCCGTTTGATCGCTCCAGTACTTTCAGTTTTCTTTGCATCGACTACACTACTCTGGGGTTGCTTCTCGGTTCTCGTGTTGAATTGCCATGGCTTTTTCACTACTACTGCAGTGTCCTCCGAAGGCTTCACATCATCTGCATTAGTTTGTTGAGATTCCTCACTGGGCTGCTGTAGCACAGCTGCATTAGTTTGTTGAGGTTCCTCACTGGGCTGCTGTAGCACAGCTGCATTGGTCTGTAGAGGTTCCTCACTGGGCTGCTGTAGAACAGTGACCACTGTACTGGTTTCCACTGGTTTCATATCAACCTCACTGCTCTGCAGAGATTTCTCACTGGCTATTCTGCGGCCCCATGGCCTCTTAATTGCTGTGCTGCTATCTAATGGCTTTGTATCACTCGTCGGTGACGGCTTTTCAGTTGGTCCACTGTTTTGTTTCTGGTTCTCAGCAACCACAGGGCGTTGCCATGTTTTTTTGACCACTTTGCCGCTTTCTGATGGCTTCACATCATCTGCACTGGTTGATGCTGGCTTATCCGATGGTAACGTGCTCTGCTGTGGGTTCTCAGTAGCTAGACTGCGCTGCCATGACTTTTTTATCCCTGTGCTGCTGTCCGACGATTTCCCATTAGTCCCATTACTGGATGACGGCTTCTCAATGGCTGCATCGCTCGGTGATGGCTTTTCAGTTGATGCACTACTCACTAACGGCTTATTTGTGGGAAGACTGCGTTGCCATGGTTTTCTTATGACCGCGCTGCTTCCTGATGGCTTAGTATCAACCACACTGCTCTGCTGTGGCTTCTCGGCACTGCTTTCTAATGGCTTATTGTTAACTACAGGACTCTTTGACTCACTCTCAGTAACACTTTCACTTTCTTCTGACTTCTCGACTGTGCTTTCCGATGGTTTAGCAACATCAATGCTACTTTGTGATTGTTTTTCAGCTGCAACATCATTTTGGGATGCTTCATCAGCTGTGAGCTCATTTTCTGATGTCTTCTCACTGACTTCATCACCTTGACCTGGCTTGTTGGTGGCTTCCCCAGTTTCTGGTTGTTTCTCAACAGCCACTTTTGCATTTGCAGTGTTCTCCTCGAACTGACTGAAGTTGCCCTTGACCATGAACAACTGAGAATGGTGGGTCTTGCAATAAAGTTTGCCTTCATGTGTGACATTGTTGGATGGGCTGAGTGTACAACCACCATGGGTGCAACGGAAGCATGATTTATGATACGAGCCTCCATTAAGATCAACCTGCAAGAAATGAGTTGAACGAAAAAAAGGTTCAATAAGGTAAATACAGGAAGTGATAGAATGAGAAAGAAAAGACATTGAAAGAAAAAATATTGCTAAAAATGCAGACATTATAGGCATTTATTGGATCCGCCATAGATGCTGGAGATAATTAGATGTGACTTACGCAACTATGCACTATGTTATAAGAAGGCATTAAAGACTTAACACATACTATTGGATTGGTATAACATCTTTTCATCCAAAAAATAAAACGATTTGGCTCGTGGACGAGATATTGATTAGTTCTTTTTTCCTGCCTGCTACTTGCAAGTGGGACTAGAGAACTGCGTTAGATATGGAAATCTGCCAGATTGTAAATCTAATAATAAACATGCCAAGTTTTATTACATTTGCAATTGCCATGGAACTAGTCTTGTCATGAATTGTGACAGTTTTAACGAGATGACAGAACAAACCACAACTCTTCTGTACAACATACAGACACCAGTAACTCCGGCTATTATATAGAGAACCAAATACACAGAATCCTAATTTTTCTGGGCAATTGCTGGTTTAATGTGCATTAAAGTAGCAGCCAAAGATTAAATAATACTGACCTTTTCAAGAGGGTACACAGTCTTGTTACAAACTACGCACTTGTCTTGTGTGCCGACGAACATGCTAGAGAATCTACTGTTTTGCTGGCCCTGCATTTTGGAAAAATATCAAGGAGGAAATGGACATAATGTTGTGTATATTGCAACATAAGCCAAACAAGTTCAATACTATTATGCTTCAACCACACAAAAGGTGTGTTCTACAGAAGCTCAATACCTTAGGTCCATTTGATTTTTCTGATTTAGCTGATCTTGTCACACCTGACATAACACAGAATTGCTCCCAAATTTAGAGAACAGTATGAAAAATTAATCGTGAAAATAAGCACATCTGACCCCAAATGATCAAGTGTTGCCTTCAGTACCTTCAAAACTTTTTTCCAAACTGCCAGTTGATTTTAATATCTGGTCATAGTGAGGTTTGCAGTACAGGACACCTTCGATGGAAGAATAATTGCTAAACTGCAGAACAAACAAGAAAGAAAAGAAAAGGTTTAGTTCCAATGTTACTTTACTTTTATGTTTCAAAGATGTAGCTTTAGCCACAAACAGGAAAACATGGTACCAGTGCCAAGTAATATGATGTAGCATAAAAGATTTAATGCGAGCATTTCTGCTTTCAGCAAAACAATTAAGTTTTCAAATAACAGAGTATAGACTATGTCAAGCATGTGGTCCGAAGGAATAATCAATAATGCACGGAGACCATTTCCAATCTAGGACTAAGAGCGCATATCAACTTAAATTTGTCTTCGGCTTTATTGGTAGTTCATTGTGTCAACTGGCTACATCTTTATCATAGCTCCAAATTGCTTTTATGCCACTAAAAGAGAATTACAGGGATCATAAAACAGATCAGGGCTCAAGGGGTCCACTCCACCCATGGGCAAATCATCACTAAACTGCATGTGCTATGCTGTCCTGCCCGTTTCTTTAAGGAAAGGCAAGTACAGAGAACTAATCATACTAATATGACACATCATTGTGCGACGAAGATGGATTCCTTGAATGAAGTTAAACGCATAATATAACATCATGGTTTTTTTTAGATGGCTTGAGCCGCGTGGTACTCATTACTACTCTCTGATGGACAATCTGCAGGGTGTGGAATGGACAAAATCATCGCGGTTGACAAGAACATGCAGCCTAACTTCATAACTGGTTGTGGTTGAGAAGGAGAAACCCACACAGCAAGTACAAGTACCAACCACAGCATCAATCAACTGAACAGTTTGAACAGGGACAGACAATCATAAGCAAGCTAATGATGCTCAGGTACGCATTACTAGTACTTACCTCCCGTAAAGCTCGCAATAATAGCCCGAATCACGGGGGGAATAAGCATGCAAGCATCTTATAAATCATAGCATCCGTCCTACTTTAGTACTAGCACTTTATTTATACCATCATCTGAACAGTGGAGCTCTAGTTGGCTCGCATGATTCATTCTGGTCAAGGGGGGGAGAAGACGGCGAGGGAATTGACCTGGAGGGTGCTCTTGCAGTGGTGGCAGCGGAAGCAGGGGCGGTGGTAGGCGCGGCCGTCGGCGGCGAGCTCCTCGACCGGGTACACCTTCTTGCCGCAGGAGGCGCACTTCTGCGTGGTGCCGCCCCACGCCGCCGCCATCCCCTCCCCCTCCCTCTCCCCCTCCCCGTCGCTGGCCAGCGCAGCCCCCGCGTCCCGCTCTTCTCGCCGCCTCGCGATGGCTAGGTGCGCGTGGGAGGAGGAAGGATCGGGGGAGGGAGGAAGGGAAAGGAAGAGAAAGGAGGCGACGATGGGGGTGATGATTAGTGGAGGTGAAAGCGGCGGCAGCACAGCTCAGAGCTGCGGAGGGAGGAGAGGAGAGGGGGAGGCTTGGCAGAGAGCAGAGAATAACGAGCGGCAGCGCACGCAGCAGCGGAGTTGGTGCGGTGTGCGCTCCTACTTTCGTCAAAAGGGAGAGGGATTTGCTACGCCCACCACTCCACGCTGCTGCTGCCTTGGGAAGATATCCGGCCATTCGGGTGTGTGTCGTGCGGCGTTGATGATGACAACTGAGCACAATGAAAAAACATTTTATGATTATTTTTCTACTAGTAGGAATATGATGTGCCTTTAGGCCTCTATATGCACAATATTCATATGACCCTGTTAAATGGCGAATGTTCGTCAGAGAAGGTGGCATTTGCAAACGTTCTAGGCGGCGGCGCGGCGGTTGGATCTGGGGCGGCGGGCCATCTGACCTTGGATCGGTGGCGGCGGCATGGAGGGCCTGTTGGACGGGTCGGCGGCATAAGTGGTCCAGCCTTTGGTTAGATCTGATCTGGTATGGTTTGATATGGCTGGTGCGGTCTGCTCGCTGCGTTGTGGCGCGGATCGGTGGCAGCCCATGCACACGATGCTAGATGAAGGTTCGTCCAGCAGATACAGGTGAAAAACCTTGCTCTCGGCTAGTTGCCAAGGGCGGCGATGGCAGCGCTCTTCTGTGTCGTTCCTTTCTTGAAGGCATCATCATGGAGAAGATCCAGACCTCTATCCGCTACCTCTGGGGGAAACTCTAAGATGACGGCGGCACTCTTGTATCATCCCTCCCCCCCCCCTCCCCCCTTGGGGCGTCATTCTTGGAGGGGTGCATAGGCTTGAGGGACCACTGGACGACTCCTGCGGCGGAGCAGCAGTTCCAGTGACGCATCGACGACGTGGAGTCTCGGCGGCGTGGCGCTGCTGGGGTCTCGACGTCGGATGCGTGATGATGCACGTAGGATGGTTGCGTTGTCTGGTGGTATCTTCTCTGAAGATGGATCGCTGGAAGACGGTGGTGATGGCCTCTACAGCGTGCGCATGCGGTGCCCGATGAGAGTGCGTTGGACCGGTGTGTGACCTGGACTCGACAATTCGGCTTGGTTGGGGCCTCCAGCTTTAGATGTTGTGCTTTGGTGTGAGGTCTGAGTATGCGGCCCCTGACAATTTGCACATCTTAATCAAGTGGATAGAAGTAGCGACAGATGCCACCAAGATGATGCTTTCGGACATATTGATGTATTACTTTGTAAAGTCTTATGAATAATTAATAAAATGGTTGCATGCATCGCCTTGATGCAGAGGCCGAGGGTCATCCTCCTTTTCAAAAAAAGATGGCATTTTAATTGTGAGAGGATGTCAGTTTTTCTTCCGAGCGACATGACAGTTTCTTTAGAGAGGGCATTTTTTATTTTAAAGTTGTCTCATTTGATCTTTCCTCACAACTAAAACCGCCATCAAATAGTGTTCGCTTGCCATCCCTCTTCAAGTGAACGTCAATTGGGTAACTTACTGTATTCATAAGCTTGTCTAAAACCTTTCAAAACTTAGGACTTATTTTTAAGCTTTTGTGTAAACAACTGGCCAATCTTTGGGGCTGTTTGGTTTTAGACCTAGCATTGCCACATATTTTTTCCAAGCTTGCCTAAGGTTAGTTTATCAAAATGAGAGTCACAAGTTGGCAAGCTTAAAGAAATCTTGCCACATTTTTTGTATGTATGTCATGTGGGGTCCAAGTGTGGCTTGCCTAAGGTGTGGCTAGAATCAAACACTCATCTAAATTGGCCAAACTTGCCTAACCTAAGGTGTGACAATCTTTGGCAAAGTTAGTCACAAACCAAACAGCCCCAAAGTTGTCTGATATTTTTTGGTTTAGTGATCGACAACGCTACCTTTTCATTAACGACTCATTTGGCACCCCTCATTTTCATTTGGTTGAAATGAAATGAGATCTTGAAATGGAAATTCAATTGCAAACATGTTTGACCGCCACATGGATATTTGAGTCAAAATGATTTCTATATCGTGTGTGGCCACCATTTTGGCATGAATAGATAAATCGACACCAAGTTTGCCTTACAAAATGAGCTTTATATTAGGCTGACATTGTCTTTCTAAAATTTTAAAATTTGCACCAACATGAAACAAGTTTGAACACACAAGTTACAAACACAACTCCATAAAGCATAAACCCGCATGATCAAATTCGGCAAAAAAATGCATAGTCAATAAACACCGTTGGATCTTGGGCGACGAGGTATGGGAGGGCGATGGGGGATGAGCTCGGTGAGTTACCAAGGGCCTGGCTTTAGTGATTCTCTGGTGGTGGGGTGAACCGGCGGCGGCAGCAGTGAAGGAAATATGCCCTAAAGGCAATAATAAAGTTGTTATTTATATTTCCTTATATCATGATAAATGTTTATTATTCATGCTATAATTGTATTAACCGAAAACTTAGTACATGTGTGAATACATAAACAAACATAGTGTCACTAGTATGCCTCTACTTGACTAGCTCGTTGAATCAAAGATGGTTAAGTTTCCTAGCCATAGACATGAGTTGTCATTTGATTAACGGGATCACATCATTAGAGAATGATGTGATTGACTTGACCCATTCCGCTAGCTTAGCACTTGATCGTTTAGTATGTTGTTATTGCTTTCTTCATGACTTATTCATGTTCCTATGACTATGAGATTATGCAACTCCCGAATACCGGAGGAACACTTCGAGTGCTACCAAACGTCACAACGTAACTGGGTGATTATAAAGGTGCTCTACAGGTGTCTCCAATGGTGTTTATTGGGTTGGCATAGATCGAGTGTGACGCCCTCGATTCAATCGTACACTAATCATGCACGCAAATGTGTACGATCAAGATAAAGGACTCACGGGAAGATATCACAACACAACTCTACAAATAAAATAAGTCATACAAGCATCATAATACAAGCCAGGGCCTCGAGGGCTCGAATACAAGTGCTCGATCATAGACGAAGTCAGCGGAAGCAACAATATCTCGAGTACGGACATAAGTTAAACAAGGTGCCATAAGATGGCTAGCACAAACCGGGATACAGATCGAAGAGGAGCAGGCCTCCCGCCTGGGATCCTCCTAGGTTACTCCCGGTCGTGCCGGCCGGGCTGCACGTAGTAGTAGGCACCTCCAGTAGTAGTCGCCATAGGCGATGGCGTCGCTCCTCGGCTCCATCGTGCAGTTGCGGCAATCGAGTAGAGGTAGGGGAAAAGGGGAACAAGGCAACCGTGAGTACTCATCCAAAGTACTCGCAAGCAAGGAACTACACTACATATGCATGGATATATGTGTAAAGGGCCATATCGCTGGACCGAACTGCAGAATGCCGTAATAAGAGGGGATAGCTAGTCTTAACGAAGACTACGCACGGACACTTGCCTTGCAATGTAGGAGGGGACAAACCAAGTCCTCCAAGTAACATCATATAGCAATAATCCTACCCGGCAATCCTCGCTCATAACCCCGAGCGAGAGCGACCACCGGTTGTATCCGGCACTTGGAAGGGTGTGTTTTATCAAGTATCCGGTTCTAGTTGTCATAAGCTCAAGGTACAACTCCAAGTCGCCCTGTTATCAAGATCACGGCTATCCGAATAGATTAACTTCCTGCAGGGTGCACCAACTTACCCAAAGACGCTTGATCCCATTTGGCCGGACACACTTTCTGGGTCATGCCCGGCCGCTGAAGATCAACACGCCGCAGCCCCACCTAGGCACAACAGAGAGGCCAAAGACGCCGGTTCAAACCTAAGCGCCGCAGGGTCCGGCCCATCGCCTCGAAAGCACACCAAGACGCTATGCGAGGGCGGCCGGAAGCGCCCTAGCCTAACAGGCGCTCCAGCCAATCCGGCGCGCCGCTCCGTCACGACGTCAAGTGCTTTCGATACCACGACGCCGGATACCCATAACTACTCCCACAGAGATGGTTAGTGCGTATAAGCTCGTGAGCCAACTCAGATCAAATACCAAGACCTCGTTAAGCGTGTTAAGTAACCGCGAACGCCGAACAGGCTGTGCCCACCTCTCTCCTAGGCGGTCTCAACTCGCCTCGCCGCTCTCGCCACAAAGATCCACTCATGGGTGCTCCAACAAATTTAATTCGACTTAGTCTCACATGTATCATGTATAAGTATATAGTATATACCGTGATCAACTCCCGAGTGATCACGGCCCGATAGTATAGCACGGCATTTGACAAGAATGTAGGGCCACAGATGAAAGTACTAGCATCCTATACTAAGCATATAGGATTGCGTAAGGTAACAACGAAGTTACAAGGACAAAGCTATGCAAGAAAGATAGGAGTATCTCGAAACAAGAACATGCTATACTACTCTAATGCAAGCAGTGTAGATAAGAGTAGGCGATATCTCGGTGATCAAGGGGGGGGGCTTGCCCGTTGCTCGGCAAGAGAGAGGGGTCGTCAACACCGTAGTCGAACTGGCCAGCAGCAGCGTCGGTCTCGTAGTCTACCGGAGAGAAGAGGGGGAAGAAACAATGAATACCAAATAAACAGATGCATATCGATGCATGACATGTCAAGAAGCGATGCTAGGCGTGCCCTAACGTGGTACGAGGGGGTATCGGTTAGGGGAAACATCCGGAAAGTATTCCTTGTTTAGGGTTTTCAGGCGAGGAGCCGAGGGGAAAAGTTGCAGGTCTGATAGGTTAGGGGTGTGTGGTGGACGAACGAGGCGATCCGGATTCGTCTCGTCGTTCTGAGTAACTTTCATGTTGAAAATATTTTAATCCGAGTTACGGATTAAAAGATATGATTTTTAAAAGATTTTATTAATTTCTGGAATTTAATTAATTATTTAATTAATTCGAAAATGTATTTATGACGTCAGCATGATGTCATGTCGACGTCGGCAAATATCAGGGTTGACTGAGTCAACCCCGATGTGGGTCCCGCATGTCATTGACTCATAGTAATTAAACAGGGTTAATTAGCTTTAACTAAAAGATTAGGTTAATCTAATCTGGTTTAATTAAGTTAATTAATTCTCTAATTAATTAATTAATTATTATTATTTTAATTATTATTTTTAATATTTATTTTTCCTTTTTTTCATTTTCGTTTTTAAAATCTGGGGCCGCCCATCGTCGTGGACTCCAACCGCGCGCAACGGGAAGGGCGCTTGAGCGCCGATTGGCGCAGCGGGGGAGGCCGAGGCCACGACGACGGCCGGAGGGGCCGCAGCCACGGCGAGGTCGGGTTGCCGCGAAGCGGCGCCGGCGAGGCGATCGAAGCGGTGGACGGCCGGCAGCTGGCCGAGCAGGGAGGAGCGGGCGAGGCGGCGGCATGGTGGTGGTCGGGCGGCCGCGAAGCGAGAGGTGGTGCGGAGTCGCCGCGCGTGGTGCGGCGGGCGTATGGGCGGCCAGCGCTGCCGCCGGGGCACGCCGAAGGGCGGGAGTTCGGTGGTCGGGGATTTAGGGCGCTGCTCGCGAGCGAGGAGGAGAGGGAACGGGGTGGGAGGCGGCGTGGCCGCGGACGGCCGTGAGCGGGCGACGGGCGGGGGTACGCTGGCGGGAGGAGAGGAGCGACGGTGTGAGGAGAGGTGAAGCTCACAATGAGCCGTGGGGGACTAGCGGCGGGCGGTGAAGCTGACGTCCGGCGAGGAGGCGGGGAAGCGGGCCAAGGCCGGGGAGGGCGTCCGGTGAGGCGGGGAGGTCGGGTCGACACTGGTGGCGGGTGCCTCAAAGGGGGCGACGGATGACGAGGGGTCCGACGGCGGCGAGGGCGTAGGGGAGGAGGCGACCGGTTGGGCGGCGGGGGTCAGCTGACGAGGGGCGCGACGGGGTCTCGCCCGATCCGGATCGGGGAAAGGGAAAAGGGGATCGGGAGGGCGAGTGAGGCTGGGGGGTCGGCTAGGGTTCAGCCACGGAGGGGGTTAAGTGGTCAGGCGGTTGGGCCGGGAGTGAGGGGCTGGGCGGGGTGGGGGCAGTGGGGAGAAATTTGGGCTGGGGGAAGGGCTGGCCCAGATGGGCCAGGGGGGTTCCCTCTCTCTTTTCGTTTTCTTTTTCTTTTCTTATTTTCTTCTTTTCTGTTTTTAACTTATTTAAAATGCCAAAGCATTTTACAAAATTTTGTGCACCCCACCATAATTAGGTTTGCTATTTTAGACAACCCCCGAACATTTTAGATTTAGTTTTTGAAACTTTTCATCGTTTGCTTTTGTTTTGATTTTGATTAGAACGGGTTCGAATCAACGTGAGGTTAGTCACAGTAACCGGGGTGATTACTGTTCCTTAATCATCCGGGTGTTACAAATCTCCTCCACTACAAGAAATCTCGTCCCGAGATTTAGGAGGTAGAAGGAAAGAGTGCGGGGTATTCATCTCAAGACGATCCTCGCGTTCCTGTGTGGCTTCGCCTTCTTGAGTGATTCGACCATCGGACTTTGAGGAACTTGATCGCCTTCGTCAGGTGCGGCGTTCACTTTGGTCGAGAATGCGGACCGGATGCTCTTTATAGGAGAGGTCCTGTTGCAATTCGAGCACTTCATGGTCCATCGCTCGGATTGGGTCCTTGAAGCGGCGTCGGAGTTGGGACACGTGGAACACATCGTGAACTCCGAGAAAGGTTCGACGGAAGCTCCAGCTTGGTAAGCCACTTTTCCACGCCTTTCCGTAATAGTGAATGGGCCAATATAGCGAGGAGCTAACTTGCCCTTGATCCTCAAGCGGTGAGCACCCTTCATTGGTGTAACGCCAAGATAGGCCTTTTCGCCAAAGTTGATAGACCATGTCTTTGTGATGACGGTCATAATTACTCTTTTGACGAGACCGAGCAGTCTTGAGATTCTCGCGAATAATGCGGACTTGTTCTTCGGCATGTTGGATAATATCCGGATCAAGAGTGGACGTTCCCCGCTTCGACTCAGTTCAGAGGGGTTCGCACTTTCGTCCATATAACACTTCAAGGGGCCATCTTCGACTAGCTTGATAGCTATTATTATAAGAGAACTCAAAGATACGGGAGAGATTCCTCCCATTTCTTGTCAAGGAAATGACACAAGCTCAAGCATGTCCTCGAGAATTTGGTTGACACGCTCAACTTGCCCTTGAGATCATGGATGAAACGCAGATCTTGAAAGATAAATGAGTCCCCATAGCTTCTTGAAAACTTGCCTGTAATCTTGAAGTGAATAAGCCGCCACGGTCCGAACCGATAACCAAAGGAATACCGTGAAGTGAAACAATTTCGACATATAGAGCGCTGTGTCGACTAGCAAAGGATCGCTTCTTCGACCGCCGTAAATGTGTAACTTTAGAAAGACGGTCAATGACGACAAGAATAACATCATTACCTTTCTGCGATTTGGGGAATCCGTGATTTAAGTCCATTTCAACATGGTCCCATTTCCATTCGTGAATAGAGATAGGCTGCAGAGTTCCAAAGAGGCCTTTGATGTTCTGCTTTGATACGACGACAAACGCCACACTCAAAGAACATAGCGGAAGCAATGTCTTGCTTCATATTAGACCACCGTAATCTTCCGATTTAATGTCTTGATACATCTTTGTACCGCCAGGTGGATACATAGAGGCGTATCATGAGCTTCTTTCATAACCTTCTCGAGTCATATTCAGATTTTCCTTCTTACACGGCACCACTAGGCGGCCTTTGAAGTACAAGGCGCCATCATCAAGAATAGTGAAGGATGAGGGATTTCCTTTCTTGATGTCTTGTTTAAGCTTGTAGACTTCGTGAGTCAAATCCTGCATTGTCTTTATGGTGCCCACGAGATCGGAGTTCAACAGCCGTGGTATAGAGGGAACCTCGGGGAACAACACGGAGATTCATCTTATGGAACTCCGGAGGAGGGGGAGCGAGTGCACCGGAGGAACAGATGGAGGTTCATTTTCTCAATTCTTCAACAAGTGGGGGCTGAACTTGGTGAACTCAAGGTGGTTGCAGAAGACTTGCGGCTCAAGGCATCGCCCATTACATTAGCCTTGCTCGGCGATAGGAAATACCCAAATCAAAGTTCGCAATAGCAGTCTCCATCCATCTCTCGCCGACGGAGGTTCAGTGTCCGCCGAGTAAACAGATACATTTCAGACTTTGGTGGTCGGTGAAGATCTCGCAACGATTACCGAGAAGGTAATGTCGCCATCGCTTGATGCATGAATGACAAAGATAGCTAGCTCGAGGTCGTGAACTGGGTAGTTCTCTTCGTGAGGGCGAATCGTCGAGAGGCATAAGCAACCACTTTGCGCTCTTGCATTAGGACACCGCCTAATCCTTGACGAGAAGCGCCGCAAAGAAATGACGTAAGTCCTTCTTAGTATCGGGAGGAGCTAGCATCGGGCGTAAGTCAACTTGTCCTTGAGTGCTCGGAAACTTTCCTCGACACTTATCTCGCCCATTGGAACTTGACGCCTTATGCAACAAAGTTAGTCGAGGCTCGGCAATCTTGGAGAAGTTCTCGACTTAATCGACGGCAATAGTCAAGTAGACCGAGAAAACTTCGACTTGCTTAACGCTCTTCGGAGGAGTCCAATCGAGAATAGCTCGAACTCTTTCGTGGTTGACGGCAATACCATCCTTTGAAATGACATGCCCAAGATAGGTTACTTCGGGAAGCCAAAATTCACATTTGGAGAACTTGGTATAGAGTTGATGCTCTCGTAGCTTTTCCAGCACAAGACGAAGATGTTCAAAGATGTTCTTCTTCATTCTTGAAAAGATCATGATATCATCTGTGTAAACCACGCATTTAACTTGTCGAGGTAATCCATGAATATATAGTTCATCAAAGTAGAGAAGGTGGCTGGAGCATTGGTTAAGCCGAAAGACATGACGGTGTACTCGTATGAACCATAACGAGTCATTTAATGCGGTCTTGGGGATATCCTCCTCACGAACACGGATCTGGTGGTAACCCAACCTCAAGTCGAGTTTCGAGAACACTGACGAACCAGCCAGTTGGTCATAAAGGTCATTGATCCGAGGAAGAGGATACTTATTCTCAATGGTAGCTTGATTTATAGGACGGTAGTCTTGGACCAATCGGTTTGTCCCGTCCTTCTTCTTGACAAAGAGAGAAGGTGCTCCCCAAGGAGAGCAACCTGGGCGAATGAAACCACTTTGAAGAGATTTGTCGATTTCCTCCTTTAGCTCAAGGAGTTCATGCGGCGACATCTTGTAGGTCGCTTGGCTATAGGAGTGGTGCCTGGTTTCAAGTCGATGACGAATTCGACAGCTCTAGCAGGGGGAATCCCTGGAAGTTCTTCAGGAAAGACGTCTTGGAAGTCGCGAACTACGTGAATGTTTTCAATACCCTCGAGGGTGCGGCGTTCAATGCATTCAATGCATAGAGCCTTGCCTCGGCATTTTGCACCCATGAGCTTGGTAAGTGACTATTTCATCCGAAGGGTGTAGCAGATGGACGGTCTTAGTGGCGCAAACGATTGACGCCAGATGCGCGCTTTCAACCAATTCATTCCTGCAATGAGGTCAATGCTACAAGACTTCAGCACGATGGGAGAGACAAGGAACTCCAGTCCTTTGATTTCAACGGGGACGTCGTTGCAAATCATGGAGGTCCGACATTGGCCCGCAGGGGTGTGTACTAATAGTGAAGCATTCATGTCTTCACTTTTAATGCCATGCATGAATGCAAAATCTTCAGACATGAATGAATGCGATGCCCCTGTATCAAATAAAACGCATGCTGGTACTGAATTTACGAGAAGTGTACCCATCACAGTAGCAGGTTGGTCTTGAGCTTCATTCAGATCAACGTGGTTGGCCTGAACTCGACCATAAGGCTTGGCAGTATTGTTGCGGGGCTGGGTGTTTCCACCGCCACCTTTGGAAGGGCCACCGGTGATTCGGTTCGGTTGCATTCTCTAGCACGGTGCTCTGGTTGTCCGTGACCAAGCACAAACCATTATTGGGGTGGGAACAGAGCTTGGGGTGGTGGAGCCGAAGCTTTGGCTGCTTAGTTGTAGGCGCATTTAGGTGCAAAGATAGTTCTACGCCTTGGAGCAGTGCATTAATTTGGTACATACCGTTGGGAATCCATATCTTGCGCTTCGCGAGGACGGGCTCAAGATGAGCCCGTGTCACGGTTGCGCTCGTTAGAGCTCGGTATTCCTGCGCAGCGCCGACATTGATAGCTTTGTTCACTGTGGTGGCGAAATCAGCAAAGTCGCAGGCACTAGAAGTGCAAGCTTGATGTCGACTTGAAGACCGCCACGGAACTTCTCCCGTCTCAAGGCATCGCTTGCAATGTCCTCTTCAAAGATAGCGAGACAAGTCCAGAACTCTCACGATAAGCTTCAACAGCCTTGTTGCCTTGGGTGAGGTTATGGAATTCACGCTTCTTCCGTCCATGACCCTTGAGGGATGAAGCGGGCACGGAAGGTAGCCCGAAGTCCGCCAGTGATGAGTGTTCCAACCGGCAGAGTACGCCGGTGGCTGTCCCACCATTGAGCTGCGGGTCCCTTCAGAAGAAGGATGCAAAGGTGACATAGTCGGTGGGGCTACATCACAGACTCCATCTCATAGGTGATGTCACGGAGCCAGCCATCAAGATCCAAATGCCGAGTTGAGCTGCGGTACACGCCGGGTTCAGCGTATGAAACTCGCAGAGTTGTTCCGCTTTGGGTGCTAGTTCATATTGGGGCGAGGAAATCGAGCCATCATGTTCTCCATGAACTGGCGATTCATCTCAAGCTGTTGGACCATACCGCCATGTACTCAAAGCGGTGGTGGGAAGTTGGCACCACGACCACGCACCACTGGCCTAACCATCCTACTATTATATAACAGGGTAGTTCAAAGATTTGAGAATTTAAGCAAGAGATGTGAATCATTCATGATGAAACATGCATAATGAAGGCAAAGATGATGGGAACTACATAGTAGTTGGCATATCTTACAAAAGGAATCATGCATAGAGTTCGATACATAGAGTCCAAAGACATAGACTACTTCATCATAGGCGGCACGCAGCTCATGGCGAATCACATCAAACACTAACAAGCAAGTTCACATCAGTCCCCACGCGGTATCATGGAGGTAGCTGTAGCTTGAAAGTCGATAGTGCGGCAGCGGGTAGTCCTCCACGCCGCTGACTGGGGCCGCGGATACTCACAGTGCTGAATCCGACGTCCGGTGGCGAGAAAAGGGCCAAGCGGAGAGTAGCCTCCCACTTCGCCAACCGACACCCTCGGGCATCACGGTCTCGGCTGGGTAGATCGCAGAACGCGGCAGCTCTCCGGATCGGACAAAGGGGTGCATCAGCGTCAGGGCACGGTAGAGGTGCTGACGAGTGATGTACAACTCGTGGCGAAGAGCTCGGTTAGCTCGATCCAGCCCATCAGCATGCAGAACAAAGTTCTGGTGGTAGAAGGGCTCTCTGGTGACAGTGGAGTAGGCAGCAGTGTAGTAACCTTCCTCACCAACATCAGACGCGATAACAATGTGCCAAGGGGAGGTGTCCAACTCGATACTCAAAGACGAAGACGTGTCGAGCAGCATAAGCAAGATCGTGGATCGCCATATCGATAGTCACTCCAACACCATGTGCGTGTGCAAAGACAAGAGTGGACTCTGCATCTCGAGAGTAGAGGTGGACGATGGCGGTATCGCCTCGGTTATAGTCCCGGTACTCCTCATAGACGGTGTACTCGTGGTGCCGCCGATAACCCAGATAGGTCATCATCTCGGCTAGCACCGCAGGTGATCCCGAGGCACCAATGGCCGTCGTGTGGCGCATTTACCCGCCTCGTGGGTTCCATCTCAAAACAAAGACGCTTCAAAGGAGTCAATGACGGTGTGGAAATTGCTCAAATACAATTCCAAGAACAACTAAGGCTATATCCAACTTTGGGGTGAATGCGATCACGGGATCCTAGTGATAGTTAGTAAAATCGTTTGACCCGAGTAGAAGAGAGTTCAGAGTCCCAGAGTAAAGGTCGAGGAGTAAAAGATCCTAGTACCTCCCGATGGCGACGTGGGCCCGTAAGGCACACAGCCAAGTTAGTAAAAGTTTTTGCAATGTCTAGACTCGACTTCGGCCAAGGAGTGTGGAAGGGGATTCCTACAGCAATGGGCTCGATACCAACTTCAGACGCCTCGATTCAATCATACACTAATCATGCACGCAAATGTGTACGATCAAGATAAAGGACTCACGGAAGATATCACAACACAACTCTACAAATAAAATAAGTCATACAAGCATCATAATACAAGCCAGGGCCTCGAGGGCTCGAATACAAGTGCTCGATCATAGACGAAGTCGGAAGCAACAATATCTGAGTACGTACATAAGTTAAACAAGGTGCCATAAGATGGCTAGCACAACCGGGATACAGATCGAAGAGGAGCAGGCCTCCCGCTCGATCCTCCTAGGTTACTTCCCGGTCGCCGCCGGCCGGCTGCACGTAGTAGTAGGCACCTCCGCAGTAGTAGTCGCCATAGGCGATGGCGTCTAGCTCTGGCTCCATCGTGCAGTTTGCAGCAATCGAGTAGAGGTAAGGGAAAAGGGGAACAAGGCAACCGTGAGTACTCATCCAAAGTACTGCAAGCAAGGAGCTACACTACATATGCATGGATATATGTGTAAAGGGCCATATCAAGGACCGAATCGCAGAATGCCGTAATAAGAGGGGATAGCTAGTCTTAACAAAGACTACGCTTCGACACCGCCTTGCAACAGTAGGAGGGGACAAACCAAGTCCTCCAAGTAACATCATATAGCAATAATCCTACCCGGCAATCCTCGCCATAACCCCGAGCGAGAGCGACCACCGTTGTATCTGCACTTGGAAGGGTGTGTTTTATCAAGTATCCGGGTTCTAGTTGTCATAAGCTCAAGGTACAACTCCAAGTCGCCCCTGCTATCAAGATCACGGCTATCCTAATAGATTAACTTCACTGCAGGGTGCACCAACTTACCCAAAGACGCTTGATCCCATTTGGCCGGACACACTTTCCTCGGGTCATGCCCGCCGCTGAAGATCAACACGCCGCAGCCCCACCTAGGCACAACAGAGAGGCCAAAGACGCCGGTCTAAACCTAAGCTGCCAGGGTCCGGGCCCATCGCCTCGAAAGCACACCAAGACGTTAAGTAGGGCGGCCGAAGCGCACCTAGCCTAACAGCGTTCCAGCCCAATCCGGCGCGCCGCCTGGCCGACGTCTGAAGTGCTTGGCCGATACCACGACGGATACCCATAACTACTCCCGCGTAGATGGTTAGTGCGTATAAGCTCGTGAGCCAACTCAGATCAAATACCAAGACCTCGTTAAGCGTGTTAAGTAACCGCTAACGCCGAACAGGCCAGGCCCACCTCTCCTAGGCGGTCTCAACTCGCCTGCCGCCTCCGCCACAAAGATCCACTCATGGGTGCTCCAACAAATGACCCGACTTAGTCTCACATGTATCATGTATAAGTATATAGTATATACCCGTGATCAACTCCCGAGTGATCACGGCCCGATAGTATAGCACGGCAGACGGACAAGAATGTAGGGCCACAGATGAAAGTACTAGCATCCTATACTAAGCATATAGGATTGCATGTAAGGTAACAACAGAAGTAACAAGGACAAAGCTATGCAAAGAAGATAGGAGTATCTGAAAATAGTAACATGCTATACTACTCTAATGCAAGCAGTGTAGATAAGAGTAGGCGATATCTGGTGATCAAGGGGGGGGGGGATTGACTGGTTGCTCCGCAAGAGAGAGGGTCACAACACCGTAGTCGAATCGCCAGCAGCAGCGTCGGTCTCGTAGTCTACCGGAGAGAAGAGGGGGAAGAAACAATGAATACCAAATAAACAGATGCATATCGATGCATGACATGTCAAGAAGCGATGCTAGGCGTGCCCTAACGTGGTACGAGGGGGTACTGGTTAGGGGGGAAACATCCGGGAAAGTATTCCCGGTGTTTAGGGTTTTCGGGCAGAGGAGCCGGAGGGGAAAAGTTGCAGGTTCGATAGGTTAGGGGTGTGTGGTGGACGCAATGCATCTGCGATCCGGATCTGGCCTCGCCGCTCGAGTAACTTTCATGTTGAAAATATTTTAATCCGAGTTACGGATTAAAAGATATGATTTTTAAAAGATTTTATTAATTTTTGGAATTTAATTAATTATTTAATTAATTCGAAAATGTATTTATGACGTCAGCATGATGTCATGCTGACGTCAGCAGTCAACAGGGTTGACTGAGTCAACCCTGACAGGTGGGTCCCGCATGTCATTGACTCATAGTAATTAAACAGGGTTAATTAGCTTTAACTAAAAGATTAGGTTAATCTAATCTGGTTTAATTAAGTTAATTAATTCTCTAATTAATTAATTAATTAATTAATTATTTTAATTATTATTTTTAATATTTATTTTTCCTTTTTTTTCATTTTCGTTTTAAAATCGGGGCCGCCCCACCGGTCGTCAGGACCCAAACCCCAACCGCGGTGCTTAACGGGAAGGGCGTAGCTGAGCGCCGATTGGGACATGCAGCTGGGAGGCCGAGGCCACGACGACGCACGTGAGGGGCCGCAATCACGACGAGGTCGGGTTGGTCATGAGCGGCGCCAGGCGAGGCGAAAGGATCTGGACGGCAGCTGGCCGGAAGCGGCAGGGAGGAGCGGGCGAAGCGCTGCGGGGTCGCGGTGGTGGTCGGCTGGCCGCGAAGCGAGAGGTGGTGTCGAATGGGCCGCTGTGCGGCGGGGGCTGTCATGGCCTGCAAGGCCGCCGTGTGGGGGCACGCCGGAAGGGCCGGGGTTCGGTGGTGGCAGGCGCTGCTCGGGCGAGGGGAGGAGAGGAACGGGGAGGCGAGGCGTGGCATGGCGGACGGCCCGAGCCGGGCGACGGGCGCTGGGGTACGGTGGGAGGGAGGGAGAGAGCGACGGGGTGAGGAGAGAGGTGAAGCTCACAGCGGAGCCGTGGGGACTAGGCGGCGGGCGCGGTGAAGCTCGCTGACGTCCGGCGAGGAGGCGGGCGGGGACGCGGTCAAGGCCGGGAGGGCATCCGGTGAGGCGGTGGAGGTCGGGGTCGACCAGAGGGTGCCTGCTGGGGCGATTTGGATGACGAGGGGGTCCTGGACGGGCGAGGGCGTAGGGAGGAGGCGACCGGTTGGGCGGCGGGGTCACGCCACACGAGGGCGCGACGGGGGTCTCGCCCCAGATCTGGATCGGGGCGGGGAAAGGGGAAAAGGGGATCGGGGAGGGCAAGTGAGGCGCGGGGGGGGGGGGTGTCGGCTAGGGTTCAGCCACGGGAGGTGGGGTTAAGTGGCCGGGGCGGTTGGGCCGGGCCAGGGGAGGGGGCTGGGCCAGGGGTGAGGGGGCCAGGTGGGGAGGGGCTGGCTGGGCCAGGGGGGAAGGGCTGGCCCAGATGGGCCAGGGGGGTTCCCTCTCTCTTTTCGTTTTCTTTTTCTTTTCTTATTTTCTTCTTTTCTGTTTTTAGCTTATTTAAAATGCCCAAGCATTTTACAAAATTTTGTGCACCCCACCATAATTAGGTTTGCTATTTTAGACAACCCCCGAACATTTTAGATTTAGTTTTTGAAACTTTTCATCGTTTGCTTTTGTTTTGATTTTGATTAGAACGGGTTCGAATCAACGTGAGGTTAGTCACAGTAACCGGGGTGATTACTGTTCCTTAATCATCCGGGTGTTACATCGAGATTAGGATTTGTCACTCCGATTGTCAGAGAGGTATCTCTGGGCCCTTTCGGTAATGCACATCACTATAAGCTTGCAAGCAATGTGACTAATGTGTTAGTTGCGGGATGATGCATTACAGAACGAGTAAAGAGACTTGCCGGTAACGAGATTGAACTAGGTATTGAGATACCAACGATCGAATCTCGGGCAAGTAACATACCGATGACAAAGGGAACAACGTATGTTGTTATGCGGTTTGACCGATAAAGATCTTCGTAGGATATGTGGGAGCCAATATGAACATCCAGGTTCCGCTATTGGTTATTGACCGGAGATGTGTCTCGATCATGTCTACATAGTTCTCGAACCCGTAGGGTCCGCACGCTTAAAATTCGGTGACGATCGGTATTATGAGTTTATGTGTTTTGATGTACCAAAGGTAGTTCAGAGTCCCGGATATGATCACGGACATGACAAGGAGTCTCGAAATGGTCGAGACATAAAGATTGATATATTGGACGGCTATATTCGGACACCGGAAGTGTTCCGGGTGATTTCGGAGAAAACTGGAGTGCCGGAGGGTTACCGGAACCCCCCCCCCCCCGGAAAGATTGGGCCTACATGGGCCATAGGGAAGAGGGGAGGCAGCCCACAAGGGGCAGCTGCACCCCCTCCCTATAGGGAGTCCGAATTGACTAGGGAGGCGCCTCTTCCTTCTCCTCTTCCTCTCCTTTCCCTCTTCCCTTCTCCTCCTAGTTGGACTAGGAAAGGAGGAATCCTACTCCCACTAGGAGGAGGATTCCTCCTCCTTCAGCAGCCCTAGGTCGGCCGGCCTCCCCCTTGCTCCTTTATATACGGGGGCAGGGGGCACCCTAGAACACACAAGTTGGCAATTGTCTTACGTGTGCGGTGCCCCCCTCCACTATAATCCACCTCGGTCATATTGTCGTAGTGCTTAGGCGAAGCCCTGCGCCGGTAACTTCATCATCATCGTCAACACGCCGTCGTGCTGACGAAGCTCTCCCTCGACACTCAGCTGGATCTAGAGATCGTGGGACGTCACCGAGCTGAACGTGTGTAGATCACGGAGGTGTTGTATTTTCGGTACTAGGATCGGTCGGATCATGAAGACGTACGACTACATCAACTGCGTTGTCATAACGCTTCCGCTTTCGGACTACGAGGGTAAGTAGACAACACTCCCCCCTCTCGTTGCTATGCATCACCATGATAGATCTTGCTGTTGAGGAACGTGGTGATTTCAAAATTTTCCTATGCACACGCAAGATCATGTAGATGCATAGCAACGAGAGGGGAGAGTGTTGTCCACGTACCCTTGTAGACCGAAAGCGGAAGCGTTAGAACAACGCGGTTGATGTAGTCGTACGTCTTCACGGCCCGACCAATCAAGCACCGAAACTACGGCACCTCCGAGTTCTAGCACACATTCAGCTCGATGACGATCCCCGGACTACGATCCAGCAGAATGTCGGGGACGAGTTCCACAAGACGACGGGCAGGACGATCTTGATGTTCTACCGTCGCAGGGCTTCGCCTAAGCACAGCTACAATATTATCGAGGACTATGGTGGAGGGGGGCACCGCACACGGCTAAGAGATCAAGAGATCAATTGTTGTGTCTAGAGGTGCCTCCATGCCCCCGTATATAAAGGAGCCTAGGGGGAGGGGGCGGCCGGCCAAGGAGGGGCGCGCCAAGGGGAGTCCTACTCCCACCGGGAGTAGGACTCCCTTCTTTCCTTGTTGGAATAGGAGAAGGGGGAAGGAGGAGGAAGAGAGGAAGGAAAGGGGGGGCGCTGCCCCCTTCTCCTTGTCCTATTCGGACTAGGGGGGAGAGGCGCGCGGCCCAGCCCTTGCCTCCTCTCCTCCTCTCCACTAGGGCCCATGTAGGCCCATTAAGCCCCCGGGGGTTCCGGTAACCTCCCGGTACTCCGGTAAAATCCCGATTTCACCCGGAACACTTCCGATATCCAAATATAGGCTTCCAATATATCAATCTTCATGTCTCGACCATTTCGAGACTCCTCGTCATGTCCGTAATCACATCCGGGACTCAACAAACTTCGTACATCAAAACTCATAAACTCATAATATAACCGCCATCGAAACCTTAAGCGTGCGGACCCTACGGGTTCGAGAACTATGTAGACATGACCTAGAACTGTTTCCGGTCAATAACCAATAGCGGAACTCGGATGCTCATATTGGCTCCTACATATTCTACGAAGATCTTTATCGGTCAAACCGCATAACAACATACGTTGTTCCCTTTGTCATCGGTATGTTACTTGCCCGAGATTCAATCATCGGTATCTCAATACCTAGTTCAATCTCGCTATCGCAAGTCTCTTTACTCGCTACGTAATGCATCATTTCAGAACTAACTCATTAGCTACATTGCTTGCAAGGCTTATAGTGATGTGCATTACCAAGAGGGCCTAGAGGTACCTCTCCGACAAATGGAGTGACAAAACCTAATCTCGAAATACGCTAACTCAACATGTACCTTTGGAGACACCAGAGAGCTCCTTTATAATCACCCAAGCATGCCAGTGATGTTTGGTAGCACACAAAGTGTTCCTCCGGTAAACGGGAGTTGCATAATCTCATAGTTATAGGAACTTGTATAAGTCATGAAGAAAGCAATAGCAACATACTAAACGATCAAGTGTTAAGCTAACGGAATGGGTCAAGTCAATCACATCATTCTTCTAATGATGTGATCCCGTTAATCAAATGACAACACATGTCTATGGTTAGGAAACATAACCATCTTTGATTAATGAGCTAGTCAAGTAGAGGCATACTAGTGACATTAAGTTTGTCTATGTATTCACACATGTATCATGTTTCCGGTTAATACAATTCTAGCATGAATAATAAACATTTATCATGATATGAGGAAATAAATAATAACTTTATTATTGCCTCTAGGGCATATTTCCTTTAGTCTCCCTCTTGCACTAGAGTCAATAATCTAGATTACACAGTAATGATTCTAACACCCATGGAGTCTTGTTGATGATCATGTTTTGCTCGTGGAAGAGGCTTAGTCAACGGGTCTGCAATATTCAGATCCGTATGTATCTTGCAAATCTCTATGTCTCCCACCGGACTTGGTCCCGGATGGAATTGAAGCGCCTCTTGATGTGCTTGGTCCTCTTGTGAAATCTAGATTCCTTTGCCAAGGCAATTGCACCAAAGATTGTCACGAAGATCTTCATTGGTCCCGATGCACTAGGTATGACACCTAGATCGGAAATGAACTCCTTCATCCAGACTCCTTCATTTGTCGCTTCAAGCAGCTATGTACTCCGCTTCACATGTAGATCCCGCCACGATGCTTTGTTTAGAATCGCACCAACCGATACCCACCGTTTAATTTAAACGTATCCGGTTTGAGATTTAGAATCGTCCGGATCAGTGTCAAAGCTTGCATCGACGTAACCATTTACGACTAGCTCTTTGTCACCTCTATAAACGAGAAACATATCCTTAGTCCTTTTCAGGTATTTCAGGATATTCTTGACCGCTGTCCAAAGGATCCACTCTGGATTACTTTGGTACCTACCGCCAAGCTTATTGCTAAGCATACGCCGTGTCCGGTACACAACATTGCATACATGATAGAGCCTATGACTGAAGCATAGGGAATTTCTTTCATTTTCTCTCTATCTTCTGCTGTGGTCGGGCATTGAGTCTGACTCAACTTCACACCTTGTAATACAGGCAAGAATCCTTTTCTTTGCCTGATCCATTTTGAACTTTTTCAAAACTTTATCAAGGTATGTGCTTTCTGAAAGTCCAATCAAGCGTCTTGATCTATCTCTATAGATCTTGATGCCCAATATGTAAGCAGCTTCACCGAGGTCTTTCATTGAAAACTTTTATTGAAGTATCCCTTTATGCTAGCCAGAAATTCTATATCATTTCCAATTAACAATATGTCATCTACATATAATATCCAAAATGCTACAGAGCTCCCACTCACTTTCTTGTAAATACAGGCGTCTCCAAAAGTCTCAGATAAAACCATATGCTTTGATCACACTATCAAAGCGCTTATTCCAACTCCGAGAGGCTTGCACCAGTCCATAAATGGATCGCTGGAGCTTGCACACTTTGTTAGCACCTTTTGGATCGTTAAAACCTTCCGGTTGCATCATATACAACTCTTCTTCTAGAAATCCATTCAGGAATGCAGTTTTGACATCCATTTGCCAAATTTCATAATCATAAAATGCGGCAATTGCTAACATGATTCAACAGACTTAAGCATCGCCACGGGTGAGAAAGTCTCATCATAGTCAACCCCTTGAACTTGTCGAGAACCTTTCGCAACAAGTCGAGCTTTGTAGATGCTTACATTACCATTAGCGTCAGTCTTCTTCTTGAAGATCCATTTATTCTCGATGGCTTGCCGATCATTGGGCAAGTCAACCAAAGTCCATACTTTGTTCTCATGCATGGATCCCATCTCAGATTTCATGGCCTCAAGCCATTTTGCGGAATCTGGGCTCATCATTGCTTCCTCATAGTTCGTAGGTTCGCCATGGTCAAGTAACATGACTTCCATAATAGGATTACCGTACCACTGCAGTGCGGATCTTACTCAGTAGACCCACGAGGTTTGGTAGTAACTTGATCTCAAGTTTCATGATCAATATCATTAGCTTCCTCACCGATTGGTGTAGTTGTCACAGAATCGGTTCTTGTGATGAACTACTTTCCAATAAGGGAGCAGGTCTGATTACCTCATCAAGTTCTACTTTCCTCCCACTCACTTCTTTCGAGAGAAACTCCTTCTCTAGAAAGGATCCGAATTTAGCAACAAAAATCTTGCCCTCAGATCTTTGATAGAAGGTGTACCCAATAGTCTCTTTTGGGTATCCTATGAAGACACATTTCTCCGATTTAGGTTCGAGCTTATCTGGTTGAAGTTTCTTCACATAAGCATCGCAACCCTAAACTTTAAGAAACGACAACTTTGGTTTCTTGCCAAACCACAGTTCATAAGGCGTCGTCTCAACGGAATTTGATGGTGCCCTATTTAACGTGAATGCGGCTGTCTCTAAAGCATAACCCCAAAACGATAGCGGTAAATCAGTAAGAGACATCATAGATCGCACCATATCTAGTAAAGTACGATTACGACGTTCGGACACACGATTTCGTTGTGGTGTTCCGGGTGGCGTGAGTTGCGAAACTATTCCGCATTGATTCAAATGTAAACCAAACTCGTAACTCAAATATTCTCCTCCACGATCAGATCGTAGGAATTTTATTTTCTTGTTACGATGATTTTCCACTTCACTCTGAAATTCTTTGAACTTTTCAAATGTTTCGCATTTGTGTTTCATCAAGTAGATATACCCATATCTGCTCAAATCATCTGTGAAGGTGAGAAAATAACGATACCCGCCACGAGCCTCAATATTCATTGGACCACATACATCAAGATGTATGATTTCCAACAAATCAGTTGTTTCGCTCCATAGTTCCGGAGAACGGCGTTTAAGACATCAAGCCCATGAGGCACGGTTCGCAAGTACCAAGTGATACAAAATCAAGTGAATCCAGAAGTCCATCACAATGGAGAATCTTCATGCGCTTTACACCAATATGACCTAAACGGCAGTGCCACAAATAAGTTGCACTATCATTATCAACTCTGCATCTTTTGGCTTCAACATTATGAATATGTATATCACTACTATCGAGATTTAATAAAAATAGACCACTCTTCAAGGGTGCATGACCATAAAAGATATTACTCATATAAATAGAACAACCATTATTATCTGATTTAAATGAATAACCGTCTCGCATCAAACAAGATCCAGATATAATGTTCATGCTTAACGCTGGCACCAAATAACAATTATTCAGGTCTAAAACTAATCCCGATGGTAGATGTAGAGGTAGCATGCCGACGGCGATCACATCGACTTTGGAACCATTTCCACGCGCATCGTCACCTCGCCCTTAGCCAATCTTCACTTAATCCGTAGTCCCTGCTTCGAGTTGCAAATATTAGCAATGTAACCGGTATCAATTACCTGTGGCTACTGCGAGCATTAGTAAGGTACACATCAATAACATGTATATCACATATACCTTTGTTCACTTTGCCATCCTTTTATCCGCCAAATACTTGGGGCAGTTCCGCTTCCAAAGGTCCGACGCCTTGCAGTAGAAGCACTCAGTCTCAGGCTTAGGTCCAGACTTAGGTTTCTTCTCTTGAGCAGCAACTTGTTTGCTGTTCTTCTTGAAGTTCCCCTTCTTCTTCCCTTTGCCCTTTTTCTTGAAACTGGTGGTCTTATTGACCATCAACACTTGATGCTCCTTCTTGATTTCTACCTCCGCAGCTTTTAGCATTGCGAAGAGCTCGGGAATAGTCTTGTCCATCCCTTGCATATTATAGTTCATCACGAAGCTCTTGTATCTTGGTGGCAGTGATTGAAGAATTTCGTCAAGGACACTATCATCGTGAAGATTAACTCCCAGCTTGAATCAAGTGATTATTATACCGTACATTTTGAGTATGTGTTCACCGACGTAACTATTCTCCTCCATCTTACAGCTATAGAACTTATTGGAGACTTCATATCTCTCAATCCGGGCATTTGCTTGAAATATTAACTTCAACTCCTGGAACATCTCATATGCTCCATGACGTTCAAAACGTCGTTTGAAGACTCGATTTCAAGTCGTAAAGCATGGCACGCTGAACTATCGAGTAGTCATCAGCTTTGCTCTGCCAGACGTTCTTAACGCCGCTGGGCCAGATTCTGCAGCAGTTCTGGCACCAGCCGGGCTTCCAGGACGTAATTCTTACAGGCAAAGAATGAGGATAATCCTCAAGTTATGGACCCAGTCCGTGTAGTTGCTACCATCATCTTTCAACTTAGCTTTCTCAAGGAACGCATTAAAATTCAACGAAACAACAACACGAGCCATCTATCTACAACAAACATAGACAATCAAAATACTATCAGGTACTAAGTTCATGATAAATTTAAGTTCAATTAATCATATTACTTAAGAACTCCCACTTAGACAGACATCTCTCTAGTCATTTAAGTAGTCACGTGATCCAAATCAACTAAACCATGTCTGATCATCACGTGAGATGGAGTAGTTTCAATGGTGAACATCACTATGTTTGATCATATCTACTATATGATTCACGTTCGACCTTTCGGTCTCCGTGTTCCGAGGCCATATCTGTATATGCTAGGCTCGTCAAGTTTAACTCGAGTATTCTACGTGCAACTATTTTGCACCCATTGTATTTGAACGTAGAGCCTATCACACCCGATCATCACGTGGTGTCTCAAAGACGAAGAACTTTCACAACGGTGCATACTCAGGGAGAACACTTCTTGATAATTAGTGAGAGATCATCTCAAAATTCCACCATCAATCAAAGCAAGATAAGATGCATAAAGAATAAACATCACATGCAATCAATATAAGTGATATGATATGGCCATCATCATCTAGTGCTTGTGATCTTCATCTCCGAAGCACCGTCGTGATCACCATCGTCACCGGCGCGACACCTTGATCTCCATCGTAGCATCGTTGTCGTCTCGCCAATCTTATGCTTTCATTTACTATCGCTACCGCTTAGTGATAAAGTAAAGCATTACAGGTATGCATTGCATTGCATACAATAAAGCGACAACCATATGGCTCTTGCCATTGCCGATAACTCGGTTACAAAACATGATCATCTCATACAATAAAATATAGCATCACGTCTTGACCATATCACATCACAACATGCCCTGCAAAAACAAGTTAGACGTCCTCTACTTTGTTGTTGCAAGTTTTACGTGGATGCTACGGGCTTAGCAAGAACCGTTCTTACCTACGCATCAAAACCACAACGTTAGTTTTTCAAGTTGGCACTACCAGGGAAAACCTTATACACAGAATGTTACCAGTAGCGCTGTACAAAATCAAACGCTACTGCTACTTAGTAGCAGCGCCACAGAATAAACCGCGCCATCGCTATGACTTTAGCGTAGCGCCAGATTAGCTAAAAGCGCTGCTATGCTTGAACTGGGCGCACATGGTTAGCCCAACCTAGCATTAGCGCCAGATATCGACTCAAATACATCGCTACTCTCCTTAGTCAGAGTAGCACGCTTACGTGTAACGCGCCATCGCTAACGTAAATAAAATAAAGTGAAAAACAAGTAGAAAAGTAAATGAAAATGAAAGAAATAGAAAAAGGAGAAAGGAAAAAAAATGTAAAGAAAAATAAAAGAAAAAAGGGAAAAAAGGAGAAAGGAATAGCAGTAGCGGGTTTCAGGAAACGCGCTGTAGCTAACTTAGCTATAGCGCGTTTTCGGAAACGCGCTACCGTTACGTTTCACTTAAACAGCAGTTTCCCCCCGCCCCCCGGCCACCACACTTCTTCCCCAAATCCCTCGCCTGCCCGTCTCCCCAATTGTCGCCCCACTTCGCTGCCTCCTCCGGGCGTGGACGCCTGCAACCTCACCGTCTCCCAAAGCCGCCGTCATCCTCACCGCCCGCCCGAGGCCGCCTCACCTCACCGCCGCCCGAGGCCGTCCTCGACGTCACCATCGGCGCCCTCCACCTCACCGCCGCCCGAGCCCGCCCTCTCCGCCCCTGCCTCCGTCACCGAGCACCTCCCCGCCACCGTCTCTCCCCTCTCTGTAAGTCCCCCACCCCTCCCCCCACTCCTCTCTCTCTGTATTTTAGAGAAAAATTAGTAGAGAAAAAGTTTGTTTCTAGCAAAAAATTTAGTTTAGAGCAAAGGATGTTAAGTAGTAGATGTTAGAGCAAAAGTTAGTTTAGAGCAAAAAATTTGGTTTACAACAAAAGTTAGTTAGGGCAGTAGGGTTTAATTAGGATGGATGCTGCTTGTATAGTATATATATAGTGATACTAGTAGATGTTAATTAGGTTAGGGCAATAGTGGTACTAGTAGATGTTAATTAGATGTTTTTCAGTTAGGGCACTAGAGTTTTGCTAGGTTAATTAGGTTAGTAGTGCTGCTAGTAGTAGTGGTACAAAGAGGTTAATTAGGTGATGTTAAATGAATAACCTAAATGAATGAAATTAGTAGTTAACTGGAAAAAAATTCCTTTCATCATTATCGAGCACTAAAGTTAACTGAATTTTGTTCTATTAGTAGTTAAATGAATTTTCTTCTACACTTTGTTTTTGAATTAGCTTGTGAAATTTGGACATGTGGTTGCTCGTGTATATTTGGACATGTGTTGCGGTGTCGAAGAGGGATATTTGAACACTGTTTCCGGGGAATGATCTTGAGTGGCCTATGTTTTGCCGAATGTTGATTCATTTCTGTTCCGCAAATTTCAGGTTCTTGATTTGTCCACTTTTTAGCAAAGGTCATGCCGAAATTTTCCGTGAATTTTGGCATGACTTGTGCTACAAACTAGGACATATCGAGTGCCCGGATTTGCCGCACTGTGAAGGAGTCAACATTCCATAAAAACAATAGGCCTTTTTATGTCATTATTCATTTTATTTGGTCTAGAATTAATTGACTAGATTTAATCATAGGAAACATGGCTAGCAACGATGAAGGACAGTGGTTACGGTGATTATGACGACGCTTCTACCGGGCGTGCATTTAATTTTTAGCCTTACCGATGATCAACCGATGTTGTTCTTTGGGCCCACCGATGGCATCGGGATCGAGACCGACACGCTGGTGCTAAGACAGAGATCAAGGCCGAGACTCAGACCGGCATCGAGACCGGCCGAGATCGAGACCGGTGCTGCCTCGAGGAGCGGAGCTGCATCAGAGAACCGAAAGCAAAGAGGCAACGGCTTCCTAACAAACTCAGGACTACTAGACTGGTGGTCACGGAGGTGGACGACGAATTTTTTTAGCCAAAGGCGCCCGAGGAAGCGCGTCGATGCTACGGCAATCAAATAGGCTACATCGTACGGACAACCGCCACCTTCAACGATGAGAAACTACAGAAGATAGAAAATATGAGGAGCTCCCTCCTAAAGAAGTTTCACCAGATATTCTTGTTCCCGGGCCGTAATGAGAAGGATTATGAAGATCCAGACGAGGACCCGGCAATGAAGAAGATAAACAAACACGCCATGACCAAGTTTAGCGACGCGTTGGCCGCCTGGAAAACTTGAGTAAAAGCAAGGATCATCGACAAGAAGGAACCCTACTCCGAGATTGTAAAGGGTAATCCGACAATCACGGAAGAGCAGTTTCAAATATTCAAGGAGGCTTGCGAGGCCGAAGCTGCCAAAAAAAAGTCTAAGTACATGAAGGGCTTTAAGAGAAGAACATTGGGAGCCACCACCTCGGAAGCCGTGGTTACGGCGGAAAGAGGTCCAAATGGGCCAAGGAGGACGCGGAAGCCGCGAGTCTGGGCATTCCGCACTTTGGCAGATTTCACCGCCCCGCAGGAGCATGACGCCCCGAGGGCCCGACACCGTTGGGACCCAAAGTGAGAAGGTTTACTGAGACAACACCGGTCATTACGGAGTTCATGACACCGCCGGTAATTTTAGTTTCGATCAATTCGACTACACACGTTAGTCATATTTGTAAACGATCCTTGTGCCTTTTGCAGAGAGAGCAGCACCGGATTGCGGCCAAAGCGACTTCGCCCGTCGAGGCATTGGCGAGGCCCAAGTGGGACACTCCATTCAACCGGGCGTTGAACATATTGAAACGACAACCGGTGGATACTCGACCGTCGTATGGACGCGTGCACGGTGTCGGAGACGGCGCCACATGGAAGAAGTACTACCGTGAGACCACGGAGGAGAGAAAGGAAAGACGGAGATTAACTGAAGAAAACATCGACAAGAAGGTTGAGATTGCGGTTGAGAAGAAATCATCTCGAGCGATCAAGAATAGCCGTAGCTGCCGCCAAAAGCAGGTGGTTGCAGATTTGTCTACTTCCTTGGTGACGGGCGTTTTCACTTGGACAAGGCAAAATCCAGAAAAAATGCAGAGGACTTTCCCTTGTCGACTTCTTGGGAGCACTGCCCCAAGACCGCTCCCGCAGACTCGCTTCCTCAAGACTGCTCCCGTGACTCGCTTCCTCAAGACCGGACGTTCTCGGGCGGTGCTTTCGCCTTTCGGCCGAGCTCGACGCCTCACGTGATTCCGCCACAACGGCCCCCTTCAATATAAATGTATAATCTCCCGTTTTCGTTGCTTTTCGGATGTCTCACGTCACAGACTTTTCTTTGCAGGCCAACGAAACCCCGTGCACCATATTGTACACCATCGGCGACCAGAAGGTGGACGTGGGGAAGGCGACGATAATGGAGCCGAAGGAACCATTGTTCCACAGCCGGCCGATCCCGCCGAACATCTTCAAGGTTTCCGTGGCCAGTGTCGAACCGAGCCACGAGAATTTGCCTCCTCCAATACTACTGGTGGATGACGAGGAGACACCGCGGCGGCTTGGTGATTGTTGCAATGGGTGGGTCCTGTTGTGGCCAAAGAGTGCGCTTCGTTCGAGGCGGTCGGGAGCACACCCACGAGCACGCAGCCTTAGCAAGGTATGAACATCAACACCCCACCTACCAAATTAGCGTCGGGTGTCGGGTTGGGTGATAGCGGACGGGGTAAGGAGGAGGCTCCATTAGTCGCTGATGACGTCGCCATGGATGAGGATGAGGACGACGGTGGCACCGAACAAAGATGTCTATACTAAGCGCCTCCTCGGGGTTTGAGCGTCATGAGTCGGTGCCTGAATTGCCGTCTCAACGTATTATGGACGACCTTCCGGTAGTAAAGAAGTGTAGGAAGAGAGCGAGGAAAGGCAAAAAGCTGATTCCATGATCCAGCAGCCTCGGCTTCAGAACCGTATAGATATCCCCGATGCGGATAAATGGCATATCCCCGGTCAACCAATCCTATCTGCAAGAGCGCTAGGGGCCAGATTCATCGATCTAAGGAGACTTCATGACGATGTGCTGCGGGTAGAGAAAGGCCTCATCGCCTCGACAGATCCAGGATACCCACTCTACGTGGTTAACGTTCCGCGGCAAATGTCGACGTCGGCGGCTTCCCCGGATAAGTTCTTCCTCGATTCGATTACATATTCAACATGTTTCACGTGAAGAAGCTGGATTTTACGTTTGTCCGCCTTTATGCCTTGCACATGAACTACATCATCGGGTTTGAGCAGATATCTCATATCTGTCGCTGACCCGTACTACATGCACGAAGTGCTTCTTGGGAGTCTCGCAGAGCACCGTGTATACGTGAGGAATACATTGTCAATTTCATGATCGCCAATAAGGACAAGGAGGCGATTCTCGTGCCTTTATCATCCCGTGTAAGTCATCCGCTGCTATCCTTCCTTCGATTTCAATCATTCATTTGCACGGTGGAGGCTAAGTAATTTGAGGTGTACTTATTTTGCTTGTAAGGGCGCGCCGTCCTCATCATCCTATACCCCCGATTCTCCCACGCTCTTTACTTGGACTCGTCAAAGAACATTCACAAAAATGATTACACCAACATCAAGGATGTTCTCGGCAGTGCTATGTTTTACTACCAAGCAAGGGGTGGAGAGGTTAGGGACAAGAAGAGAAGGGGCGGCAGGGTCGCCTTCGCCATAAGACCGACTTCTGCATCCGATCCGTAAACCGAACGATTCTCTTGATGATGGATTCTATGTCCTACACCACATGCTGGAGTACAGATGGGATCACCAGAACCTTCGCATGTCACCTACATCCGGCGATGCCCATATTCTGCAATGGGCAAAGAACGTAGGAGATATCGAGGATCAGCGACTTCGAGCCGAGTTCTATCACATCGAGCGTGAACTTGCCCAAATCATCATGAAGGAGGTCGTCGGAAAAACAGGGATGTTCTACGAAGAAGGACAAATGTCGCGAGAAGACGTCCGAACATGGGTAGCCGTTCAGCGTCTCGACCTGAATCCTTTCACTAGGCTCAGGGACTACCTCCCTGACATGGATGGATGGAACGACATGTTGGAGTGATTGTCGATATATGACAATGTGTCCGTTTAGTCCATACTTTCTGTATGACAAAACTTTGAGTTATGCATGGTGAAACTTTATTTGTGATGTAATTAAACCGTCCTCCTCCTCGACTAGCGAAAATCACTCTAGTTAGGGCATTTTGGGGTACGATGAACTTTGTTATTTATGCTTATGATATGTTGTTTCTATTTTTGCCAAGTCTGTCTCTTTCCGTTGCTCAACTATATATGTTGCATATCATCGACTCATATGACGATGCAGGTGCATAGATCATCGATGGTGAATAAGTGCTACGCCAGGAGTATATATACGACAAGTGGCCGGAGTGTCAGGCCCAGTTGTACCGGTTTCCGGTTTCCGAGCGACAGGCAGTAGTTAGTTTAGGTTCACGCTAATGCGAGAGAGGGATATGAACTCATGTACTCAAAGTGATAGCTCTTCTCGCGTATATCATTGTTTAGATGGATGACGATGTATTTGCAAGTAATCAAGACTTGTATCGCTATTTTCGAGATGATGACGAGAGACCACTTTGTGTTGGATGATGATTATGATGAGACTATTTGTATGTATATGCTATGATTATATTTGTGGTCTCGCAGGCATTTGTATGTGTATCATGATGACATTTGTATGTGCTAAAGATTCTTCTATAAAGCCTGTTCAAATACAAAACAAATATGCCAAAAAAACAAAAAAACTACTAAAATTAGCGATGGCGAGTGTACAAAAGTTAGCAGCGGCGCGATAGCGATGGCGCATCCAGGCAAAGCGCACTAGAGCTACTAGCAGTAGCTAGCTTCCACTAAGCGGCGCTGCTGCTACACTTGTGTAGTGATGGCGCTCGTGAGCACGCGCTACTGCTATGTGTTAGCTGTAGCGCCTTATTAGTAGCGCCACTCCCCGCGCTAATGATACACCTAAAACCCGCGCTGCTGCTAGCCTTTTCTCTAGTAGTGTGGTGCTATTTTAACCTTCGCAAGGACCGAGCGTAGCCACACTCTGTTCAACTAAAGTTGGAGAAACTGACACCCGCTAGCCACCTCTGTGCAAAGCACGTTGGGAGAACCGGTCTCGCGTAAGCGTACGCGTAATGTTGGTCCGGGCCGCTTCATCCAACAATACCGCCGAATCAAAGTACTCCCTCCAGTCCTTTTTACTCTGCATATTAGGTTTGTCCGAAGTCAATCCCATCCAACTTTGACCAAGTTTATATAAAAAATTATAGACATTCACATAACAACACCAATATCATTAGATTCATCTTGGAATATATTTTCATATTATATTTTTTAGATATTATAGATGCTAATAATTTCTAATATAAATTTGGTCAAACTTAGCAAAGTTTGACTTTCGGCAAATCCAATGTGTAGAGTAAAAAGGACCGGAGGGAGTATGACAAGCTGGTAAGCAGTATGACTTGTATCGCCCACAACTCACTTGTGTTCTACTCGTGCATATAACATCCACGCATAAAACCAGGCTCGGATGCCACTGTTGGGGAACGTAGTAATTTCAAAATTTTCCTTCGCACACACAAGATCATGTAGATGCATAGCAACGAGAGGGGAGAGTGTTGTCCACGTACCCTCGTAGACCGAAAGCGGAAGCGTTAGAACAACGCGTTTGATGTAGTCGTGCGTCTTCACGGCCCGACCGATCAAGCACCGAAACTACGGCACCTCCGAGTTCTAGCACACATTCAGCTCGATGACAATCCCCGGACTCCGATCCAGCAGAATGTCGCGGAAGAGTTCCATCAGCACGACGGCGTGGTGACTATCTTGATGTTCTACCATCGCAGGGTTTCGCCTAAGCACCACTACAATATTATCGAGGACTATGGTGGAGGGGGGCACCGCACACGGCTAAGAGATCAATTGTTGTGTCTAGAGGTGCCCACCTGCCCCCGTATATAAAGGAGCCAAGGGGGAGGGGGCGGCCGGCCAAGGAGGGGCGCGCCAAGGGGAGTCCTACTCCCACCGGGAGTAGGACCCCCTTCTTTCCTAGTTGGAATAGGAGAAGGGGGGAAGGAGGAGGGAGAGAGGAAGGAAAGGGGGGGGGGCGCCACCCCCTTCTCCTTGTCCTATTCGGACTTGGGGGGAGGGGCACGCGACCCAGCCCTTGCCTCCTCTCCTCCTCTCCACTAGGGCCCATGTAGGCCCATTAAGCCCCCGGGGGTTCCGGTAACCTCCCGGTACTCCGGTAAAATCCCGATTTCACCCGGAATACTTCCGATATCCAAATATAGGCTTCCAATATATCAATCTTCATGTATCGACCATTTCGAGACTCCTCGTCATGTCCGTAATCACATCCGAGACTACGAACAAACTTCGGTACATCAAAACTCATAAACTCATAATATAACTGTCATCGAAACCTTAAGCGTGCGGACCCTACGGGTTCGAGAACTATGTAGACATGACCTAGAACTGCTTCCGGTCAATAACCAATAGCGGAACCTGGATGCTCATATTGGCTCCTACATATTCTACGAAGATCTTTATCGGTCAAACCGCATAACAACATACGTTGTTCCCTTTGTCATCGGTATGTTACTTGCCCGAGATTCGATCGTCGGTATCTCAATACCTAGTTCAATCTTGTTACCGGCAAGTCTCTTTACTCGTTACGTAATGCATCATTTCGTAACTAACTCATTAGCTACATTGCTTGCAAGGCGTATAGTGATGTGCATTACCGAGAGGGCCCAGAGATACCTCTCCGACAGTCGGAGTGACAAAACCTAATCTCGAAATACGCCAACTCAACATGTACCTTTGGAGACACCTGTAGAGCTCCTTTATAATCACCGAGTTACGTTGTGACGTTTGGTAGCACACAAAGTGTTTCTCCGGTAAACTGGAGTTGCATAATCTCATAGTTATAGGAACTTGTATAAGTCATGAAAAAAGCAATAGCAACATACTAAACGATCAAGTGCTAAGCTAACAGAATGGGTCAAGTCAATCACATCATTCTTCTAATGATGTGATCCCGTTAATCAAATGACAACACATGTCTATGGTTAGGAAACATAACCATCTTTAATTAATGAGCTAGTCAAGTAGAGGCATACTGGTGACATTAAGTTTGTCTATGTATTCACACATGTATCATGTTTCCGGTTAATATAATTCTAGCATGAATAATAAACATTTATCATGATATGAGGAAATAAATAATAATTTTATTATTGCCTCTAGGTCATATTTCTTTCACTTGTGTGTGCGTAGGAATTTTCTTTAAATTATTACGTTCCACAACAGTGGCATCAGAGATAGGTCTATGTGTAGATGTTATATGCACGAGTAGAACACAAATGAGTTGTTTGGCGATAATAGTCATACTGCTTACCAGCGTGTCATACTTTGATTCAGTGGTATTGTTGGATGAAGCGGCCCGGACCGGCATTACGTGTACGCTGACGCGAGACTGGTTCTACCGACTTTCTTCGCACACAGGTGGCAGGCGGGTGTCAGTTTCTCCAACTTTAGTTGAATCGAGTGTGGCTACGCCCGGTCCTTGTTGAAGGTTAAAACAACACACTTGACGAAAAATCATTGTGGTTTTGATGCGTAGGTAAGAGCGGTTCCTGCTCAGTCCGTAGCAGCCACGTAAAACTTGCAACAACAAAGTAGAGGACATCTAACTTGTTTTTGCAGGGCATGTTGTGATGTGATATGGTCAAGACATGATGCTAAATTTTATTGTATGAGATGATCATGTTTTGTAACAGAGTTATCGGCAACTGGCAGGAGCCATATGGTTGTCGCTTTATTGTATGAAATGCAATGGCCACGTAATTGCTTTACTTTATCACTAAGCGGTAGCGATAGTTGTAGAAGCAATAGTTGGCGAGTCGACAACGATGCTACGATGGAGATCAAGGTGTCGCGCCGGTGACGGTGGTGATCATGACGGTGCTTTGGAGATGGAGATCAAAGGCACAAGATGATGATGGCCATATCATATCATTTATATTGATTGCATGTGATGTTTATCCTTTATGAATCTTATTTTTCTTAGTTCGGCGGTAGCATTATAAGATGATCTCTCACTAAATTTCAAGGTACAAGTATTCTCCCTGAGTATGCACCATTGCCAAAGTTCGTCGTGTCGAGACACCACGTGATGATCGGGTGTGATAAGCTCTACGTTCACATACAACGGGTGCAAGCCAGTTTTGCACACGCAGAATACTCGGGTTAAACTTGACGAGCCTAGCATATGGAGATATGGTCTCGGAACATTGAGACCGAAAGGTCGAGCGTGAATCATATAGTAGATATGATCAACATAGTAATGTTCACCATAGAAAACTACTCCATCTCACGCGATGATCGGACATGGTTTAGTTGATATGGATCACGTGATCACTTAGATGATTAGAGGGATGTCTATCTAAGTGGGAGTTCTTTAATAATGTGATTAATTGAACTTCAATTTATCATGAACTTAGTATCTGATAGTATTTTGCATGTCTATATTGTTGTAGATAGATGGCCCGTGCTGTTGTTCTGTTGAATTTTAGTTTGTTCCTAGAGAAAGCAAAGTTGAAAGATGATGGTAGCAACTACACGGACTGGGTCTGTAACTTGAGGATTATCCTCATTGCTGCACAGAAGAATTACGTCCTGGAAGCACCGCTAGCTGCCAAACCCGCTGCAGGAGCAACGCCAGATGTTATGAACGTCTGGCAGAGCAAAGCTGATGACTACTCGATAGTTCAGTGTGCCATGCTTTACGGCTTAGAACCGGGACTTCAACGAAGTCTTGAATGTCATGGAGCATATGAGATGTTCCAGGAGTTGAAGTTAATATTTCAAGCAAATGCTCGGATTGAGAGATATGAAGTCTCCAATAAGTTCTACAACTGCAAAATGGAGGAGAATAGTTCTGTCAGTGAGCATATACTCAAAATGTGCAGGTATAACAATCACTTGATTCAACTGGGAGTTAATCTTCCTGATGATAGTGTCATTGACAAAATTCTTCAATCACTACCACCAAGCTACAAGAGCTTCGTGATAAACTATAATATGCAAGGGATGGATAAGACAATTCCCGAGCTCTTCGCAATACTAAAGGCTGCGGAGGTAGAAATCAAGAAAGAGCAACAAGTGTTGATGGTCAACAAGACCACCAGTTTCAAGAAAAAGGGTAAAGGAAAGAAAGGGAACTTCAAGAAGAACGGCAAGCAAGTTGCTGCTCAAGTGAAGAAGCCCAAGTCTGGACCTAAGCACGAGACCGAGTGCTTCTCTTGCAAAGGGATTGGTCATCGAAGCAGAACTGCCCCAAGTATTTGGCGGATAAGAAGGATGGCAAGGTGAACAAAGGTATATGTGATATACATGTTATTTATGTGTGCCTTACTAATGCTCATGATGGTGCACAGGTATTTGATAATCGGTTACATTGCTAATATTTGCTACTCGAAACAAGGACTACGGATTAAGCGAAGATTGGCTAAGGACGAGGTGACGATGCGCATAGGAAATGGTTCTAAAGTTGATGTGATCGCCGTCGACGCTACCTCTACATCTACCTATGATTAGTTTTAGACCTGAATAATTGTTATTTGGTGCCAGCGTTGAGAATGAACATTATATCTGGATCTTGTTTGATGCTAGATGGTTATTCATTTAAATCTGAGAATAATGGTTGTTCTATTTATATGAGTAATATCTTTTATGGTCATGCACCCTTGAAGAGTGGTCTATTTTTGCTGAATCTCGATTGTAGTGACACACATATTCATAATATTGAAGCCAAAAGATGCAGAGTTGATAATGATAGTGCAACTTATTTGTGGCACTATCGTTTGGGTCATATTGGTATAAAGCGCATGAAGAAACTCCATTCTGATGGACTTATGGAATCACTTGATTATTAATCACTTGGTACTTGCGAACCATGCCTCATGGGCAAGATGACTAAAACTCCGTTCTCCGGAACAATGGAGCGAGCAACAGATTTGTTGGAAATCATACATACTGATGTACGTGGTCCGATGAATATTGAGGCTCGCGGCGGGTATCGTTATTTTCTCACCTTCACATATGATTTGAGCAGATATGGATATATCTACTTGATGAAACATAAGTCTGAGACATTTGAAAAGTTCAAAGAATTTCAGAGTGAAGTGGAAAATCATCATAACAAGAAAATAAAGTTTCTATGATCTGATCGTGGAGGAGAATATTTGAGTTACGAGTTTGGTCTTCATTTGAAACAATGTAGAATAGTTTCGCAACTCACGCCACCCGGAACACCACAACGTAATGGTGTGTCCAAATGTCGTAACCGCACTTTATTAAATATGGTGCGATCTATGATGTCTCTTACTGATTTACCGCTATCATTTTGGGGTTATGCTTTAGAGACGGCTACATTCACGTTAAATAGGGCACCATCTAAATCCGTTGAGACGACACCTTATGAACTGTGGTTTGGCAAGAAACCCAAGTTGTCGTTTCTTAAAGTTTGGGGCAGCGATGCTTATGTGAAAAAGTTTCAACCTGATAAGCTCGAACCCAAATCGGAGAAATGTGTCTTCATAGGATACCCACATGAGACTGTTGGGTACACCTTCTATCACAGATCCGAAGGCAAGACATTCGTTGCTAAGAATGGATCCTTTCTAGAGAAGGAGTTTCTCCCGAAAAAAGTGAGTGGGAGGAAAGTAGAACTTGATGAGGTAACTGTACCTGCTCCCTTATTGGAAAGTAGTTCATCACGGAAATCAGTTCCTGTGACTCTTACACCAATTAGTGAGGAAGCTAATGATGATGATCGTATAACTTCAGATCAAGTTACTACTGAACCTCGTAGGTGTAACATCCCAAATTTTCAATTTAGAATGTTATACATAGGTCATTCTTGCATATCATATTTTATTGCATCTTCGTTCCGAAATCCTCGAAATCCTGAGCAACTCAAGGACCTTCAGAGAGAGTTGGGGATTTTCCGGTTTTCATATTTGATTTTTATAAAATAATGAAATGAGGATTTTGATTTTAATAATTTTTCTCTCCGAAAAATATTTCATGTAAAAAAATATATGAGAGGAGATAATATGACTTCTCCAAAACAATCGAAATATTGGAGAAAAATTGTTAAAATCATTTGTAGGATTTTATTTGATTTTATTTGGATTTTATTTGCATTAGAAAAATTGCACGTTTTAAAAAATTGCATTTTAGGGCCAAGAAAATGTTCATCTCGTTCTAAATATTTCATTTAGACGGTGAAAATTTGTTTTGGCATTTTTAGGTTTTTATTTTATTTTAATAGGATTTATTTTCTGTCGGCGGAATTATTTAAAAAATATTCTCAGACTGACTGGGCCTAAGGCCCAGTAGCTGAGCCAGGCCGCCCGCCTCCCAGCCCGCCCGCCACTTTCGGACCGAGTCCGAGCCGGACTCCGCCTCACCGCCGCCTTGCCCCTCCTCCAAGCCGCCTCTCTTTAAATACCCCGCCACACCACCACCACCACCACCCGCCACTGCCTCGAGCGGAGCCGCCTCGAGCCCGCAGCCACCGCCGCGCCTCAGCCGAGAGCCGCCGCCGCCGCCTCCCGTCGCCGCCGCCGCCACCCCACGCCGCCCCGCCGTCGCGCCGGAACCCCGCCGGAGCCGAGACGAGGTAGCCGCCCGCCATCACCAGTTTTCTGAGAAAAACCGTTTCGATTTTTTTAGAAAACCCTAGGTTTTCGTTTTTTAAATAGATCGGTTTTTTTCTCCGGTTTATTTATTTAGCGAGCGTTCGCTCATTCTTTCGTTTTAACGAACGCGTTCGTCGTTTAGATCCAGATAACGAACGTTCGTTCGTTAGTCTGTTCGTCAGTTTTTCTTTTTCTCGGATTTATTCCGCGATTTTTCTGATCGCGATTTCTGATCCGATCTTAGTTTCTGTTTATCTTTTCACTCGTTAGTCGGAATCAGGTGATTCAAGCACCTAGATCTTCGTCTCGAGACCCTCTTTCTGTTCAAACAACTTAAACAAGATTTTGATACTGTAAAATTTGACCCTAGTTCAGATTAGTAAACGGATCTTGTTACTTTCACCGTTTGAGTTTCGTTGCTCCGTTTGGTTTGATTCTTTTTGCGAACCGCAGTTCTTAAGTTTAACTTTCTGGTCAACCTCTTTTAGTTGAAGTTTTGCTTGTGCATCTTTGCTTGTTGCTTATGTATGTTATTGTTTTCCTGCGATAGAATTCCCGGAGTGCGAAGCGTGTTACTACGAGTCTCTAGGATTCGCGGATCGTCAGCAAAGCAAGTAACACTTTGATCATACTCTTTTCATACCCAGTTTTTATGCATTAGCTCAATCCTCAAACATTGCATGGTTAGGATGTCATTAACTTGTGGGTTGGGAAGTAGTAGTTGAGGTAGAACCTATTGCCATGTTACTATCAAACCCTTGGGAGTTACTTCCACGTGTTGTTTATATTGCTATGCTATGCTCGTAGACGTGGATTGGGTTTGAGTGTATTCATGACAGATGTGAGATTGTTAATTAATGGGTTACTTAAGGTGGCAACTTTAAAACACATCTGGGTGGATTGAGGCACCTGGGGAACCCAGTGTTGTCTGTTTTATTTTTGGAAATACTGGGGTACCCGTGTGATCTTCCTATGGTCCGCCACCCAGGCTCAAAGGGAACTGAGATTATTCATGATAGAAACTTCCGTGTGCAGCCACAAGCTACTATGGGCTCTAGCATAGTTGAGTAAGTTACGTGAAGCTCTTGAAGAGGTAGATCAGCAGGTAGTGGGTTTTGTAGGTTTGGTATGGTCTACCCGGAGTAGGGAGTTAATGTTTCTGAAAGACTGTCTCGGTCATTCGTTTCTCAAATACCATGTAGTGCGAGAAATCAACGGAGGCGATCGAGTCTTGTGGGGAAAAGTGCGCAAACCTCTACAGAGTGTACAATCTAATCATGGTTAGCCGTGTCCCCGATTATGGACAATTTTGAGTATCTAGTACTTGAGTTATCACATGTATCTCATCACTCTTAATTAATATTGTTGGGTTGTTAACTACTTTAATTGGGATTGATTTGGGGTTATACCTTCTCAATGTTTCAACCACCATGATAGTTAAATTAAAATCTATTCCTTTGTTGTAGGGAAAAATTGGCTTTTTCAAGAAACTATAACCATAGAGCTTTCCACCACCAAATATGCATGTAGTGATAGCATCATTCTGTTCTTGCTCTATTGTGTTATATTGCCAAAGATATTCCATGTCTTGACCCGTTCTCGGGCTGCAACGTATTATGTTGCAGACTTTTCGAACGAGGGTTCGTTAGGTCGCTGTTGCCGTGCATTTCGGTTATGCAGCTTGGAGTTGATGGACTCACTTTATCTTCCAAGCCTTCATTGTTATCGCATTAGATGGCCTTAAGCCATATTATTGTAATAAGTTCTCTTACGAGACATTCGATGTAATAAGTGTGTGATTGCTGCTCTGTTATAAATCCTTGATCTTGTGTGTGTCAAGACATCGATCCGAGGATGACATCGAAACACGGAGACTTGACCATCCGAGGTCGGGTCGCCATGATGGGGTCAACTAGAGTAAGATCCGCACCAGTGGTCTGATAATCTAGTTCTGGAGGTCATGTTACTTGACCATGACGCACCTACAAACTATGAGGAGCGATGATGAGCCCAGATTCCGCAAAATGGCTTGAGGCCATGAAATCTGAGATGGGATTCATGTATGAGAACAAAGCGTGGACTTTGGTTGACTTGCCCGATGATTGGCAAGCCATCGAGAATAAATGGATTTTCAAGAAGAAGACCGACGCTGACGGTAATGTTACTGTCTACAAAGCTCGACTTGTTGCGAAAGGTTTTCGACAAGTTCAAGGAGTTGACTATGATGAGACTTTCTCACCCGTAGCGATGCTTAAGTCCGTCCGAATCATGTTGGCAATTGCTGCATTTTATGATTATGAAATTTGGCAAATGGATGTAAAGACTGCATTCCTGAATGGATTTCTGAAAGAAGAGTTGTATATGATGCAACCTGAAGATTTTATCAATCCAAAGGATGCTAACAAAGCGTGCAAGCTCCAGCGATCCATTTATGGACTGGTGCAAGCATCTCAGAGTTGGAATAAACACTTTGATAGTGTAATCAAAGCATATGATTTTATACAGAATTTTGGAGAAGCCTGTATTTACAAGAAAGTGAGTAGGAGCTCTGTAGCATTTCTAATATTATATGTGGATGACATATTGTTGATTGGAAATGATATAGAATTTCTGGATAACATAAAAGGATACTTTAACAAGAGTTTTTCAATGCAAGACCTCGGTAAAGCTGCTTATATATTGGCATCAAGATCTATAGAGATAGATCGAGACGCTTAATTGGACTTTTACAAAGCACATACCTTGATAAAGTTTTGAAAAAGTTCAAAATGGATCAAGCAAAGAAAGGGTTCTTGCCTGTGTTACAAGGTGTGAAGTTGAGTCAGACTCAATGCCCGACCACTGCAGAAGATAGAGAGAAAATGAAAGTTGTTCCCTATGCTTCAGCCATAGGCTCTATCATGTATGCAATGCTGCGTACCAGACCTGATGTGTGCCTTGCTATTAGTTTAGCAGGGAGGTACCAAAGTAATCCAGAGTGGATCATCGGACAAATGGTCAAGAACATCCTGAAATACCTGAAAAGGACTAAGGATATGTTTCTCGTTTATGGTGGTGACAAAGATCTCGTTGTAAATGGTTACGTCGATGCAAGCTTTGACACTGATCCGGATGACTCTAAGTCACAAACCGGATACGTGTTTATATTGAACGGTGGAGCTGTCAGTTGGTGCAGTTCTAAGCAAAGCGTCGTGGCGGGATCTACTTGTGAAGCGGAGTACATAGCTGCTTCGAAAGCAGCAAATGAAGGAGTGTGGATGAAGGAGTTCATATCCGATCTAGGTGTCATACCTAGTGCATCGGGTCCAATGAAAATCTTTTGTGACAATACTGGTGCAATTGCCTTGGCAAAGGAATCTAGATTTCACAAGAGAACCAAGCACATTAAGAGACACTTCAATTCCATCCGCGATCAAGTCAAGGAGGGAGACATAGAGATTTGCAAGATACATACGGATCTGAATGTTGCAGACCTGTTGACTAAGCCTCTCTCACGAGCAAAACATGATCAGCACCAAGACTCCATGAGTGTTAGAATCATTACTGTATAATCTAGATTATTGATTCTAGTGCAAGTGGGAGACTGAAGAAATATGCCCTAGAGGCAATAATAAAGTTGTTATTTATATTTCCTTATATCATGATAAATGTTTATTTTCATGCTAGAATTGTATTAACCAGAAACTTAGTACATGTGCGAATACATAGACAAACAGAGCGTCACTAGTATGCCTCTACTTGACTAGCTCGTTGAATCAAAGATGGTTAAGTTTCCTAGCCATAGACATGAGTTGTCATTTGATTAACGGGATCACATCATTAGAGAATGATGTGGTTGACTTGACCCATTCCGTTAGCTTAGCACTTGATCGTTTAGGATGTTGCTATTGTTTTCTTCATGCCTTATACATGTTCCTATGACTATGATATTATGCAACTCCCGAATACCGGAGGAACACTTTGTGTGCTACCAAACATCACAATGTAACTGGATGATTATAAAGGTGCTCTACAGGTGTCTCCAATGGTGTTTGTTGAGTTGACATAGATCGAGATTAGGATTTGTCACTCCGATTGTCGGAGAGGTATCTCTGGGCCCTCTTGGTAATGCACATCACTATAAGCCTTGCAAGCAATGTGACTAATGTGTTAGTTGCGAGGTGATGCATTACGAAACGAGTAAAGAGACTTGCCGGTAACGAGATTGAACTAGGTATTGAGATACCGTCGATCGAATCTCGGGCAAGTAACATACCGATGACAAAGGGAACAACGTATGTTGTTATGCGGTTTGACCGATAAAGATCTTGGTAGAATATGTGGGAGCCAATATGAACATCCAGGTTCCGCTATTGGTTATTGACCGGAGATGTGTCTCGGTCATGTCTACATAGTTCTCGAACCCGTAGGGTCCGCACGCTTAAAGTTCGGTGATGATCAGTATTATGAGTTTTGATGTACCGAAGATAGTTCGGAGTCCCGGATATGATTACGGACATGACGAGGAGTCTCAAAATGGTCGAGACATAAAGATTGATATATTGAACGACTATATACGGACACCGAAAGTGTTTCAGGTGATTTCGGAGAAACGAGAGTGCCGGAGGGTTACCGGAACCCCCGGGCAAAGATTGGGCCTACATGGGCCATAGGGAAGAGGGGAAGCATCCCACAAGGGGCAACCGCGCCCCCTCCCTATACGGAGTCCGAATTGGACGAGGAAGGCCCCCCTCCCTCTTTCCTTCTCCTCTTCCTCTCATTTCCCTCTTTCCCCTTCTCCTCCTAGTTGCACTAGGAAAGAAGGAATCCTACTCCCACTAAAAGGAGGATTCCTTCCCTCCTTGGCGCGCCCTAGGGCCGGCCGACCTCCCCCTTGTTCTTTTATATACGTGGGCAGGGTATAGGAGAATGATTCGCTCTCGTCCATTGACCCCATGCCGTGTGCATGACACGTCGAGCCGGCAAACAAGTGAATGCTAGATAAGGCCAACTCCACCGCATGACCCCAAACGAACGTCCGTTTTGTCCGGATTTCGTCCGTTTGGGGTGGCAATGGGGATGAAAACGGACATGCGTGTCCGGCTTGGGTTTGAGGCGCCCACCGCGGCAGAGCGACCCAAAACGTCCGCCCCCCATCCTGCGGAATCTCGTCGCGGCGCCGCGCTCGTCGAGCCCGCCGGCCCCGCCCTCCCGCCCCTCCTTCCTCCCCCGACCACCGCTCCCAACGGCGCCGTGCTCGCCGAGCCCGCCCGCCCTCCCTCCCCCGACCACCGCTCCCCACGGCTGCGAGAGTTCAAGCGCGGTGGATGTCGACGGGCGCCTTCGAGGGGACGGCGCCATGACCTCGCCATGCCCGCCCGCGACCTCGCCACGACGCTCGCGCCGGCCGCAAGACGCCCCGCATGACCTCGCCACGCCGCTGGCTTGGCCGCGGTTACCCGCTGGCGGCCAAGTGCCGGACGGTCGACCGACTCACCATGTGGCTTTGGCCGCCTCCTCGTCTCCGGTTGCGTTCTCGCCGCCGCGCTTCGCCTCGCTGGCGCGCCATCTCGCCTTCTCCTCCCGTCTTTGGCCGCCGTGCTCCCCGCGCCGTGTCGCCCATCCGCTGCCCGCGCACTAGACGCTTACGCTTTCTGCGGCGTCCGGCCGCCGTGCCGCGCCACGCGCTCGATGCCCGCCGCCCGCGTCCGCTTTCCGGCCGCCGTGGCGGCGCCGCTCGGTCAAAGCGCCCGATGGGCGGCATGCGTGCTCGTGTGCCTGCTCGTGGCGTCCGACGAGATGTGCAAGGAAGTGGAAATGGAGGAGAGAGAGGGATGGGTGGGTGGTTAGCGGTCCCTCGCTTAATGACAGCGGGCTGGGCCCATGTGCTGACGGACACAACGGACAACAGGGACGCAAAAAACGCCCGGCTCGTGTCCGCTTTGGACCCAAAACGAGACCAACTTTGCTCCCAGGATGGGGCAAGGCGGACAAAAAACGGACAAAAGAAACGCCCGGCTCGTGTCCGCTTTGGACCCAAAACAAGACCAACTTAGCTCCCAGAATGAGGCGAGGCGGACAACAAAAGGACGTTTTTTAAGGATGGGGTCGCGCGCTGGGCCGTCTGGTATGTCCGTTTACCTCAAACGGACACAGCCGGACAGGATAGGGTCGTGCGGTGAAGTTGGTCTAAGGTCCTACGACCGTAGCCTTTCCTCCTGCAGCGGGCCCAGCGACGATAACCCGACGCGCTGCACGTCTCTCCGTCTCGTCACGCCGTTGAAGACGAGCCCCTGCCACTGACACGCGCGCCCCTAGCCTCCCGGCCCCCACCGTTCAGTTCGCCGGAACGCGTCCGCTTACGTCCCCCGTGAGCGCGCACGTCTGATTCGCCGAAAGCGCCTGCGCGGCGGGGCCGCCCGATCCGCCGTCCGCTCGTTGCCGGCTAGGGCTAGCAGCCGAGCTACGGACGGAGAGGATAGAATAGGTAGATGGCTTTCGCGCGCGGAACGGAATCTCTCTCTCTCTGCCTCTTTCGGATCGACACCGTCGCCGTGAGCTGGCTCGCCTTTTATTTTACTTCTTCTTTTGAGCGGGGAGCTGGCTCGCGCCTAATCAAATCCTTTTCGGCCCAATCAGTCCTGGTACCCAGCAAAAAGGCATTTGTAATTTGTGTTGCATATAGTCTAACCTAATGGATCGGACGTAATCCGTTTTGGCTGTAAAGGCGGGCAATTCTTTTCGTTGGTGCGGCACGGCGACGGGTGGCGGCGTTGCTGGTTCCTGTCGAGGTCTGATCGAGGGTGCTGTGAATTATGGTGCTGGCGTGCACGGTTGGCGCAATCAGGCCAACTCTACCGTGCGACCCTAAACAGACGTCCGTTTTGTTCGGATTCTGTCCGTTTAGGTAGGGATTTAGGGTTGTGTCCGGGCCTGTCCTGGGATGCGGTGGCCGTGCGCCTAGTGCGCGGCCGCATCCATTTGCCCCATCCTGTCCGTCAGGGCCAAAAATGCCCATATATTCATATGAAAACTAGTTTGCACGTCCAAATATTAATTATCTGAAAATGAAAATAGTTTTACAACCCAATCGAAATTGTCTCTAATAAAATAGTTTTACAACCAAATCGAAATTGTCTTCAACGAACATAAAATGAACCAATACATCTAAAGATCTTGTGATGTCACCGCTTCTAATATGACAGTGCACCCGTTAACATGCCCCTTGTACTGGCCCTGCCAAGCAAATAGACAGTTCTTCCACTTCCAATGCATACAATCTATGCTGCCAAGCATGCCTGGAAAGCCTCTAGCTGCGTTGGTCGCCAACAATCTCTCTGTATCAGCGGCCATTGGCTGCCTCAAGTACTCTGGACCAAACACCTCAATCACAGCCTGACAAAACTTGTACATTGACATCAGACATGTTGTCTCACTCATACGCACATACTCGTCCACCAGATCGCCTGGAATACCATATGCAAGCATGCGGTTGGCCACGGTGCATTTCTGGTAAGAGGACAATCCAAGCTTGCCAAGGGCATCCGTCTTGCACTCGAAGTATGGGTCATGAGCAACCACTCCCTCTCGGATACGATTGAACACATGCCTTGCCATACGAAAACGGCGACGGAATTTATCCGGCTTGAAGAGCGGGGTGTTGGCAAAGTAATCGGCATAGAGCGGTATGGCCTCTCTCCCTGTTGTGGTTCAGGGAGCACGGCGGGTGGAGTGACCCCTGCATCGAGGAAGCTGCCGTTGAATATGGTCGTGAACGACCGGTGCAGCCACCACAAGATCTTCATCATCCGACGCATTTAATCGTCAGATGAACAAAGGAAGTGATGAAAGAAAACTTCGTCTCCTTGTCCATACCTTTGATGGCAAAAGGTCAAACACCTTGCGGTCGTGGTGGCGAAGAGGCGCGATGATCACCTCGACGCAGGGGTGGTTGCCGGCCGGCCAACCGCCTGGAGCTCTCCTCGGAATGCGCCTCGGCCTCGTGGTCCGTCGCGGCGATCGTGACCCTCCGCCACCGGCAAGGACGGCGACGACCAAACCTCCACCGATAGACGACCAAAACTACGGCGAAAGCGCGGGCATGGTGGCGGCCATGTCGAGACGTGGTTTGGTATGGACGGCGGCTGCTGTGATGAGGCGGCCGGAGAATAAGCGGCGCCGGCCGGCGAAGGCGGGAAGAGAGGGTGAAGCGTTGGGAGCGGAGGGATCGATTGTGTCCCCGACAGTGCCACGGAAGGATGGGGGACAAGGGCGTGAGTCGCGGCCGTCCGCGCGCGTCCGTTTCACCCCAAACCGATCGCAAGTTTGGGCCCGGGATGGGTCGAAAACGAACGGAATCCGGACATTTGTCCGTTTGAGGCTGGCGGCCTCTTTTGTTTCTGCGACGCATTTTAACGGAGCAGACAGTAAGGGCGGTGGAGTTACCCAAGCGTCCTCCCCTCCGCATGACCCACACGAATGCCAACTGTTGACGACATACTAAAAGCTGCTCGCTCACAGCCGAGGGCCTTTCTGTAAACCGCTTGTGCGGTCTGTTTTGTTTATGAGAGTGCATTCACAGCAACGGATCTGGTGGAACGATGTGCCCAATTGGGCAGCTGGTGCGGAAAGAGTGCGTCTGTCGCTGGTGCGGAGTACCGACGCTTCTTCGGTTCTCAATCGATCCCGCGCCTCGTTGTCGAGCAGCATAGTCAGAGCCGGAGGAGCAGTAACCAACCAAGGTGCCGCTGTGTGGCCTGCACGTAGCTTAGATTTTCCTCTTTTTTTTTTTTTGATTGACATGAGGAGGACGTTGAGGGAAGACACGGTTTTTCTAAGTGAGTGAGGGAAGGCAAGTAGCGCAGATGCGGCGCGTTTTTTTTTTTTTTGAGGCAAGATGCAGCGCGTGATGGGAGTTTTCCACACGGCCCACTGGGCTTGTGCGACCGTGGCACTTTCTGGCCACGGCGCCGTGCTGCCTGTGCATGTGTAGTCATATTTTTTCCCCTAAAAAAAAAGTGTAGTCACATTTCCTACTTAGCGCATATAGCGCCGTTTGCTACTACCTCGGTCTTCAAATATAAGATGTTTTCTGTTTAAAGTATTGTTTTTGTTACGGCACTTACCCCTTTCGTCCTGGCCTCGACCCATTTAATTTTTTTTCTTGTTTGCTATGTACGCTTGCAGCTTGCGCGCAACATACGCGAGAGGGCGTGCCTATGTCTCGCTTGCTGCGAGATGTAAGGCAGCCTCGCCTGAAGGCGACCGTGAGATGGGGCGGCATATGCGCGCGCGAGGCCATATGCCACAGCCTCATTTTCTTCTATTTTTTTCATTTTTTTGTTTTCGCTTTTTGCTTTCTTGTTTTTACTTTTGTTTATACTGTAAAATATTCTAAATATATATTACAGAAAATACTTTACTTAAAACATTTGACAAGTGTTAATCAAGCATTTGAGAAATGTTAAATGCCTATAGAAAAATCTTTCTCAGGTATACCAAAAATATACAATGTGTATGAAAATATTGATCATGTATTTAAAAATTGTTAATCAAACATTTAAAAAATATTAGCAAAAGGGCCCATCCGTTGCAACGGGTGAACAAAGTCCTTGCACATACCTAGCGACACATCGATCTTGCCGCTTCTCCCACCCATCGATTGTGGTCGTGTATTCCACCTATTCACGGTAAACACTTCTCCCGTTCGTCGATGATGGTCATGTATTCCACCAAATCACGGTAAACATGATCAATTCCAAGGCGATAAGGTTGCCATTACACTATAGCATGATGCATCTTCTTGCCCTTTTTTTCACCGACTTGTAATTCCGCGAACGACATGTCCCCATTAATGTATACATGAGTATAATTAGAATGTAATATTGTAACATACACAGTTTTACTATTGTTTACTTACGTATTGATCAAATAAATGCATACCATCTTCTTCCGTGCTAGAAAAAAAAAATACTCACTTGAGATTGTTGAAGCTCTCCTCTTAGTACACGCTATGCAACAAATACTGTAGAAAGGAAAATAGCACAAACCAATCATGAAAAATATAATCACTTTTGCCAGTCCATATCAAAGGAATCAACATCGTTATATTCTAATAAAACAATTTAAAGTTGGGAAATTTTCTTCTACTCAAACAATAATAGTATGCAAATTCACTAAATATACGTAGTGTAATTGTGTTTCAACTAATGTGCAGGTAGGAGATATAATCAATGCTTTGAGAAGTCTATACAATGATCATAACCCTTTGTTGAATTATGCAGAGGAAGAATACGTAAAATGTTCATAATCAGGAGACAAGACAATTCAGGCGACAACCTGTGTGGTCTGCGTCATCACTGGATGAGGTAGCTCACTCGTGCTGGAAAGTTGCGGCGGTGAATGGCTGCTCGGATCCGGAGACGGCGGGTGTGGTGGCCTCCGCCGTGTGCAATGGAGCCGGCGCCACGTGCATCCATAGCTCTGGTCCTCACGAGTGGTTGTTCCTCATCAATCTGTCCGCAAGGAAGCCGATACAAAAGGAGCTAAATATACCGGAGGTGCCTCAACTTGTCTTGCACGGTCAGTTTGGTGCCCGAAGTTGCAGAATACACAAGACTGGTGCTCGAACTTGTCCGGCCGTGCAAATACGGTGTCTCTTTCCGTATTTGAACCTACGTCCAGCCTATGTGGCGTGCCAGCATGGTGGTGATGCACCTGTCAGTGGCTGAGAGCGGGAAAGTGATGGGTGCTTCACCTGTGAGATATTTTTTTACATAAACCCATTTGTATTTTATTTAATCACATAGGAAAGAATTGAAATAAAGTGTATGCTCACTAGAGATAACATGATTTTGTTTTTCAAGTTGGAGGGGTTTCGAACCTAGCAGTTCCTGGTCAAACACAGCTCGATCTGTCCATAGAAAGTTATGTAGACAGTTTGCACATATTGCTCTGCAATTTTTTAATGTGTTATTACCGGTTTTATTTTTATTTTTTCCTAAGTTCCTGTTTAATTTCATGGAACGTAAATTTCCCTAAGAATACAGTATGAATTTATTTCTTATTTGAAATATTTTTTCTATTTTCATTTTTGCGTACTTTGAAGAGGTAGGCATGAACTTTTTCAAAAGTTTATGGGGATTGAAATAGTTCAACCTATATTAGAAATTATTGTATCAATTTATGTATGTTCATTCTGGACAACAAGCATCTTCATTGTATTTCTAAAATACCCAATTATTAACAAATTGACAAAGTTGTATTTTGTAAATTATTCAACATGCATTAAAAGGTACTGTGTTGAAATTTTTAATAAAATTATTCAAAATGTTACAGAATTATTTTTTAATACACGCTGAACTTATTTTAAAATACACATTAGCAAAAAAATTAATGCAACACGAACATTTTTCAAAAACACGTTACAATTTTTAATACATGTGACACATTTTTCAGAAACATTTGAACATTTTTAAAATGCACTAACACTTTCTTTAAGTTTATGGCAGTTGTATTTTTTTCTTACATTTCTTTTCAAATGGTAAAAGTAATATGAAAAATAAAAATAAAACTTGTATGGGTCCATAGAAGCACCATATATAAATAAAAATGACTTGAAGAGGTACATAGCAACCAAAGCAGTTTTCCACTGAGCATGCTTTTTTTGAAAGGCTAAAAACAGGCACTTAAAAGTTTCCAAAAAGAGTTGATTGTTTTCACACAAAAATGTATGCATGTGCTTTAAGTGACTTTCAAATTTCATTTGAAATTATGTTATATTATACCCCGCAGTAAAAGACAAAAATCCGGCTAGAAAAACAAGCTGATTTTTATCTGCCTTTCTTTATCTCCCACGTACAAACATAGATTTTGATAAAAATTCACATGATATATTACACTTCTATGTGTGCATGTACAAAAAATTAAAATTTGTTTAGCTGTAAAAGGCTTTTTTTTTCTTTTTTTTTCCTTGTCTGCGCATAGCTTTTGATCTTATGACTTTGTTAGTTGCCGGTGTTTTTCCGCGTGTATGTGTTGGGTGGCTGCGTACATCCTAGTTATGCAGAGACCGGGTGTGTGTTTATTGTGTTATATATACTGTTGATGCTTCATTTTGAGCTAATAAAATCCACTCTTTGTCGAAAAAACTGCTTTTGTAGATGAAAACATATTTCCGGTCCAAAATTTGGGCGATAGGTTTACTCATTGACTTATTGTGAGGGTTTGGTGTAAAGTAATTAATTGTAAAGTATAATTTATACCACCAACAATAATATAACACTCAAACTCTCAGTTATCTGAAATTCGAAAAAGGACACAATGTTCGTGCTCCAAATGTTCGTGCATAGCATGGCACGGTGGACAACCTGTGCGTGCAATGCAATCCACGATCACGAGGTCTTAGGTTCGATCCTGCATCACACATTTTTTTTCTAATTTGTGGGGTTTTTCTACGTGATTAAATAAATATGAGAGGGTTTTTCTTGAAAAAAATCCTCACGCGTGGGCTACTCAGCCCTTCCTAACTCTTAGCCACTAACAGGTGGGCCACTGCCACGCTAGCCCGCCACGCAGGTTAGACATACGTCCAAGTACGGATGGAGGCACCGTATTTGCACGACCGGACAAGTTCGAGCACCAGTTTCGTGTATTTTGCAACTTTAGGCACTAAACTGACCACGGAGGATAAGTTGAGGTACCCCCATTGTATTTAACTCATACAAAAGCTTAGGTAGCTAGCTCACGTAGCTAGCTTTGTTACACAAGCGTTACCTTGAACTCATGGTCTGGATGAAGCTACCTCGGCCTTGTGTTCGGATTAAGCGCCCCGACCTGTGGGAAACATTGACGTGCTCCCACTCGGTGCTGTGTTGGGCGTCCCGTTCCACATGCCCGTGAGCGGAGGAGTGTAGGACGGCTGGGTTGGAGAGGCGACGTCGGCGAGCAACACAGCACCACCGTACCACGTACAGTGCCTGTCCATCCTAGTTGAGTGCCCGGAAATCCGTAACTCCAACCGCACCACAACCGCGCCTCCAATCTCTTCCAACTCGTACGTAACTCTTGGGTGGGATCGCCTTCCTCTCTGGGTGTCCGCGTGCCTCCAGGTGTTTTCTCCTTGCCCCCTTGGGATCGGCGGCCTCCATGCACCTCCTCGACCGGCCGCTCCGTCGTCCACATAGGGTCGGCATAAGCGCGCCTCCTCGAACGGCCGCTCCACCGTCGTCCCCATGGGATCGCCCTCCGCACGCCTCCTCGACATGCCGCTTCGTGTGTTGCTTCTCCACCTCCGGCCGCTCCGTCGTCCACATGGGATCGGCTGGCCGTTTCGTGTTGTGCTTCTCCACCTCTGCGGTATCAACCGCCTCCCTCTTCTCCGACATTTATCGTAGGGGTTAGGGTATTACCAGTTTGACGCTACAGAAATTGTATGTACATATAAAACCGAACTATTCGTTTTGAAGGACGAATGGTCGAATTATCAAAAACACAAAGCTTTTTTTTGTAAAATTGCCGCGACGATGAACCGACGGAAGCAATCCGTGTTTTATTAGTAAAAATAAAGGTAAAGGTAAAAGATGAAGATTAGTCAAGTATTTCAAAAAATGTTAATCGAGCATTTTCAAAATGTTAAATGTGTATAAAAAATGTTTGCCATGTACATGAAAAATGTTAATAATGCGTATGAATTTTTTGATCATATATTTAAAAAACATTAATCATACATTTGAAAAAAATGTGAACCAAGTATTTGACAACTGTGAATCAAGCATTTAAAAAATGTTAAAGGTGTATAGAACACTTCAGGTAGACCAGCTATGGAGAAACGTAGTTGAAAGATATAGAAAGGGAAACATATTGCTATTTCAAGATAGCCAAAAATATCAATATCAACATTGTCTCTGGTTTTCAAACTTGCTTTCAATATTTTGCCTATATTTTGTTCCAAATTTATGTCATCATGTCTTTGTTTTTTGTTCATCACGTTATAAATCAGCCAAGGATGATGTTACCAACCGAAACGTCCACTTAAATAACAATTTTTTGGACAAACCACTCAAATAACAATACAGTTTCACAAGTAATGACTACTGACCACAATAGGATATTTTTAAGAATATAAATGATGTTTAGACATCAGAATAATTACAACGATTATGAAGACATAGAAAAAACAACGCTGAAACGTAGACATACGAAGTCTAAAAAAACAAGATTAATACTAGAATTACTTTAACGCAACATTGCCTCGATGCTACTACTTTCACTCAAAAGCCCACTGGTTCTCCTTGCGGACCTCCGCCTCCTCCTCGGGTGTGAAATCATTCTGATGGGGAACATTGCAGAAAATTAAAATTTTTCCTACGGTTTCACCAAGATCCATCTATGAGTTCATCTAGCAACGAGTCATGAGAGAGTGATTGCATCTACATACCACTTGTAGATCGGCGTAAAGCTGCGTTCAATGGAGCAGGGATGATGGAGTCGTACTCGCCGTGATTCATATCACCGATGACCTAGTCTTTGAAGGGACAGCACCTCCGCGTTCAACACACGCACGAAGCGGATGACGCCTCCTCCTTCTTGATCTAGCAAGGGGAAGGAGAGGTTGATGATGATCCAGCAGCACGACGGGCGTGGTGGTGGATGCAGCAGAACTCCGGCAGGGCTTCGCTAAGCAACTACGGGAGGAGGAGGAGGTGTTGCAGGAGGAGGAGGCGCCTGTGGCTTATGGGTGCGGCCACCCCTCCCTCCTCCCTTTATATAGGTGCAAGAGAGGGGGAGGCGCAGCCTTGCCCCTTCCTCCAAGGAAGGGGTGCGGCCAAGAGGGGAGGAGTCCATCCTCCCAAGGCACCCCTGAGGTGCCTTCCCCTTTAGGACTCTCCTCTTTTTCTTATATCTTGGCGCATGGGCCTCTTGGGGCTGGTGCCCTTGGCCCATATAGGCCAAGGCGCACCCCCTACAGCCCATGTGGCCCCCCGGGGCAGGTGGACCCCCGTGGACCTCGGACCCCTTCGGCACTCCGGTACAATACCGATAACGCGAAACTTTTACGGCGAGCAAAATAAGACTTCCTATATATAAATCTTTACCTCCGGACCATTCCGGAACTCCTCGTGACGTCCGGGATCTCATCCGGACTCGAACAACATTCGGTTTGCTGCATACTCATATTCATACAACCCTAGCGCCAAATAACCGTGTGTAGACCCTACGGGTTCGGGAGACATGCAGACATGACCGAGACGGCTCTCGGGCAATAACCAACAGCGGGATCTGGATACCCACGTTGGCTCCCGCATGCTCCTCAATGATATCATCGGATGAACCACGATGTCGAGGATTCAATCAACCCCGTATACTATTCCCTTTGTCAATCGGTATTTTACTTGCCCGAGATTCGATCGTCGGTATCCCAATACCTCGTTCAATCTCGTTGCCGGCAAGTCACTTTACTAAATACCGTAATGCATGATCCCGTGACCAAACACTTGGTCACTTTGAGCTCATTATGATGATGCACTACCGAGTGGGCCCGATGATACCGCCTCCGTCATACGGAGTGACAAATCCCAGCCTCGATCCGTGTCAACCCAACAGACACTTTTGGAGATACCTGTAATGCACCTTTATAGTCACCCAGTTACGTTGTGACGTTTGGTACACCCAAAGCACTCCTACGGTATCCGGGAGTTATACGATCTCATGGTCTAAGGAAGAGATACTTGACATTGGAAAAGCTCTAGCAAAACGAACTACACGATCTTGTGCTATGCTTAGGATTGGGTCTTGTCCATCACATCATTCTCCTAATGATGTGATCCCGTTATCAATGACATCCAATGTCCATAGTCAGGAAACCATGACTATCTGTTGATCAACGAGCTAGTCAACTAGAGGCTCACTAGGGACATATTGTGGTCTATGTATTCACACGTGTATTACGATTTCCGGATAATACAATTATAGCATGAATAAAAGACAATTATCATGAACAAGGAAACATAATAATAATACTTTTATTATTGCCTCTAGGGCATATTTCCAACAGTCTCCCACTTGCACTAGAGTCAATAATCTAGTTACATTGTGATAAATCGAACACCCATAGAGTTCTGGTGTTGATCATGTTTTGCTCGCGGAAGAGGTTTAGTCAACGGATCTGCGACATTCAGATCCGTATGCACTTTGCAAATTTCTATGTCCTCATCTTGAACATTTTCACGAATGGAGTTGAAGCGACGCTTGATGTGCCTGGTCTTCTTGTGAAACCTGGGCTCCTTGGCAAGTGCAATAGCTCGATGTTGTCCTGAAGAGTTTGATCGGCTCCGACGCATTGGGTATGACTCCTAGGTCGGTGATGAACTCCTTCACCCAAATTGCTTCATGTGCTGCCTCCGAGGCTGCCATGTACTCCGCTTCACATGTAGATCCCGCCACGACGCTCTGCTTGCAGCTGCACCAGCTTACTGCTCCACCATTTAACATATACACGTATCCGGTTTGTGACTTTGAGTCATCCAGATCTGTGTCGAAGCTAGCATCGACGTAACCCTTTACGACGAGCTCTTCGTCACCTCCATAAACGAGAAACATGTCCTTTGTCCTTTTCGGGTACTTCAGGATATTCTTGACCATCGTCCGGTGTTCCTTGTCGGGATTACTTTGGTACCTTCCTACCAAACTTACGGCAAGGTTTACATCAGGTCTGGTACACAAAGATGGCATACATAATAGATCCTATGGCTGAGGCATAGGGGATGACACTCATCTCTTCTTTATCTTTTGCCGTGGTCGGGCATTGAGCCGATCTCAATTTCACACCTTGCAAAACAGGCAAGAACCCTTTCTTGGACTGATCCATTTTGAACTTCTTTAAAATCTTATCAAGGTATGTGCTTTGTGAAAGACCTATGAGGCGTCTCGATCTATACCTATAGATTTTGATGCATAATATGTAAGCAGCTTCTCCAAGGTCCTTCATTGAAAAACTCTTATTCAAGTAGGCCTTAATGCTGTCCAAAAGTTCTATATCATTTCCCATCAAAAGTATGTCATCTACATATAATATGAGAAATGCTACAGAGCTCCCACTCACTTTCTTGTAAACGCAGTGCTTCTCCATAAGTCTCAAGATAAACCCAAACGCTTTGATCATCTCATCAAAGCGAATGTTCCAACTCCGAGATGCTTGCACCGCCCATAAATTGATCGCTGGAGCTTGCATACTTTGTTAGCATTCTTATGTTATACAAAACCTTCCGGCTGCATCATATACAGCTCTTCCTTAAGATAACCGTTAAGGAATGCCGTTTTGACGTCCATCTGCCATATATCATAATCATAGTATGCGGCAATTGCTAACATGATTCGGACGGACTTAAGCTTTGCTACGGGAGAGAAAGTCTCATCGTAGTCAATCCCTTGAACTTGTCGATAACCCTTAGCGACAAGTCGAGCTTTATAGATGGTAACATTACCATCCGCGTCCGTCTTCTTCTTAAAGATCCATTTGTTTTCTATCGTCGCCGATCATCGGGCAAGTCTGTCAAAGTCCATACTTTGTTTTCATACATGGATCCTATCTCGGATTGCATGGCTTCAAGCCATTTGTTGGAATCTGGGCCGCCATCGCTTCTTCATAGTTTGAAGGTTCACCGTTGTCTAACAACATGATTTCCGTGACAGGGTTGCCGTACCACTGCAGTGCGGGCGTCTCCTAGTGGACCTCTGAAGTTCGGTAGCAACTTGATCCGAAGTACCTTGATCATCATCATTAATTTCCTCTCCGATCCGGTGTAGGCACCACAGGAACATTTTCTGAGCTGCACTACTTTCTCGGTTCAAGAGGTAGTACTTCATCGAGTTCTACTTTCCTCCCACTTACTCCTTTCGAGAGAAACTCTTTTTCCAGAAAGGATCCGTTCTTGGCAACAAAGATCTTGCCTTCGGATCTAAGGTAGAAGGTATACCCAATGGTTTCCTTAGGGTATCCTATGAAGACGCATTTTCCGACTTGGGTTCGAAGCTTTTCGGTTGAAGTTTCTTGACATAAGCATCGCATCCCCAAACTTTTAGAAACGCATACTTAGGTTTCTTCCCAAACCATAATTCATACGGTGTCGTCTCAACGGATTTAGACGGTGCCCTATTTAAAGTGAATGTAGTTGTCTCTAGAGCGTATCCCCAAAATGATAGCGGTAAATCAGTAAGAGACATCATAGATCGCACCATATCCAATAGAGTGCGATTACGACGTTCGTGTTGGGGAACGTAGTAATTTCAAAAAATTTCCTACGCACACGCAAGACCATGGTGATGGCATAGCAACGAGAGGGGAGAGTGTCTGTCCACGTACCCTCGTAGACCGAAAGCGAAAGCGTTATAACAACGCGGTTGATGTAGTCGACGCGTCTTCACGATCCGATCGATCCAAGTACCGAGCATACGGCACCTCCGAGTTCGGCACACGCTCAGCTCGGTGGCGATCCCCGTGCTCCGATCCAGCAAAGCGTCGGGATGAGTTCCGTCGGCCGCGACGGCGTGGTGGACGATGATGATGCTCCACCGACGCAGGGCTTCGCTTAAGCTCCGCGACGATATGACTTTAGTCAGCGGGGCTTCGCCTAAGCTCCGCGACGATATGACTGAAGTGGAATATGGTGGAGGGGGCACCGCACACGGCTAAGGAACGATCCGTAGATCAACTTGTGTGTCATGGGGTGCCCCCCTGCCCCCGTATATAAAGGAGCAAGGGGAGGGCCGGCCAAGGAGGAGGAGGCGCGCCCAAGGGGGGAGTCCTACTCCCACCGGGAGTAGGACTCCTCCTTTCCTAGTAGGAGTAGGAGAGAAGGAAGGGGATGCGGCCCCTCCCCCTAGTCCAATTCGGACTAGGCCTTGGGGGGGCGCGCGGCCTGCCCTAGGCAGCCTCTCTCTTTCCCGCAGGGCCCAATAAGGCCCAATACTTCTCCCCGGCGAATTCCCGTAACTCTCCGGTACTCGAAAAATACCGAATCATTCGGAACCTTTCCGAACTCCGAATATAGTCGTCCAATATATCGATCTTTACGTATCGACCATTTCGAGACTCCTCGTCATGTCCCCGATCTCATCCGGGACTCCGAACTCCTTCGGTACATCAAAACTCATAAACTCATAATATAACTGTCATCTAAACCTTAAGAGTGAGGACCCTACGGTTTCGAGAACCAAGTAGACAAGACCTAGAACTATTCTTTGTCAATAAACAATATCGGAACCCGGATGCCCATATTGGCTCCTACATATTCTACTGAAGATCTTTATCGGTCAAACCGCATAACAACATACACGTTGTTCCTTTTGTCATCGGTATGTTGCAGAGATTCGATCGTCGGTATCCAATACCTAGTTCAATCTCGTTACCGGCAAGTCTCTTTACTCGTTACGTAATGCATCATTCCATAACTAACTCATTAGCTACATTGCTTGCAAGGCTTATAGTGATGTGCATTACCGAGAGGGCCCAGAGATACCTCTCCGACAATCGGAGTGACAAAACCTAATCTCGAAATACGCCAACCCAACATGTACCTTTGGAGACACCTGTAGTACTCCTTTATAATCACCCAGTTACGTTGTGACGTTTGGTAGCACCAAAGTGTTCCTCCGTAAACGGAGTTGCATAATCTCATAGTTACAGAACATGTATAAGTCATGAAGAAAGCAATAGCAGCATACTAAACGATCAAGTGCTAGGCTAACGGAATGGGTCATGTCAATCACATCATTCTCCTAATGATGTGATCCCGTTAATCAAATGACAACTCATGTCTATGGCTAGGAAACTTAACCATCTTTGATTCAACGAGCTAGTCAAGTAGAGGCATACTAGTGACACTATGTTTGTCTATGTATTCACACATGTATTATGTTTCCGGTTAATACAATTCAAGCATGAATAATAAACATTTATCATGAAATAAGGAAATAAATAATAACTTTATTATTGCCTCTAGGGCATATTTCCTTTAGTCTCCCACTTGCACTAGAGTCAATAATCTAGTTCACATCATCATGTGATTCAACACTAATATTCACATCGTATGTGATTAACACCCATAGTTCACATCGTCATGTGACCAACACCCAAAGGGTTTACTAGAGTCAATAATCTAGTTCACATCGCTATGTGATTAACACCCAAAGAGTACTAAGGGATGATCATGTTTTGCTCGTGAGAGAAGCTTAGTCAACGGGTCTGTCACATTCAGAGTCGTATGTATTTTGCAAATATTCTATGTCTACAATGCTCGCACGGGCTACTCTAGCTAATTGCTCCCACTTACAATATGTATCCAGATTGAGACTTAGAGTCATCCGGATCAGTGTAAAAAGCTTGCATCGATGTAACTCTTTCTGACGGGCTCTTTTATCACCTACATAATCGAGAAATATTTCCTTAGTCCTCACTAAGGATGTTCTTGACCAATGTTCGATGATCTACTCCTAGATCACTATTGTACTCCTTGCCAAATTCAGAGCAAGGTATACAATAGGTCCGGTACATAGCATAGCATACTTTATAGAACCTATGGATCGAGGCATAGGGAATGACTTTCATTCTCTTTTCTATTTTCTGCTGTGGTCGGGATTTGAGTCTTACTCAATTTCACACCTTTGCAACACAGGCAAGAACTTTTCTTTGACTGTTCCATTTTGAACTACTTCAAAATCTTGACAAGGTATGTACTTATTGAAAAACTTATCAAGCGTTTTTGATCTATCTCAATAGATCTTGATGCTCAATTTGTACGCAGCTTCACCGAGGTCCTTCTTTGAAAAACTCATTTCAAGTACTCCTTTATGCTTTGCAGAATAATTCTACATTATTTCCGATCAACAATATGTCATTCACATATACTTATCAGAAATCTTTGTAGTGCTCCCACTCACTTTCTTGTAAATACAGGCTTCTCCAAAAGTCTCAGATATAAAACCATATGCTTTGATCACACTATCAAAGCGTTTATTCCAACTCCGAGATGCTTGCACCAGTCCATAGATGGATCACTGGAGCTTGCACATTTTGTTAGCTCCTTTAGGATTGACAAAACCTTCTGGTTGCATAATATACAACTCTTCTTTAATAAATCCATTAAAGAATGTAGTTTTGACATCCATTTGCCAGATTTCATTAAATGTGGCAATTGCTAACATGATTCGGACAGACTTAAGCATCGCTACAGTTGAGAAAATCTCATTGTAGTCAACACCTTGAACTTGTCGAAAACCTTTTTGCGACAAGTCAAGCTTTGTAGATAGTAACACTACTATCAGCATCTGTCTTACTCTTGAAGATCCATTTATATAATATGGCTTGCCGATCATCGGGCAACTCCATCAAAGTCCACACTTTGTTCTCATACATGGATCCCATCTAGATTTCATGGTCTCAAACCATTTCGCGGAATCTGGGCTCATCATCGCTTCCTCATAGTTCGTAGGTTCATCATGGTCTAGTAACATGACTTCCAGAATTGGATTACCGTACCACTCTGGTGCGGACTGTACTTTGGAAGACCTACGAGGTTTTTGTAGTAACTTGATCTGAAGTTTCATGATCATCATCATTAGCTTCCTCACTAATTGGTGTAGGAATCACTGGAACTGATTTCTGTGATGAACTACTTTCCAATTCGGGAGAAGGTACAAATTACCTTATCAAGCTCTTACTTTCCTCCCACTCACTTCTTTCGAGAGAAACTTCTTCTCTAGAAAGGATCCACCTTAGCAACGAATAACTTGCCTTCGGATCTGTGATAGAAGGTGTACCCAATAGTTGCCTTTGGGTATTCTATGAAGACGCACTTCTCCGATTTGGGTTCGAGCTTATCGGTGAAACCTTTTTCACATAAGCATCACAACTCCAAACTTTAAGAAACGACGACTTAGGTTCTTTGTTAAACCATAGTTCATACGGTGTCGCCTCAACGGATTTAGATGGTGCCCTATTAAACGTGAATGCAGCTGTCTCTAATGCATAACCCCAAAACGATAGTGGTAAATCGGTAAGATACATCATAGATCGCACCATATCCAATAAAGTGCGTTTACGACGTCCGGACACACCATTATGTTGTGGTGTTCCATGTGGCGTGAGCTGTGAAACTATTCCACTTTGTTTTAATTGAAGACCAAACTCGTAACTCAAATATTCATCTCCATGATCAGATCGCAGAAACTTTATTTTCTTGTTACGATGATTTTCCACTTCACTCTGAAATTCTTTGAACCTTTCAACTATTTCAGACTTATGTTTCATCAAGTAGATATACCCATATCTGCTCAAATCATCTTGTGAAGGTCGAAAATAACGATACTTGCCACGAGCATCAACACTCATTGGATCGCATACATCGGTATGTATTATTTCCAATAAGTCAGTAGCTTGTTCCATTGTTCCGGAGAACGGAGTTTTAGTCATCTTGCCCAAACGGCACGGTTCGCAAGCATCAAATGATTCATAACCAAGTGATTCCGAAAGTCCATCAGCATGGAGTTTCTTCATGCGTTTTACACCAATATGACCTAAACGGCGATTACCACAAATAAGTTGCACTATCATTATTAACTTTGCATCTTTTGGCATCAATATTATGAATATGTGTATCACTACGATCGAGATCCAACAAACTATTTTCATTGGGTGCATAACCATCGAAGGTCTTATTCATGTAAACAGAATAACGATTATTCTTTAACTTCAATGAATAACCGTATCGCAATAAACATGATCAAATCATATTCATGCTCAACGCATAAGCGCTAAATAACATTTATTTGGCTTTTAACACTAATCTCGAAAATATAGGGAGTGTGTAATGATGATCATATCAATCTTGGAACTATTTCCAACACTCATCGTCACTTCCCTTCAACTAGTTTACATTCATTCTGCAACTCCCGTTTCGAGTTACTACTCTTAGCAACTGTACCAGTATCAAATACCGAGGGGTTGCTATGAACACTAGTAAAATACACATAAATAATCTGTATATCAAATATACCTTTGTTCACTTTGCCATCCTTCTTATCCACCAAATATTCAGGGCATTTCCGCTTCCAGTGACCATTTCCTTTGCAGTGTAAGCACTCGGTTTCAGGCTTTGGTCCAGCTTTGGGCTTCTTCGCAGGAGTGACAACTTACTTGTCTTTCTACTTGAAGTTCCCTTTCTTTCCCTTTGCCCTTCTCTTGAAACTAGTGGTCTTGTCAATCATCAACACTTGATGCTCTTTCTTGATTTCTACCTTCGTCGATTTCAACATCACGAAGAGCTCGGGAATCATTTTTGTCATCCCTTGCATACTGTAGTTCATCACGAAGTTCTAGTAACTTAGTGATGGTGACTAGAGAATTACATCAATCACTATCTTATACGGAAGATTAACTCCCACTTGATTCAAGCGATTAAAGTACCCGGACAATCTGAGCACATGCTCACTAGTTGAGCGATTCTCCTCCATCTTTTAGCTATAGAACTTGTTGGAGACTTCATATCTCTCAACTCGGGTATTTGCTTGAAATATTAACTTCAATTCCTGGAACATCTCATATGGTCCATGACGTTTAAAACGTCTTTGAAGTCCCGATTCTAAGCCGTTAAGCATGGTGCACTAAACTATCAAGTAGTCATCATATTGAGCTAGCCAAAGCGTTCATAACGTATGCATACGCTCCTGCAATAGGTCATCACCTAGCGGTGCATTAAGGACATAATTCTTACGTGCAGCAATGAGGATAAACCTCAGATCACGGATCCAATCCGCATCATTGCTACTAACTTTTTTCAATACAATTTTCTCTAGGAACACATATAAAAACATAGGGAAGCAAAAACGCGAGCTATTGATCTACAACAAAATTTGCAAAATACTACCAGGACTAAGTTCATGATAAATTAAAGTTCAATTAATCATATTACTTAAGAACTCCCACTTAGATAGACATCCCTCTTATCTTCTAAGTGATTACGTGATCCATATCAACTAAACCATGTCCGATCATCACGTGAGATGGAGTAGTTTCAATGGTGAACATCCCTATGTTGATCATATCTACTATATGATTCACGCTCGACCTTCGGTCTCCGTGTTCCGTGCCATATCTATTATATGCTAGGCTCGTCAAGTTTAACTCGAGTATTCCGGCGTGCGCAACTGTTTTGCACCCGATGTATTTGAACGTAGAGCCTATCACACCCGATCATCACGTGGTGTCTCAAAGACGAAGAACTTTCGCATAGCGGTGCATACTCAGGGAGAACACTTCTTGATAATTTTAGTGAGAGATCATCTTATAATGCTACCGTCAATCAAAGCAAGATAAGATGCATAAAGGATAAACATCACATGCAATCAATATAAGTGATATGATATGGTCATCATCATCTTGTGCTTGTGATCTCCATCTCCAAAGCACCGTCATGATCACCATTGTCACCGGCGCGACACCTTGATCTCCATCGTAGCATCGTTGTCGTCTCGCCAACTATTGCTTCTACGACTATCGCTACTTCTTAGTGATAAAGTAAAGCAATTACATGGCGATTGCATTTCATACAATAAAGCGACAACCATTAGGCTCCTGCGATTGCCGATAACCCGGTTACAAAACATGATCATCTCATACAATAAATATAGCATCACGTCTTGACCATATCACATCACAACATGCCCTGCAAAAACAAGTTAGACGTCCTCTACTTTGTTCTTGCAAGTTTTACGTGGCTGCTACGGGCTGAGCAAGAACCGTTCTTCCCTACGCATCAAAACCTCAACGATAGTTTGTCAAGTTGGTGCTGTTTTAACCTTCGCAAGGACCGGGCGTAGCCACACTCGGTTCAACTAAAGTGAGAGAAACAGACACCCGCCGGTCACCTTTAAGCAACGAGTGCTCAAGCGGTGAAACCAGTCTCGCGTAAGCGTCTGGCGTAATGTCGGTCCGGGCCGCTTCATCTCACAATACCGCCCGAACCAAAGTATGACATGCAGGTAAGCGGTATGACTTATATCGGCCACAACTCACTTGTGTTCTACTCGTGCATATGACATCAACGCATAAAACACGGCTCGATACCACTTTGTTGGGGAACGTAGTAATTTCAAAAATTTCCTACGCACGCGCAAGACCATGGTGATGGCATAGCAACGAGAGGGGAGAGTGTCTGTCCACGTACCCTCGTAGACCGAAAGCGGAAGCGTTATAACAACGCGGTTGATGTAGTCGTACGTCTTCACGATCCGACCGATCCAAGTACCGAACGCACGGCACCTCCGAGTTCAGCCCATGTTCAGCTCGATGACGATCCCCAGGCTCCGATCCAGCAAAGCGTCGGAGATGAGTTCCGTCAGCACGACGGCGTGGTGACGATGATGATGCTCCACCGACGAAGGGCTTCGCCTAAGCTCCACGACGATATGACTTTACCGGCGCAGGGCTTCGCCTAAGCTCCGCGACGATATGACCGAAGTGGAATATGGTGGAGGGGCACCGCTGACACGGCTAAGGAATGATCCGTAGATCAACTTGTGTGTCATGGGGTGCCCCCTGCCCCCGTATATAAAGGAGCAAGGGAGGGCGGCCAAGGAGGAGGAGGCGGCTTAAGGGGGAGTCCTACTCCCACCGGGAGTAGGACTCCTCCTTTCCTAGTAGGAGTAGGAGAGAAGGAAGGGATGCGGCCCCTCCCTAGTCCAATTCGGACTAGGCCTTGGGGCGCGCGGCCTGCCCTAGGCAGCCCTCTCTCTTTCCCATGAGGGCCCAATAAGGCCCAATACTTCTCCCGGTGAATTCCCGTAACTCTCCGGTACTCGAAAAATACCGAATCATTCGAACCTTTCCGAACTCCGAATATAGTCGTCCAATATATCGATCTTTACGTCTCGACCATTTCGAGACTCCTCGTCATGTCCCCGATCTCATCCGGACTCCGAACTCCTTCGGTACATCAAAACTCATAAACTCATAATATAAGCATCATCGAAACCTTAAGCGTGCGGACCCTACGGGTTCGAGAACTATGTAGACATGACCTAGAACTATTCTTGGTCAATAACCAATAAGCGGAACCTGGATGCCCATATTGGCTCCTACATATTCTACGAAGATCTTTATCGGTCAAACCGCATAACAACATCGTTGTTCCTTTTGTCATCGGTATGTTACTTGCCGAGATTCGATCGTCGGTATCCAATACCTAGTTCAATCTCGTTACCGGCAAGTCTCTTTACTCGTTACGTAATGCATCATTCCATAACTAACTCATTAGCTACATTGCTTGCAAGGCTTATAGTGATGTGCATTCTTGAGAGGGCCCAGATACCTCTCCGGCAATCGGAGTGACAAAACCTAATCTCGAAATACGCCAACCCAACATGTACCTTTGGAGACACCTGTAGTACTCCTTTATAATCACCCGATTCGTTGTGACGTTTGGTAGCACCGAAGTGTTCCTCCGGTAACGGGAGTTGCATAATCTCATAGTTACAGGAACATGTATAAGTCATGAAGAAAGCAATAGCAGCATACTAAGCGATCAAGTGCTAGGCTAACGGAATGGGTCATGTCAATCACATCATTCTCCTAATGATGTGATCCCGTTAATCAAATGACAACTCATGTCTATGGCTAGGAAACTTAACCATCTTTGATTCAACGAGCTAGTCAAGTAGAGGCATACTAGTGACACTATGTTTGTCTATGTATTCACACATGTATTATGTTTCCGGTTAATACAATTCAAGCATGAACAATAAACATTTATCATGAAATAAGGAAATAAATAATAACTTTATTATTGCCTCTAGGGCATATTTCCTTCAGTTCGGACACACCGTTACGCTGAGGTGTTCCAGGCGGCGTGAGTTGTGAAACGATTCCACATTTCCTTAAGTGTGTACCAAATTCGTGACTTAAATATTCTCCTCCACGATCTGATCGCAAGAATTTTATCTTTCGGTCACGTTGATTCTCTACTTCATTCTGAAATTCCTTGAACTTTTCAAAGGTCTCAGACTTGTGTTTCATCAAGTAGACATACCCATATCTACTCAAGTCATCGGTGAGAGTGAGAACATAACGATATCCTCCATGAGCCTCAACACTCATTGGACCGCACACATCGGTATGTATGATTTCCAATAAGTTGGTTGCTCGCTCCATTGTTCCGGAGAACGGAGTCTTGGTCATCTTGCCCATGAGGCATGGTTCGCATGTGTCAAATGATTCATAATCGAGAGACTCTAAAAGTCCATCAGCATGGAGCTTCTTCATGCGCTTGACACCAATGTGACCAGGGCGGCAACCCACAAGTATGTGGGACTATCGTTATCAACTTTACATCTTTTGGTATTCACACTATGAACATGTGTAACATTACGTTTGAGATTCATTAAGAATAAACATTTGACCATCGGAGCATGACCATAAAACATTTCTCTCATATAAATAGAACAACCATTATTCTCGGGTTTAAATGAGTAGCCATCTCGTATTAAACGAGATCCTGATACAATGTTCATGCTCAAACTTGGTACTAAATAACAATTATTGAGGTTTAAAACTAATCCGGTATGTAAATGTAGAGGTAGCGTGCCGACGGCGATCACATCGACCTTGGAACCATTCCCGACGCCAAGATCGTCACCTCGCCCTTCGCCAGTCTCCGTTTATTCCGCAGCTCCTGCTGTGAGTTACATATATGAGCAACGACACGGTATCAAATACCTGTGAGTTACTACGAGTAATCGGTAAGGTACACATCAATTACATGTATATCAAATATACCTTTAGTGTTGCCGGCCTTCTTATGCGCTAAGTATTTGGGGCAGTTCCGCTTCGATGACCCTTCCCTTTGCAATAAAAGCACTCAGTCTCAGTGCTTGGGTCCATTCTTTGACTTCTTCCGGCAATTGGCTTACCGGGCGCGGCAACATCCTTGCCGTCCTTCTTGAAGTTCTTATTTCCCTTGCCCTTCTTGAACTTAGTGGCTTTATTGACCATCAACACTTGATGCTCCTTCTTGATTTCTACCTCTGCTGACTTCAGCATTGAAAATACTTCAGGAATAGTTTTCACCATCCCCGCATATTGTAGTTCATCACAAAGCTCTTGTAGCTTGGTGGGAGCGATCAAGGATTCTGTCAATGACCGCCTCGTCCGGGAGGTTAATGTCCAGTGGACAAAGCGGTTGTGCAACCAGACATTTTGAGTATGTGCTCACTTGTGAACTATTTTCCTCCATCTTACAAGCTGTAGAACTTGTCGGAGACTTCATATCTCGACCGGGCATGAGCTTGGAAAACTAGTTTCAGCTCCTCGAACATCTCATATGCTCCGTGTTGCTCAAAACGCTTTTGGAGCCCGGTTCTAAGCTGTAAAGCATGCCGCACTGAACGAGGGAGTAATCATCAAGACGAGACCGCCAAGCGTTCATAACGTCTTGGTTCTCTCAGGATGGGTGCTTCACCTAGCGGTGCTTCTAGGACATATTGTTTCTGGCAGCTATGAGGATAATCTCGTGTTAGGACCCAGTCCGTATAGTTGCTGCCATCATCTTTCAGATTGGTTTTCTCTAGGAACGCGTTGAAGTTCATGGTGACATGAGCGTTGGCCATTCGATCTACAAGACATTTTGCAAAGATTTTAGACTATTGTTCATGATAATAAAGTTCATCTAATCAAATTATTTAATGAACTCCCACTCAGATTTGACATCCCTCTAGTCATCTAAGTGATACATGATCCGAGTCGACTAGGCTGTGTCCGATCATCACGTGAGACGGACTAGTCATCGTCGGTGAACATCTCCATGTTGATCGTATCTTCCATACGACTCATGTTCGACCTTTCGGTCTCTTGTGTTCCGAGGCCATGTCTGTACATGCTAGGCTCGTCAAGTTAACCTAAGTGTATTGCATGTGTAAAACTGTCTTACACCTGTTGTATGTGAACGTAAGGATCTATCACACCCGATCATCACGTGGTGCTTCGAAACGACGAACTTTAGCAACGGTGCACAGTTAGGGAGAACACTTTCTTGAAATTGTTATGAGGGATCATCTTATTTACTACCGTCGTTCTAAGTAAACAAGATGCATAAACATAATAAACATCACATGCAATTATATATAGTAGTGACATGATATGGCCAATATCATATAGCTCCTTTGATCTCCATCTTCGGGCTCCATGATCATCCTGTCACCGGCATGACACCATGATCTCCATCATCATGATCTCCATCATCGTGTCTTCATGAAGTTGTCACGCCAACGAATACTTCTACTTCTATGGCTAACGCGCGTTTAGAAATAAAGTAAAGTAATTTACATGGCGTTCTTCAATGACACGCAGGTCATACAAAAAATAAAGACAACTCCTATGGCTCCTGCCGGTTGTCATACTCATCGACATGCAAGTCGTGATTCCTATTACAAGAACATGATCTCATACACCACATATATCATTCATCATTCATCACAACTTTGGCCATATCATATCACAAAACACTTGCTGCAAAAACAAGTTAGACGTCCTCTAATTGTTGTTGCAAGTTTTACGTGGCTGCAATAGGGTTCTAGCAAGAACGTTTTCTTACCTACGTGAAAGCCACAACGTGATTTGTCAACTTCTATTTACCCTTCATAAGGACCCTTTTCATCGAATCCGCTCCAACTAAAGTGGGAGAGACAGACACCCGCTAGCCACCTTATGCCACTAGTGCATGTCGGTCGGTGGAACCGGTCTCACGTAAGCGCACGTGTAAGGTCGGTCCGGCCGCTTCATCCCACAATGCCGCTGAAGCAAGATAAGACTAGTAGCGGCAAGAAAGTTGACAACATCTACGCCCACAACAAATTGTGTTCTACTCGTGCAATAGAGAACTACGCATAGACCTAGCTCATGATGCCACTGATGGGGAACGTTGCAGAAAATTAAAATTTTTCCTACGGTTTCACCAAGATCCATCTATGAGTTCATCTAGCAACGAGTCATTGGAGAGTGATTGCATCTACATACCACTTGTAGATCGCGTGCGGAAGCGTTCAATGGATGGGGATGATGGAGTCGTACTCGCCGTGATTCAGATCACCGATGACCTAGTGCTGAATGGACAACACCTCCGCGTTCAACACACGTACGGAGAGGATGACGTCTCCTCCTTCTTGATCCAGCAAGGGGGAAGGAGAGGTTGATGATGATCCAGCAAGACGACGGGCGTGGTGGTGGATGTAGCAGAACTCGGCAGGGCTTCGCTAAGCAACTACGGGAGGAGGAGGAGGTGTTGCGAGGGAGGAGGCGCCAGGGGCTTATGGGTGCGGCCACCTCCCCCTCCCTTTATATAGGTGCAAGAGAGGGGAGGGCGCAGCCTTGCCCCTTCCTCCAAGGAAGGGTGCGGCCAAGAGGGAGGAGTCCATCCTCCCCAAGGCACCCTGAGGTGCCTTCCCCTTTAGGACTCTCCCTTTTTCTTATATCTTGGCGCATGGGCCTCTTGGAGTGCAGTGCCCTTGGCCCATATAGGCCAAGGCGCACCCCTACAACCCATGTGGCCCCTCGGGGCAGGTGGACCCCGGTGGACCCCCGGACCCCTTTCGGCACTCCCGGTACAATACCGATAACGCGCGAAACTTTTCCGGCGAGCAAAATAAGACTTCCTATATATAAATCTTTACCTCCGTACCATTCCGGAACTCCTTGTGACGTCCGGGATCTCATCCGGGACTCCGAACAACATTCAGTTTGCTGCATACTCATATTCATACAACCCTAGCGTCACCGAACCTTAAGTGTGTAGACCCTACGGGTTCGGGAGACATGCAGACATGACCGAGACGGCTCTCGGGCAATAACCAACAGCGGGATCTGGATACCCATGTTGGCTCCCACATGCTCCTCGATGATATCATCGGATGAACCACGATGTCGAGGATTCAATCAACCCCGTATACTATTCCCTTTGTCAATCGGTATTTTACTTGCCCGAGATTCGATCGTCGGTATCCCAATACCTCGTTCAATCTCGTTGCCGGCAAGTCACTTTACTCATACCGTAATGCATGATCCCGTGACCAAACACTTGGTCACTTTGAGCTCATTATGATGATGCACTACCGAGTGGGCCCGGTGATACCTCTCCGTCATACGGAGTGACAAATCCGATCTCGATCCGTGTCAACCCAACAGACACTTTTGGAGATACACCTGTAATGCACCTTTATAGTCACCCAGTTACGTTGTGACGTTTGGTACACCAAAGCACTCCTACGGTATCCGGGAGTTACATGATCTCATGGTCTAAGGAAGAGATACTTGACATTGGAAAAGCTCTAGCAAAGCGAACTACACGATCTTGTGCTATGCTTAGGATTGGGTCTTGTCCATCACATCATTCTCCTAATGATGTGATCCCGTTATCAATGACATCCAATGTCCATAGTCAGGAAACCATGACTATCTGTTGATCAACGAGCTAGTCAACTAGAGGCTCACTAGGGACATATTGTGGTCTATGTATTCACACGTGTATTACGATTTTCGGATAATACAATTATAGCATGAATAAAAGACAATTATCATGAACAAGGAAATATAATAATAATATTTTTATTATTGCCTCTAGGGCATATTTCCAACACATTCTTGATGTTAAAAATCTTGCGGATCTCCTCCGGAGTCTTGTCCTTGATCATGTCGGCAACAGTCTGACAAGTAAGGTCGAGCAATCCCTTGATGTTGAGGTAGTTTGCAGCCAGAATGAGGTCGAAGAGGGTGGCCTGGTCGACCTTGACAAACTCAGCATCAAAGCTCTTGAGGTCCTCGGCAGGGGCGGCGGCTGCAGTAGAGGTGGAGGAGTTGGCGTCAGCGGCGGCGCCGGAGTCAGCCGGTTTGGGGCTGGCCTGGACGTGCTTCTTGCAGTACTCAATGACCTTGGAGAGGATCTTTGAGTCGACGTTGGGGAGCGGGATGCCGTTGTTGGCACAGTCATCCTAGATCATGTGGCGGATGGTCTGCGACTCCATGGCTACCGCCTCCTCGACGTCGAACTCTTGACCGTCTGAGCTCTTGAGCGTGATCATCTTCTTCTCGCCTTCCACGGCCGCCATTGATCAGAAGATTGGGAGGCGAAACAAAACCCTAGCAAAGAAAGACGCGGCGGCGGAAGAGCAATCGGAACGCAGGCGCGTTTTTTGCGTGATGGCAGAGGGTAGGGAATGTTGGATTATGGATGGGCTTAGGCCCATATAAGACACTAATCCCTGGTTAATCTTGAGGCCCATGTATGAGATGGCAGGTGGTGGGAAGTTTAGTCCCACCTTGCTAGTTGAGGAGAGTTGAGACCCTTTTATAAGGGCTGCTCTACCACTTGCCATTGGGAGCTTGCAAAGAGGAGTGGTACACGCGCGCTCCTCCTCTGCCGCCCGCCTCGGCTCGCCTCGCCTCGCGCGCGCCGCGGGTTGCGGGAATGAGCCGAGCCGAAGCTTATTTTTGCCGCTCAGGAACGAATTAATTAATCAGGGATTAATTAACGAGTCGCTAACAGGTGGGCCACTGTCCGAGACGTCCGACTATGGGCTGACTTGCCTTGCCGGGAGTGGGCCGACTCGGTCGTGGGCTGCACGGTTGGTCGGGAGAGCAGGTGCCTCCGGAACCCTGTCATTCGAGATCCTGTCCGGGAGAATGGCAATAAGGTTTTTGGGGAGCGTATCGACGCGACTGCTCCCGATCCGTCCCCAACTCGGTTCGCCTCTGCTTCCACTACTTCCCCTGCATCGACACCATGGCCGACGACGACGCTGCCAAGAAGAAGGCCACGGACGATGCCGAGGCTGCTGCTACCGCCGCCGCGTTGGCCTGGCCAACCGGAGGGTATGATTTGTTCATCCCTCGTTTACTCATACTAGTACTAGCCGTATATGTGCTGCTCATAGATGGTTCAATTCTATGTTCTGTACGTGCTAGTATGCATAGGTATCGCTATGAGATGCATACCTTTTATGCCATGCTTCTTTGTATACTCGTGGATAAGTCTATTCGGGAAAGTGCTAATATTTCCAACAATCCAAAAACCTTATTTTAGGCACTTTTCGATTCAAGGCTTTGCTGCTACTCTGAAACCGGAAAAGTTTACCGGGACGCATTTTAAGCGTTGGCAAACTAGGACCACCTTGTGGCTCACAGCGATGAACGTGTTCTGGGTTGGTGGTGTGTCCCTCACAGAAACGATTGCTCTGAACAGGAGAAAGGCGTTTAGGAGGCAACCACAATATTTCTGGGAGCAGTTCTGAGTGTGATTGGAGACAAGTTGGTTGACGCCTATATTGATATGGGCGTTGCCAAAAACTTGTGGGATGCGCTCGAAGTCAAATTCGGCCCGAATCGATGTCGGGCAAAGTGAGTTGTATGCCATGGAGCAGTTCCATGATTACAGGATGGTTGATAACCGCTACGTATTGGACCCGAGCTCATGAGATACGATTGCATTGCTAAGGAGCTGGAGCTCTGAAGTGTCGATTACGGACAAGTTTGTCGCTGGGTTGCATTATTGCAAAACTCCTCCTAGTTGGAGGAACTTTGCTACTTCTCTCAAGCATTTGAGACGTGAATTCTCTGTTGAGGATGTCATCGGTCATCTCGGTGTTGAGCAGAACTCGAGAGCAAAGGACTCACACATGAAAGGCGGAGGGTTCTTCTAAGCGCCAATGTGGTGCGTAAGAACTTCCACAAGTTCAAGGGAAAGAACTCTATCCAGCAGAATACTACCTTTAAGAAGAAGGGTAAGAAGAAAGGCAAAAAGAGAGATGGCTGCTTTACTTGTGGTTCAGATGAACATTGGGCAAACAAGTGCCCAAAAAGTACAAGAAGCCCGACAGGACTCCAAGTCTGTGGAATGTCACTCGAGCAACAATGATGCAGCATCCGGGTATGGTAATCTGTTTACCATACTTTCAGTTTGTCGATCCATCGATTGGTGGGTTGACACTGGGGCCAATATTCATGTGTGTCTGATGTGTCTTTGTTTTCTTCCTACCAGTGTCGCGAGATTGTTCCGTCCTGATGGGGAATGGCTCGCATGCTTCTGTTCATGATGTTGGCACGGTAGATCTGAAGTTTACTTCGGGAAAGATCGTGCAACTGAAGAACGTGCAACATGTCCCCGCCATAAAGAAGAATTTTGTTAGTGGCTCCCTTTTATGTAAAGAAGGGTTTAAGTTAGTATTTGAGTCTAACAAAGTAGTCGTATCTCGGTATGGACTATTTGTTGGAAAAGGATATGATTGTGGTGGTTTGTTCCGCCTTTCCCTGGAGGATTTACGAAATAAAGTCGTGACCCAAATTCATTCTAATGTGAACGAATCTGAGGTTTGGCATTCACGTCTTTGTCACATAAATTTCGGTTGTATGGACGGCTAGGTAAGATGGACTTAATCCCGAGTTTCACTTTAGCCAAAGGCTCTAAGTGCCATGCGTGTGTGCAAGCTAAGCAACCTCGTAAGCCTCACAAGCTTGCGAAGGAGAGACACCTGACACCATTAGAGCTCATACATTCGGATCTCTGTGAGATGAATGGTGTGTTGACTAAAGGTGGAAAGAAATACTTTATGACTCTGATTGATGATTCCACTATGTGTATTTATTAAATACCAAGGATGAGGCTCTACACTACTTTAGAGTCTACAAGGCTGAAGTTGAGAACCAACTTGAGAAGAAAATAAAACGAGTCCGGTCTGATCATGGTGGAGAGTACTTTTCTAATGAGTTCGATTTATTCTATGCGGAACATGGTATTATTCATGAGAGGACGCCTCCCTATTCACCCCAGTCAAATGGGGTTGCCGAATGGAAAAACCGTACTATAACAGATTTGGTTAACGCCATGTTAGATACATCGGGTTTATCCAAAACATGGTGGGGGGAGGCTGTATTGACATCATGTCATGTCTGAATAAAGTTCCCACAAAGGATAATGAGACTACTCCCTATGAGCAATGGGAAAAGAAAAGAACTACACTCTCTTACTTGCGCACTTGGGGCTGTTTGGCGAAAGTCAATGTGCCGATAGTCAAAAAGCGCAAGTTGGGACCAAAGACCGTGGACTGTGTTTTTCTTGGCTATGCCAAGCATAGCGTTGGCTATAGATTTCTAGTGGTGAAATCTGATGTACACGACGTGAAGGTTGGTACAATTATAGAGTCTAGGGATGCTACATTCTTTTAGGATATTTTCCCCATGAGAGATATGCAAAGCATTTCTAGACTGAAATCTGATGAGACTCCTGAACCTACTATTCTGATGGAATACTATGAACATAAAAGTGATGAGAGTTCCACGGAGGATGACGAGGAAGCTCCTGTTAGGAGCAAGAGACAGAGGACTGCAAAGTCCTTTGGTGATGATTTCCTCGTGTACCTCGTGGATGATGATACTCCTAGCTCCATTTCAGAAGCTTATGCATCTTCGGATGCTGACTACTGGAAGGATGCGGTCCGTAGCGAGATGGACTCCATCTTGGCTAATGGGACATGGGAAATCACTGATCGTCCTTATGATTGTCGACTATTAGGATGTAAGTGGGTGTTCAAGAAGAAGCTTAGGCCCGATGGTACTGTTGATAAGTACAAGGCTAGGCTTGTGGCCAAGGGTTATACCCAAAAGGAAGAAGAGGATTTCTTTGACACTTACTCACCTGTGGCTAGGCTGACAACCATTCGAGTGTTACTCGCTTTGGCTGCCTTGCATTGTTTTCTCGTTCATCAGATGGACGTTAAGACGGCTTTCCTTAACAGAGAGCTAGACGAGGAAATTTACATGCAACAGCCGGATGGCTTTGTAGTAAATGGTCAGGAAAGAAAGGTGTGTAAGCTAGTGAAATCTTTATATGGCCTGAAACAAGCGCCTAAGCAATGGCATGAGAAGTTTAACTCTACTCTGACATCTGCTGGCTTTGTTGTGAATGAAGCTGACAAATATGCATACTGTGGTGGCGAAGGAGTTATACTGTGTCTGTATGTCGATGACATACTGATATTTGGGACCCACCTTAAGGTCATTGAGGAGGTCAAGGCCTTTCTATCTCATAACTTTGAGATGAAAGACTTGGGCGTGGCTGATGTTATCTTGAACATCAAGCTACTGAGAAATTCTGAGGGTGGAATTACACTTTTGAAATCCCACTATGTTAAGAAGATTTTGAGCCGTTTTGGATATTCGGACTGCAAATCTTCTGCAACACCATATGATCCTAGCATGCGGATTCAAAAGTTCGAAGGCACAACTGTAGATCAATTGAGATATTCTCAAGTGGTTGGTTCACTGATGTACCTAGCATGTGCTACTTGTCCTGAGATCTCATTTGCTGTGTGCAAACTGAGCCGGTTTGTTTCTAATCCGGGAGATGTGCATTGGCATGCCGTTGAGCGAGTGATGCATTATTTGCAAGGTACCGCGAACTATGGAATTCACTATTCTGGGTGCCCAACGATACTTGAGGGGTATAGTGATTCGAATTGGATATCTGATGCTGATGAGATGAAAGCCACAAGTGGACATGTCTTCAGACTTGGTGGTGGTGCTGTTTCCTGGAAGTCTTGCAAGCAGACGATCTTAACCAGATCGACTATGAAAGCAGAACTCAAAGCATTAGACACATCATGCGTCGAAGCAGAATGGCTTCGAGAGCTTTTGATGGATTTGCCGGTGGTTGATAAACCAGGTGCCGGTATCCTTATGAACTGTGACAATCAAACGGTGATTGCCAAGGCTAAGAGTTCAAAGGACAACATGAAATCCACAAAGCACATAAGAAGAAGATTGAAATCTGTCAGAAAATCAAGAAACTCCGGAGTAATAGCGTTGGATTATATCCAGACGACTAAGAATCTGGCAGACCCTTTTACGAAAAGGCTATCACGGATTGTGATAGAGAATGCATCGAGGAAGATGGGTATGAGACCCACGTAAGTTGCCATGGGGGTAACCCAACCTATGTGATCGGAGATCCCGTGAATTAGGACCTGGGAAAACAATCCAGCGGTCAACTGAGGAGAGTATCCTTAATTAACCCACTCCATTGGAGATGCACAATACTCTCAATTCTGTAAGGCAGGCTGACTTTTGTCTTAATGTGTTCCAAAGCTTATGTAAGCAAGATGCTAACCTCTGAGCATTTTTGGAGGAACACACCTATGTGAGCCCGACTGCTGGTCACGATCTATGAGATTGGGTAATCTCTAGTAAGCTCATGAGAAGGTACGGAGTATGACTAATAAGCTCCACCCGTGGGGTTTAGCCTTCGCAACCACGTATCGGTGACAATAGGCGAAACTTCTGCACGCCTAAACCGACAATTCAAGGCATAGTCCATTGTTCAGTTGTGAAGAAGTCTAATCCTGTTGCTCTAGGTGGAAGTTCAACTTAACAGTCTCCACTGAAATTTCTGATATATCAAACATTATTTGAAACAGTTGACAAACTTATGTGCCTCGAGATCTGATGGGGAGTGTTGGATTATGGATGGGCTTAGGCCCATATAAGACACTAATCCCTGGTTAATCTTGAGGCCCATGTATGAGATGGCAGGTGGTGGGAAGTTTAGTCCCACCTTGCTAGTTGAGGAGAGTTGAGACCCCTTTATAAGGGCTGCTCTATCACTTGCCATTGGGAGCTTGGGAAGAGGAGTGGTATAGCGCGCTCCTCCTCCTCCGCCGCCCGCCTCGCCACGCCTCGTCACGACGCGTGCGCCGCGGGTTGCGGGAATGAGCCAAGCCGAAGCTTATTTTTGCCGCTCAGAAACGAATTAATTAATCAGGGATTAATTAACGAGTCGCTAACAGGTGGGCCACTGTCCGAGAGGTCGGACTTTGGGCTGACTTCCCTTGCTGGGAGCGCTCGACCCTTGCCGGGAGTGGGCCGAATCGGTCGTGGGCCTCTGCAAGGCCTACGACTTTCTTCCTCACGGACTATATAAGAAGGCTCTGGCCAGTGAAGTAACCTAGTTCGGTTCACTCACTCCCTCTCGCGTGACCTAGCCGTCATCTACTGTTCCTCACTCTGTGCTGCCTCCGGCGATCCCATCCCGACGACCGCGTGCACGGTTGGTCGGGAGAGCAGGTGCCTCCGGAACCCTGTCGTTCGAGATCCTGCCCGGGAGAACGGCAATAAGGTTTTTGGGGAGCGTCTCGACGCGACTGCTCCCGATCCGTCCCCAACTCGGTCCGCTTCTGCTTCCACTACTTCCCCTGCATCGACACCATGGCCGACGACGCCGTTGCCAAGAAGAAGGCCACGGACGACGCCAAGGCTGCTGCTACCGCCGCGTTGGCCTGGCCAACCAGAGGGTATGATCTGTTCATCCCTCGTTTACTCATACTAGTACTAGCCGTATATGTGCTGCTCATAGATGGTTCGATTCTATGTTCTGTACGTGCTAGTATACATAGGTATCGCTATGAGATGCATACATTTTATGCCATGCTTACTGTATACTCGTGGATAAGTCTATTCGGGAAAGTGCTAATATTTCCAAGAGGGAATAGGGGATATTTTTGGGGCCGGTGAGGCGTTGCCGTTGTGGACTCGGGGGAGATCTTCCCATCGTGCTCGTGCCGTATTCATCGGGGAGTTAGACTCGGGTTTGAATCCATCATGGCGTCATGTCTCGTCAACGTGTCTACTAGACCCCCAAAAAAACGTGTCTAGTAGTCTTATACAAAGCACAACGCTGTGGGTTCGGCTCGAGGATAGATTATATGGCATGTATACAATGATTGATAAGTCGACCTTGACTCCCAGTATTTTTGTTGAATTCTGTGCTAGCTATCCCCGGGTGCAACTGGATTAAAATGTGTATGCTGCTGTGCAATACCGAGAAATACCGGCTGCGATAATTTCACCACTACACAAAAACAGGACCGCACAATGAGGCGATCCAGGTGGTTTTGGAGACAACAAAAGGAGGAGCGACTCCCGATTGTCGACGATGGTGCTTTCCCGGTCGAGATCCTGCAGTGGGCCATGATGGAGACAGAGTCGGTTAATCCATATCAACTAGATCGGAAACGCGCCTTGGCGCGAGGGTGCCGGTCACTAACACTATGGCCAAGTAGTGAATGCTCAGTTTAGCAGGAAATCAAGTTTAGCGTACGTATTCAAATAGGATATAATAAAATAAAAGGAAGAGGAAACATTCACATGTACTTGGAGCAAAGCACCGTTAAGTTCAACATCGTCATGAAACTATAAGGCAACGTATAGTTCTGGGTGTTGCAAAAATTATCATTTAGCTGACACAAATTTAGAAGCATCAAGGTTTCAAGGCTTTGCTGGATTAGAAAGATTACATGCTTTCTTTTATCTGATATTTTTTCATTCAAAACAATCATCCATGATCCAAAACCTGTAAATAACATCCAAGTTCTTCGCCCATGCACATGATTGCATATCAAAATATTTTCTGTCAAGCGATGATCAGTGATTTTTTTACACAATATGAATTAATAAACAATGAATTAAACCTGCTCGAATGCTAAGATGTTTCTAACACCATCAGGTTAGAAAAGGATAATGCAATCATTTTTAAACACATCATGATGGCTCCATGTCCAGATAAATCTTTGTGGCATCAACAATATAGTAGAGGCAAGAGAAAATAAAATAAAATGGTTGTTCCTCGTCATGGTTCCGAGGAACATTTCCATCCCGAGAAAGACATCACAAATGAACGTTAGCTAGCAATGGAACATAAATGTATTGAATACAGGATGAGGCTTAGGATGATCAATTGACTGGAAAAAATTCATAGAGTCATTGTGTCATTCATATATGGAGGAAACATTGTTCGTTTATTTTGAAAGATGTATCGACAATAAATAGAGAATGGCAAGAAGTTTGAGCCGTTGCCTAAAGTGTTGTGTCAAGAAAATGACTAACCGATATTGCATATGTTGAAAGCAAGAGCCAAAAGACCGTGGTCAAATATTGAATTATATTATGATCAAGTAAATGCTACATGTTCCACATAGCAAATAGGTCCAATTATTAAAAAAAATAACAAAGCATACATAATGTGGCGAAGAACCTGAAACAATTACAATTTTAAACTTCTATACAGGTGCTTAAGAAAACCTTGGCTGAAGATTTTGTGTCGAGGGAACACTTCAAATTGTTCCAGATAAACTTGAACACACTGCCCATATACACAACAAAAATATGATGCAAGGTCTGCAATTTTAAATTAAAATTATTACTGCACTACACCATAATACTTCTTTTAAACTATTGTCATTTTCCGAACCCATCACTTCCTCATATGATAATAATGGTAAAATCATATAATTATATTTCTCTACATTAGTAATCTAACACCAAGAGAATAAATAAGCAACCATAATCATTTGTCCAAACCACCATTGCTCTTATAATTTTGTAGAAAAGGGCGAAATTTAGTTCAAGAACAGAAATAAGAAAGATAACAAGATATACTAAAATATAGGAATTTAACTGTTTGTCAAATCATGAGTTATGTGCTACTATCAAATCTTGAGTTTCACACGAGTGAGACACAGCATGGCTAAGCATTCAAAAGGAAATAACAAAAAAAATCATTAGATGAACAAAAATTAAAGTATCACTTGATCTATTTCTAGAGCAGCACATAATATTAGCAATGCTAGCTAGTTGCACAAATCCGTGACCAACCTAATCATGTGTATGCAAGTGACAATTAATAGCAAGTCAAAAAATGAAAATTTGTTTCTTTACCTGCAACACATAATCGCTCCAACACACTTCCATTTCAGTAGTTGCCCGACCCAAGCACAAGATCCAAAGCGGTATAGTAGCTCAAAACTCGACGCATCAAGTTTGGCAAAAAGGATTAGAACAAAAGCAACACAGTCTAATAAATCACAATTAGAGCAAGTCATTTATATAGAAAGCAACACACTACAGATGTCTTTCATAATAATTAGATCTCACTGCTCAGAAAAGGATAGGAAACAGTGGGTTTTCCCTAAGTCAATTGTACAGAAATAGACTGAAGGCTGAGCAGTGCATTAGAGGGTAGCCATACAGTATCCCAGAAGTGTAGAAAAGCACAATCACACTGGCCCTATGAATTCCAAGATGGTCCAGCATGATATAAATTATGATCCTGGCCGAGATTCTCACGGTAGTATGGTCAACCTGGGTCGTCGGAAATGGTTTAGAGACAACATAAATAAGTGGTTGAAATATATAAGAAACAAAAGAAAGTACATGCACAGGACAACAGACCAATTCCAATTGGATTTCTTGCACAAATAAAGATGCAGAATACAAAGCCTTTTGAAAAGCAAGTTCATAACTTTCAACAAACCTTGATAGGTGGCCACCCAATAATAACTTAAAAGTTTGACATCATATTCTGCTTGGTTTCTTTATAATTCTTTTCAACACGAGAATGAAAGAAACTCATTTCCTTGTGAAATCTCAGACGTTAATGGATACCCAATGGAGTCGATCCAGAGATACGGCATGTCACTTTTTCTTGTTACGCTGGTCCCCGTAAGAATACTGCAATGCTTTTTCTACGTGCTCACTGGCTATACTTATGCAGTTTTTAGCCCTTCCTCTGGATCCCTTAGGTAACTTAAAAGGTTTCCCCTTGTTCATTTTGAGATGTTGACTTGCACAATATTTCCTCCCTATATTTGCAGCATCAAATTAAAAATGGAACAAATTATGAATTACTATAGTGAGTTACAATTTCAGTACACACACACATACACAAGACATTTATTCCCTGAGTAGGGAATGCATATGAATGAAAAGTACTTAAAGCTAGTTATTTTCAGTTTAGGCTTCTCCAGAAAGACAGACTAAAATCACTTGATCTGTACATGGGCAATAGCTTCTTTCCTTTACTGTTGCATGCTTCTTTTTATTAACCCAGTCAAGCAAGCACACTAACAAACGATTTTGTATGAATATCCTCAAAGCATTCTACACAAGCGGGTTCATCTTTCAACATGTTTTCTTTTGGTCTTGCAAGCAACTATCTAAAAAGTTCTATTCAAAAGGGGTTCCTACAAAATTTAAAAATCCGAAGCCTTTTACAAAGCAAGTTGATAACTTCCGGCTAACCTTGATAGGTGCATGCATCTTGTTATTGGAGGACGCAAAGCCACGTGAACCTTGGCCGAGAATCTCATCGGCGTTCATGGCGGCCTCAACTTTTGCCTGGGCTGCATGCATTCAGAGGAATCAAACTCGGTGGCAAGAGAAAAGAATCACAAGAAATAAGTGTGGCTTGAGGCACCAACCTTTCGTGCAACGGTGTCCCCTCCGATGCCCCCGTTGAAGGTTCGACATTGGGTAGAAGGCGATAGTAGTTATTAGGTCAGACTTGTCTTGAACTTATCCTGTAAAAAAACAGTGCAACTTTACATCACTGAATACACGAAAAGTACACATGGTGCAGCTTTACATCAGTGAGTCAACAGCTCACGCATTCAAACACATACTACTAAGAAACATCCTTACATACCATATTGGGCAAATGATAATATTAAGTATGATGGCAACTAATTATAATTCAGCCACTAAACCTTAAAATGATATTAACTACACATGTGTCCCTTGGGTTTCTTGCTTCGCTCATGAAGAATACACTGAAGCATGATTTAGCCACACATGTATCCCTTGATATGCATTGCCCGACCCAAGCGCAAGATCCAAAATAGTATTGTAGCTCACATCTCGACATATCAAATTTTGCAGAAAGGAATAGGCCAAAAGTCACGCAGTTTGATAGATAAGAATTAGAGCAAGTCATTTATATAGAAAACAACATGCCCCACAGGTCTTCCATAATAATTAGATGAAGTCATGTGTATAGATAGAGACCGGAGGCTTGATTAATGCATTAGATAGTAGCCAGATAGTACAAAATACATATCCCAATGCTCTGGACAAAAGTATAGAAAAGCACAATGGCAATGATTGTGTTCTGTGATACATCCTTTGATGGTAAATGGCTCTAGGAATTCAAAGAAGGACGCTGGTATCGACCTGACTTTCAGTCTGAGAGCTTCCTAGACCGAACGAAAGGTTCAGTGTCGAGCTTTTCCCGAACAATCGGTTTTGTTCAATAGGAATCACCCTGCAGCCCGAACACCTCATGCCAGAAAGGACCTTTCTAGGCCTCCTGGCCCAAAACAAAAACAAGAACAGAAAACTAACAAAAAAGAGCATACACAATGAGTATTTTGCAATGTAGTGTACAGTAATAAATGCCAATCTTATACTAAAACCAATTTGAAAACCTATAATACAATACCTTTGGGCAAAAGAGAATATTAAGTATGATGGCAACTAATTATAATTTAGCCAGTAAACGTTAAGATGATATTAACTACACATGTATCCCTTTGGGTTTCTTACATGGCTTGTGAAGAATACACTTTTCACAGATATAATCCTCTTACTGGTTACTCCCAATCTAAAGTCAATGGTTAAATTACTGTGTATCGCCATCAAGCGAGCATACATGGTTCATAATTTCATATATAAATATCTACTCACATAAACTAAATCAAGATAGCATACACATTTCATCTTCAAATAGGATTCATCTCCTGGGCTCTTGTTACCCAAATCCAACCAGAGATCCTCACAGAAGAGGGGGGAGTGGTAGAAGAGCAAGAGAAGCTTACTTGCAAGTAGAAGCCAGAGTGCAGGGAGCGCAAGCACTAGACATGTCGTCACAAGAACCATTACGACCCCTGATCCAGATCCCCGTCAGATGATGCCACTTGAAAGCAGAGCATTTTCTACCCGTAGGAAAAACATGGCTCATGGGGCATTGTGTAGGATAGGTTCCACCCATTACACAAAGGTGTAGAAAATACCGCAGTAAATATCAGCCTGGTCATGAATTCTGAAACTTTGAACCTAACCAGTAAAGTGCATTACAATGCAGAATGCGGACTTTTAAGGCAATTGTTGGTGCTGATTACCAGAGGAGTTTAACTGTGCAGTGCCTCATGGTAGTCATCGACATTGAGCCGCAAAACAGCAAGATCAAACTAAGACTCGGGCCTGCATAACCATAGGAAGAAAAGGATCATAGACAAAGAGGACAAAGTCAAATCAGGAAGCAGTTACTGGTTCCTCCAAAAATTCATTTTAGATAACAAACTGTGGGAAGAAAAAAGAACAGCTCCTGATTCCTCTGAAAATTGACTTTAGATGACAACCCATGGTAAGAAAAATCAGGAAGCAACAACAACAAAGGAAGTAGAATCGATCATTCGTTGTCCTAAGCCACAAATGCATCATACAACAGCAACAACAATGTGCACCATAGGGGGTCATAGAACTATTAAATAGCTATCTTATACACAGAATGACCGAAAGATGTCCAATAGATCCTGCACTCCTCCACCTCCCAGCTTCCCAGGATCATTCAAAACATCAGCCTGAGCTGACTTCTTGAAGTGACACGTGACATACTATTAGTTAGCCAGCTCAACCAGAAAACAATGTTTAAAAAAAGGGTCTTTTACATCTGTGTCCCTAACTCGAACCCACTACTCACATTTGCCCCTAATTCAAAAGCCTGCTCAAAAATGTCCCTCCGCCGTTAGGTGCCCTTACAGAAATGCCCTTCCGTTCTGTGTCCGTCCGGTCAAAGGGGGTTGACCGTCTCACGGGCGTTGTTGGACATTTTGCCCTTGCCTCCATGTGCCACTTACATGTGGGACCCAATCAGAAAAAATAAATAGGAAAAACTCTCCCTCTCACCTCTCTCTCACACACTTACATGTGGGCCCCAAATAAAATAGATAAATAAAAATCCCTCCCACCTCTCTCCCCTACCTCACGACCTCTGTCTCACCTCCGTGGCGCCGACAGTCGGATTGTGCGCCGTCGGCACCCGGCTCCCACGCGGCAAAGACTCCCTCCATTCCATTCTCCCTCTCCCTCCCTCCCTTCCTCTCCCTCCCTCTCTCGCGACCGCAGCGACGAGCTAGGCGGCGGCCGACGGCGGTGCTCGACGGACTCGAGAAGGCAGCCATGGATCCAGTGGTTTAGGGGGCTGGGCGACATCTTAGGGGCACCACGAACACGACCGAGACATTGATTTGTGGTTCAGCAGGACAGGGGCGGCGCATTTACAAAGGTTCCGTCAGCGACGAGGAAGACGGTCGATCCGGTCATGTTTGCGAGGTCCTGCTCGAGCTGCTCCTAGGAGTAGACGAAGTCGAGGCGTGCGTGTCTCCTGGATAGCTTTTCAGCTGTCTGTGAGGACAATGGCCGCGGCAATGGCGACGGTCACGACGACGGCCGTCCTGGGATGCGGCTGAGGGGAGGAGAGCAAGCGGGGGAAGGGAGGGAAAGTTAGCTAGGGTTGTCCAAGGGCTTGCCGGCGTCGCTAAGTAGCCCTACTCGAGCTACTACGGCAATGTCGAGCAATGGGCGCCGGTGGAAAGGCGCTGCGTCTGATCGTAAGACGAAGACGACTGGGGAGATGGGTGGGCTGGCGGTATACACATGGGCCGAAGTGCACATTGCACTTGGGCCAAAAGGTAAGCGATCTCTTTCTTCTCTTTAATTTTTTTTTCAGGGGTAAAAATGTCCAACAAACGCCCCATAGACGGTCAAAGCCCTTTGACTGGACGGAAACGGAACGGAAGGGCATTTTTGTAAGGGCACCTAACGGCGGAGGGACATTTTGAGCAGGCTTTTGAATTAGGGGCATATCTGAGTAGGTGGTTCGACTTAGGGACAGAAATGCAAATGGCCCTTAAGAAACATGGTAACCGCCTAAAGCATCAGTACTCACTACCCAGCAAAGCTTGACCGACCCAAGCATCAATAGTCATCTTTAGTTCAGCTAGATTGATATATGGCAATGGGAATCAAATAAGTTGTGTATCTAGTATGCATCAGTATTCAGTAGTCAACTTTTTCTGCAACACTAAAGAAACTGGACTTGTAGTAAAATTTTCTCACCATCAAGGATCAATGCACTTTTTTTGAAATATCAATTTAGAAACCAAATGCATCACTAGAAAGATGTAAACATATGGTTGAATATAAATATATATGGCATGTTTGGATGCTGCCCGAGCCAACCCTCCCAATCATGGGCGCACCAAAAATTTGGCGAAGCAATCGGCCGCCCACTTCTCGCCAAATAATTGGCGTGGAATTGAACTGAGATGTGGAGCTAGGCTGGGCATGCGAAAGAATCGGCGCCCATCCAAACGCATAGCGACCACTCAGTCAATGACATTTTTTTACTGCTTATTACTTAGTTACTTAGTTATTAAAAAAACTCCAACTGAAGAATAAAAAAAATGATGTATATAGTCGAAATAAGATCAGGAAGTCAGATGCATACATGCTTACTATAACACATCACAGAGTAGCATATTTAGTATTAAGAATAAGCTAGCAAGCTAGGTGGGAAGGAACATTTAGATTGTAATGACATAATTAGATGAAAGCAGAAATAAATATTATGCAAGAACTATACAAAAATTACAGAGAAAATAATTTAAGCTTACAATGACATACTAAACCACAATACCAACTCATCTTCCACGAGCAGATCGCCGGTTGCATCCAACATGGCCAACATCACGAGAGTGACCCACCGCTCCTCCTCGCTCAGGATGCATGAAAATGTGATTGGCGCCTTAATCACCCTTGGCCGGATCTGCCAATTAAGCAAATGACACAATTGCTGAAGCAACATACCATAAGATATCAAATATGAATTTAAGTAACATGGGGCCACTTTAATTAACCCTCCATTTAAGGCTGTGAACTTTATTTGGTGTCATATACAAAACTATGGCAGTAAGATCCTTCACGCACAATACCTCATAGTAACTCATGGAAACAAATCAATCAATGGACTCAAGATTTAGAGAATTAATTGTAAGGAGAAAGAAATGGGCGAATCAATGAATGATCACCTGAGTGTACATAGCTGCAAATACTCATGAACTGATATAGCTAGACGCATCAAACAATCTTTCTTACCTCCACATTGATCAACTATTGACAGTCTAAAATCATAGCTCAAGGAAGTAAATAATTTGTGCATATAGAATATAAGAAAGAAGATCGTGTAATCTAAAATAGAACAACAGAATATTTATGTCAGCATGGGTAGTGAGGAAAGAAATCTCACACATATGCAGCAGCAATAAAACCATCAAGTTAGCCACCTGGCAATTAGTTGTCCACACATCTTATTGTCACCTTTGTTAACCAAGCCTTTGAGCAGGCACATGATGATTTTCTCAAGCTTTCTTCTGTTTCATGCCCAAGCTAGAATTTCTGCTAACATAAAGAAAAAAGAAATCACCAGACAAGAAAAAAAGAACAAAGAAAAATGAGACAAATAAGCATGTCAGAGCAGCGCCCAGCACTCACGGCAACATGAAAGTGCTCTCTGAACTACAACCCATAATAAACACATGCACAATTTTCTCTAAATGTTAATATATGCATGGTTTGACAATTTTCTAACCCAAACAAATAACTCAAAATCAACCCATCTGGGTCAGGGACAACACATTTAAATCCTAATTAACTAGCGTAATCATTCTTAACAGTAATCCACAACTACAAAACCAAGAAAAACCTTACTGGACCTAGCATGCATGAGTGATTAGCAAAAAGGGGAACGGGACTGACAGAGATAAACACATAAGAGTGAGAGACATGAGATCCTCACAATAGCAGCACCATGTACAGCGACATGCATCCACGGCTTGCGGCTCAGCTGGCGGACAACACATACAGCTCTCACTACATTGAAGACTGTTGGTTTCCTGTATGGAGCAGCAGGAAAAGGGGATCAGAACCATGTTTGTATGGAGGTCTGTGAGAGAGAGGAAACCGATGCATTACCTGCGCGCACGCAAAAAACAAGGACGATGGCCACACGATGATGAACCCTACGGACGGAGCAGCGGCGTGAGCATGTGCTACTCCGGCCGATGGCGACGGCGCCCATCATCGCTGTCGTGCTCGACCTTATGCACACGCACGGCTAGGGTCTGTACCCTGCTCGTGCCCTCGCTCGACGGCACTGCTGCTCCGTCAGTTCCGACGCCTCGTCGCTGACCACCGGAGAGGAGAACAAGAGGACGCAGAGGAGGAGGGTGGGCATGGGAGAGGACGGGATGAGGAAGGTGGTCCCGGCAGATCGAAGGAAAAGAGCAGCGCCATCGCCGAGTGCACGCGGATGAAGGTGGCGACGCAGCGGGGGCGCGGACAGCGGGGCTCGATGTAGGAGGTGGCGCAGGCTACGGCCGGTCGGGCGGTGTCCCACCGCCGCCGACGAAAGGTGTATGGATGCGTGGAGCTCGGGCGGGATTGGAGAGACAGCGGCAAGGTGGCACAAGGGCGAGGCAGTGGAGGGAGAGGAGGTGGCGGCGAGGTGGGAGGAGCGGGGCGCAGGGGAGGAGAGGAGGCGGTGGCGAGGCGGGATGAGCGGGGCGCGGGGGAGGAGAGGAGGCGGCGGCGAGTGGCGGGGAGGGGAGCCGGGCGCGGGATCCGCCATTGTCGCCGGATGAGGAGCGAGGGAGGAGGAGGGAGGCGGCTGGAGCGAAGCGAGGGAGGAGGCGGCTAGGTCTCCGCCAATGAGCGCCTTTATACCCCCACCACGCGAAATGACCAAAATGCCCTGGTGGGGGCATGGTATTTACATTCTGTTGCCATTACTATTCATTCCAGCAGTGTTTCATCCAGATCCGACGGCCCAGCTCCTCCCACCTCTCGATCCAACGGCCCAAAACTCATCAAGCGTTTTGATCCAACGGCCGAGAGTCTCTGATCTCTAAGGAGGCTTCTAGGAGCCTTCTTCTCTTATTTCTGGATTGGCGTGCTGAAAGGCCTATTAGTCACACACACAAGCCCCGGATGTGGAAGATGCAGTGGCGGCGGTGATGGAATTGTCGGTGCCAGGCAGCCATGCGACACTTATTGTGCTTACGGCGACGAGGAGACGGAGGTAGCGAGGAGGATGGTGACCAGAGCGAGGATTACACATCTTCATGCCGCTCTCCCCAGTTTCCTCGCTGCTCAGAGAGGATCCATGCCCTACGCCGTGCCGCCGCCATGGAGTAGGAGCCACCCCGGCCGACAATAGCTTCTGGTTGCTGGTCGGGAAGGACTCCGACGGTGGATTGTCATCATCAATTCCAAGTAGGCATGAGTGCCCCTCTTAAGAATTTCACGTTCTCCTGCTCAACTTGTGGGTATGTTGTTTCGTAGGAAAAAAATCGCATGCTTATATTGGTTCGTTGTTTGATTATCTGATGAAAGAAGATCATACCAATAGTTATGCTCTATCCTCACATGATAGTGATTTGTCTTCCTCTGAAATTATGGATGATGTTATTTCAGTAATTAGAAATTACGATCATAGCAATAGTTATGTTCTAATCCTCGCATGATAGTGATAGTCTTCTTCTGATATTTTGGATGATGTTATTTTAGTAATTAGAAATTATGATAATGTGATTGCTGATTACAATAATATATGAATGCTAGTGATGGGGATTCAGTTAAACATGCTATGAGCATGAGAAAATTTCCAGCTATCCATGTCTTTTTTTAGAGTACGCCTAGGCGTACCTTAGCTTTATAGAAGACAAAATTGTAAGTACAATAATACTGCCACTCATTGCGAACAATGAGTGTAGCATGAACAAACACACTCCGGTAAGACCAATACAACCACCAACAGCTAAACAAAACTACAAAGCAAAAGTGTCTGTCCTAACTGAAAACAACACCGCGTCTCGACCAACGCCTGGCACCTCCGAAGACCACGATATCTCACTAAACTTCACTTGTCAATGCACCATCCACTCTGTATGCCTAAGAGGAGATGGCAAGTGAATGGCAGAACTTGATCAGCTCCGAGAAAGACACCGTCTTGAACACACCCGTGACGGTCGTACATAACGCCGCCGAAGATCAAAATAGGACCACGGCAAGCACCGGAGGAAAGCAACGAGGAACCAAGCCGTGTCTCCAAACATGATGCTCCCAACAGAGGAGCGACGTTGAGGACGCCGCCATCATGTCGATCCTATCGAATCGAGGCTTTCGCCCGAAGACAACAACCAACTCCACACGAGCGAGGGAAATGCCGAACACACCTCGACAACGCCTCCAAGAAGGGGAACGACACCCATGGGTGCCATCGCCGCCGGCCCGACAAAAGCCGTGCAAGATTTTCATCCGATCGTCGCACATCTCCGCACCTCGAAGAAATTGGGCAGCCCATCCAAGTAGCTTCGCACCGCCGCCACCGCAACACCTCGCCGTCGCATCTGCAAAGCCGAGGACCGCCGACAGACCGCACAGCAAAGAGAAGCGCGGTCCAACAAACACCATCCACCTAGCTGAGGGACAACAACCACCCAACACCTCCGGCAAGAGCCCGAACCGCCGACGAAGGCTATCACCCGCTCCAAGGGACAACCTTGCGACGACCCAGCACCTAGCCACGGACAACTCCCATGCTGGCACTACTGGGAGAGCACCACCACTCGCCACACAACCCAGAGGTAGCCTGACGCTTGCTGCTCGCCAAGAACTCCAACCTAGCTGAGCCATCACAACACCGCCACCGGTCTGGTCGGTAGATCACGACGCCGCCTCCAGATACGCCACCGCACCAGTCCACCTCACCGCATCACTGCCTGTCCCCGCCAAGACCACCGCTCCTTCACGCCTCTTGCTGTGCACTGTCGACGGCCGCCACCACACCGAGCCACCATTGCAGCCGCCTGCACCACCATAGTGCCCAGCAGCCATGGAGGCCCGGCGTCACCGCTACCGAATAAGCAGCGTCAACCCGGCCGGCCAGATCCAGATCGGGACGAGCAGGATCGGGAGGGACCGAGGCACTCGGCCGTCGCCGCCACAGGCTGCACCACCGGACGGGGAACGCCCCACCACCACGGCCACCGCGTCAAGCCGCCGTCAGAACTTCGCCGCCCCACGCCGCCAAGCTCAGCCGATGGAGAGCGCCATGCCATGGCCAGGGAGGAGAGGGGCAGCCGAGAGGTGCCGCCGCCATCGGCTTGCAACTTTGCCCGGCAATGCTCGGCGGCGGCGAGGTAGAGGATGGGGAGGCGTGAGGCGGCGGAGTTCTAGGGTTACCCCCGTGTCGCCTCTAGGAGCGGTTGTGGGGTGGGGTGTTTGGCTGGCAGTTCAGTTCATGGTGACGCATGGGCCTATTATCCATGTCAACTGGACAACATATATGCTTGATTTTGGGCTTTATTATCTAGATTGTACAACGGTTGAGATGGGGAATCTTAAGCTGACAAGAGTCGAGAACATGGGTGTAGGCTTTTGAGAGCTCCTATGCGCCGCTCGCTGCGGTGAATTGTCGAGCGAACGCACAGCGCGTCTCCAGCTGGGCCGGCCCATTCGCGCAACACAGTGAAAAAATCCCAAAAACCTCTGCTAGAGAGAGGGATCGAACCAGGGACCTCCATCTTTGTACGCACGAGCATAACCATCACGATAGACAAGCTTTCTTTGTTTGCTATGGCCTGAACATTTTCTCAAATTCCTAACACGAAAATTATTTTGAAAAGGTGTTTCTTAAAAAGCGAACACTTTCCAAATTTTAGAAGAAAAACTAAAAGGCATTTAGAAATTTTTGATAAACTAAACAGTTTCTAAAATCCCGAACATTTTTTGAATTTAGGGAACAAAATTTTGACATCGAGAACAAAATTTGAACATGAACATTTTTTAAAGCACGACCATTTTTTTAATCTCGAGAACAAATTTTGAAACGGAGAACAAATTTGTAAGCGCGGAAATTTGAGAACAAAATTTGAACATGAACATTTTTTAAAGCGCGAACATTTTTATAATCTTGAGAACAAAATTTGAAACAGAGAACAAATTTGGAAGCGCGGATTTTTTTAAAGCATGAACATTTTTTTGAATCTTGAGAACAAATTTGAAACATAGAATAAATTTGGAAGCGCGAACAATTTCTTAAAGCACAAATATTTTTTGAATATTGAGAACAAATTTTGAAACAGAGAACAAATTTGAAAAAACCCGAATATATTTGGAAGCGCAAACATTTTTTGAGAACCTGAACAAAAAAGTTGAAGTCTGGTACATTATATTAATTTAGAAAATTTTGCACTTTTTTGTGTGATGAGAACAATTTTAAAAAACTGAACATTTTATGGAAAGGCAAACAAAATTCGAATATTTTGAAAAAAAAGAGAAAAGAAAAAGAAAATGAAATAATAAACCAAAGAAAGTAAACAAACAGAAAAAACGAAAAAGAAGAAGAATAAAAAGGAAACAGAAAGGAATTTGAAAATCTGAAGAACAAAAAGGAAATAGAAAGAGAAGAAAAGGAATTGAAAAAAATGAAATAAAGAAACAGAAAAACAAAGAATGAAGAAAAAAAGGAGAAAGAAAAAAAGAAACAGAAAAAGAAAAAAACCCAGTGAAAAACCGGTTCAAGAACCTTCTGGAAGGTTCCCAAAACCGGTCAGGAACCTTCCAGAAAGTACCCAAAACCGGATACTGTAGCGCGTATAGTTGGGCCGTCCATCGCTCGGCTCTATGCGTTCCCTCGACAATCTGTCGCAATGAGCGTCCGCTAGGATATTCCTAGGCTTTTGCCTTTGGAACCTTCTACTACTATGTTAAGTTGTGGACTTGTTGGACCGGCGTTTTTTTATCTTGGAAGCCCTAGGGCTCAGTTTAGGAAAGCGCATCATGAGAATACACCTTTTTTGATCCCTTTAGATACATACTAGCAAAGCCCGCGCGGCGGCATGCCGCGCCTGTCGATACCGTGTCTCCATACGGATTATGTTTATTGTTTAGAATAAGTGTTACTAATTTAAGATATAGGAGAACCCTATGCGTAAAAATATGGACGAAGGAAGATAACCTGCAAAGAGACATATGTATTGCCATCATGCATGCTGCATGTGGATAAACAGGGGAATACATGTTTGTACATCTTAATGAGGCTTATTTATTCTTGTTGTATGTGCTACGTTCTACAAAGCAAAGGGTACACGATGATGTTGTTAGGTATTCATTTTGTGTCCGCGACACTGCATTGTTTGTGTATATTGCTTTTGAGTGAAATGCGCCACTGGTCCACAAACTCAAACTGGTTGCACGCTTTAGGCCAACAACTCAAGATGTGATCGAATTTAGTCCGCAAACTCGTTGATTTGATCAAATAAGGCCAAAACCGGTCCGAGAGTTAAAAAAAAGCCACGTGGATGCCATGTCATCATTTCGTTGACCGCTCGTGATTTCACTATATTTTACAGGGTTCTATTTGTAAATTGAACGGTTTTTTCTCACAAACCAAAACCGGTCCGAGAGTTAAAAAAAAGCCACGTGGATGCCATGTCATCATTTCGTTGACCGCTCGTGATTTCACTATATTTTACAGGGTTCTATTTGTAAATTGAACGGTTTTTTCTCACAAACCATGCTAAGGGCGCCAACCAGGAATTGAACCTGGGCCGTTCGGTGTTTTGCATGCCCTAGTGACCACCAAACCAACACCACGTTTCCACGCTTAATCTACAACTCAGGCTCTATATATATATTTACTTAGAATAGAAGAAAATAAATAAACATGAGTTGATTCCAGATAGATACACCACGAACTCATTCATGTACCAATAGGCAACCTACTTTATTTATCTTCGCAGAATTATTAGTTAAATACAGTATGTATGTAGAAATGGTTGATTTTAGAAAATATAGAATATATATCTTGACAAGAATACAAAACCTCACATATCTCAATACAGACAAGAAAATATATCATCTACATTTATGTGTCCTGCTTGCCATAGAAAACAAACGAAACTAGGGAACGCTACGATCTAGCGAAAAACAAGGCAACAGTCAAGCGAGACAGAAGGAAAGAGATCGCCTAATTGAAAAACGATCTGGAGGGATCTTTTGAATTTTTTTTTATCTTTCATGATTCTATGTGAACATATATCCTGTGGGCTGCAAGTTAGGCACTCAAAATTCCCAACAGCCCAGGTTAAGTCTTGGGCGATGCAAGTTTTTTACTATTTTTTATGGTTTGTGAGAAAAATCGTCAACTTTATATTTAGACCCCTGTGTAAAAATAGTGAATGCACAAGCAGTCAACGGAACGATGACATGGCATCCACGTGGCCGGTTTTTTACTCTGGGGCCGGTTTTGGTCTTATTTAATCAAATCAACGAGTATGTGGACTAAATCCGATCACTTCTCGAGTTGTTGGCCTAAAATGTGCAATCAGTTTGAGTTTATGGACTAGTGACACATTTCACTCATTGCTTTTTATGTGGGCTAAAATAATCATAACCTTGAAGCAATACAGATGCTATGTGGGCTTGAGAAAATAGAGTTCAATACATGGAGGAAAAAAGAAGATTTTATTTTTATGGCGAAAGAGTAGATGTTCTACAGTGTTCTGGTTCAATCTCCGGCAGACTTGGTACCTGTGATAAAGTAGTTAGTGACTTGACCAAATTCTTGAACTTGGTTGTGTGCTGGTGTTGAGCTAGTATACGAATTGCTGGATCTTTGGTAGCTGGGTGCTGTGGGTACATGTGATACAATCAAATATTTCTTTTGGGTACAGATGGTACAATCAAATCTTTATGGGTTTACATGCATCACTTTGGGCAGTATAAAGTCAGGAATTCGTGAATATGCCAAGTTTATTTATTGATGTCATTGTGCCCTTGTGCATGTAGTAGGAGGACGGTAAGTTTAAATAGGGTTAGCTACACGCTGCTTGTGAAGTGTGCAGAACGGTATCTTTTGTCGAAACATGGATTGATAACAGTCGCAGGAGTTCCAAATGATGAAGCCTTAACAAACTGACCGGCTAACAATACATTCAATACTACAACATGAAGGATCATTCCCAGATTGTGCAGAATTTTCTAAACATAACATGTAAACAAAGAGCATATTATGTGTTCCTTAGAATATGGAAATCCATGAGAAAATAAGAAATTTGCATACATTAGGAACTCGTTTCAGCACAGAACATGATAAGAAGGATAATACAATACTAATAGTTCCATTAGGCGACTAAATACACAAATTATGGTCACCTTTTATACCTTATGATTCTCCGGAGAAATATCCTCCTCAAAGGGCTGCGAGAAAAAGGCATTCTTGGAGATATAGAATTTGGGAAATTTGCTACAAATCCTACGGTTACAAAGATCTACATAAAAAGAACTGGAAAATTCAAATATGCAAACACCAGAGATATTGGATCCTTTACTCGATAGGTTCGAAATCATCTCGGTACAAATATTTTCTTATGCACATTCAGGTCAAAATTGACGAAAATAATACCACAGAATGTGGACTCACTTCTTTTGATAGCATCGTACATGAACATAGTGCAACATTTGTGGAAACAAAGATGGTAACAACAAACCATACAACATTGTAATTGCGTTGAATGATTCCTCAAATGCAGGCATGAAAATAAAACAACAGATGGCCATAATTGACAAGTTAAGAAACATGTGTCAAGCGTCAATAATTGGGTCAATGAGTAGAAGTTTGCCTTGTTTCAAAAGAGACACAAAATAATGATGCTGAAGCGGGGTGATGAACATCCATATATGTTTTAGGAGTGACAATGACATCATTTATAAAATCTTAAATAGAAATAAAACTATATTAACAATCATGCTTAAAAGCTTAGACAAAATCCAAAAGTGGACAAATATATCAGAATGCATTCAAGAGTAAGTATCCCCCTGAAGCTATGCTTGTTTACTGTTCACTCAATTTGGTAAATGGAGCACCTATGAACCAATTATTGTAACCACACTGTTATAACCACTAAATATACACATAATGGCCTCTTTGGTTCTATTCTATGTCTTCGATTTAATTACATTAAGCAAACAATGTAGTCGTCTGATTTATTTTAGTTATTTGTTGGAAAAAGGAAAATAGCTGCAACCAATTGTCCTTGAACTGATGGAATGCCATATGAGGACACCACTCCCAACAGAACATTCTGTACAAAGAAGATGCTCATTTTAAAGACTTTCTTGCAGAGCCCGTGCAAGCTCCGCATCTTCTAAATGATCATTCAATACAAAAGAGAATGACATAACATTAAAATGATGCTTTTTATCAACTCCTCATATTTTTTTACAGCCTCCTTAACCTAGAACTGCTATTCCAAGATAGGAAATTTAATGACTCATACAACCAGGCAATATAATATAAATTAGAGATTATCAAAACTGGTTTAGATTGGATAATACAGACCAATAAGCCTTTCCTTTCATTTGATCTTTCTCTGAAAAGAATAATACAATAGTGCGATCAACAGTGAAATAATAAATAAATAAAGCAACATCCCGTGACTTGTACAAAATGCAATATATGGTCCTTGATTTTCAGGAGCTATGCATCATTGTCGTCAGTTTGTTTCTGATAAGAAACAAAGAGTCATGTACCAAAGCTACTAAGAAATATCTACACCATCCGGATACGGATCCAGTGTAAGACCATCACCTAGCTAGTACGTACACACATGCACGAAGCCAACACATCACACATGCAGCAGCAGCAGCACGTTAAGCCCTGCACACGCAGGCAACACAGCAGCCCGCGCAAGCAGGAAGCACGCACGCGACAGCAGGGCGCACGGCGGGAAAGCGAGGAGAAGACAATCGTCGTGAAGTTCAAGTAGAGGCGAATCGACATGAAGCTCGAGCACTCCTTGCGAGGGCTTCGGTGCTGATCTACCGGAGGCGACAGATCCCTACGACGACGTACGGCACAGGCCGGAAATGGCGGGGTGCCCAAGATAGGCGCAAGGTCGACGCGAAGGCTGCGAGCTCAAGACGCATGTGAGCTGGGTGAGCATAGGTGGATAAGACCACCTCATGGTCTCACGATGACGGCGACGGTGCGCCGCCGTGGCTGGAGTACCGCATCCCGCACGAACACGACCTCGACTCTACTGCATGCGCCACAGTCTCTGTTATGTAGAGAGCTAAGCGGAGGATCTCGTGCAGCGTGGCATCCCGGCGCCGGTGGCCAGGAACCTTCCTGTTCCCCGTAACGTCAGCTGCCGCTGTGGCAAGCAGGCTAGTGGAGGTACTGAGTGTGCTCGGAGGGGAGACGCGCTGCAGGACGGCTTAGCCCGGTTGGATGATGGCGAGGGATAGGGGGAGGAGGCGGCCACCTCGACGTCGATGGAGAAGACAGAGCGGACGGGGCACTCGCGCTAGCATAGGTCCTCGATATTGCGCTTCACGACCTCCGTGGAGAGCGCGGCCGCGGCGGCCGACGCGAGGGGTAGATGCTGACCGTGGCGCAGCGCGGGCACAATAGCTTAAGCCAGCTGAGCGCGTCCACGATCCGCCCTGCCCTGACCATCTCCTCGATTCCTGGCGCACGTTGAGAATGCAGAGCAATTCCGGAGCACGCCAACGATGAAGATGCTAGCGACTAGTCGGGGTGGTCGGGATGGCCTACGCGGCGGCTCAGTGACCAGAACCAAGACCGGCGGGACGGCTTCCACCATGACACGCACACGATCAATAACGGCTGCCTGAACCCCGGCTGGACGACCCGGACGACGCCGACCAGTGCAGACAGAGCCGGGACGAACCACCAATAGATGTGACCATAGATGGACAGGCACCAGAGACCACAAGGCAAGGAATGACAACGGAAAGCCTCATATTTATAGCACCTCCGAGGAAATTAAAAAAACAATCCGTAGAACAATCCCAATCGATCCACACGATCAATATCCAGAACATGCGACAGCGGCAACCGACTCTCCATCGCATCAACGACGGGTGGCATCGTATGAATCCAACTCTTTAGAGAACACATACGTGACAGCCTCCTAGTATATGACAACAAACCAGGCAGAGAAGAAGACACCAGCGTGCAGGCCCTACCACGTGACAACCGGGCAGAGAAGAAGACACCAGCGTGCAGGCCCTACCACGTGACACGCCTGCATGCACGTGCCCAGAAAACAATGCGAAGAGGAAAAATATCAACGAAACCCAGCGGGTGGTCAAGACGTAGGCGAGACATACAACCGGAAAATGCCAAGATTACGTGGTCAAATGATGCAGCGCGCATGTACTCAAATGAAAACACACCGGGGGCAGTGCTAGCATGCACTCCAAGGGAAATACACCGAGGCATGCAGTGCACGCATGGCATGCAGTGTACACATGCATTCCAACAGAAATACACCGGTGCATGCAGTACAGGCCTGCAATCCAATGGGAACACGCCGCCGCATGCAGTGCACGCACACTCCAGTGGAAACCGATAAAAACACCAGCAGCCTCCAGATCACACGAAGCGGCACCGTTTTACACGCTAAAGTGGCACAGGCCAGTACACGTCAATCAAGAGGCCCACACACGTACGCAGCCACCGAAGAAGCCTTAGACAACCAGGTCAATGGGCCATGGTGGCCCGCACGCACCAAAAATCGCTAACCACACCCATGAATTTAGCACCCACGTTAACAAAATTTTGATTGCAAGCCTAGAGCCACAAAGCATTTCTACCCCGGCAGGTACCAAATTAATAGCACGTGTCACATGCAAATTTACCCAAACATCATTTTCATACAAGTGGCTGATTCTTGGAGCAAAAACCTTGTCTGGAATAGATGCTTGGGTATATAGATGCGTGTTGGTCCCCTGTTTTGCAAAGGATGGGTTTGGACTTATGTGATATGAGGTTCACCCCTGTGCCGTCGGCTCAAGAGGAAATATAGATGACAAGTCCGTGTGTGTGTGTGTGTGTGGGGGGGGTTGGGGTGGGTGGGGGGGTGGGGACAAGGTAGATTTTGATTAAGGGGAAGGTTCAATAATTTCTTAAGTTACTAAGCTCCCTAGGAATGAAGTCTCCTGGTGTATCGAGCTAGTTTTTGCATTCGTGGCCCCATGTATCAGGGACGGCCTATTGACACGTGAATGTAGCGCTCCTGCAATTCTTTAAATTCATGAATATTTCTGGAATTCAGGGCTTCTTTTGAAATCTAGGTGAGGGAGTCCTGGACTAGGGGGTGTCCGGATAGCCGAACTATCATCTTTGGCCGGACTTCTGGACTATGAAGATACAAGATTGAAGACTTTGTCCCGTGTCCGGATAGGACTTTCCTTGGCGTGGAAGGCAAGCTTGGCGATACGGATATGTAGATCTCCTACCATTGTAACCGACTACATGTAACCCTAACCCTATCCGGTGTCTATATAAACCGGAGGGTTTTAGTCCGTAGGGACGAACAACAATCATACCATAGGCTAGCTTCTAGGGTTTAGCCTCTCCGATCTCGTAGTAGATCTACTCTTTACTACCCATATCATCAATATTAATCAGCGGTGAGTAGGGTATTACCTCCATCGAGAGGGCCCGAACACAGGTAAAACATCGTGTCCCTTGTCTCCTGTTACCATCCGCCTAGACGCACGCCTGGGACCCCTACCCGAGATCCGCCGGTTTTGACACCGACATTGATGCTTTCATTGAGAGTTCCTCCGTGTCGCCACTTATAGGCCCGATGGCTCCTTCAATCATCAAGAACGACGCAGTCCGGTGAGACTTTTCTCCACGGACAGATCTTCAGATTCAGCGGCTTTGCATCAAGGGCCAATTCGCTTAGGCCATCCGGAGCAGATCGAAGCTACGCCTCTAGCCATCAGTCGATTTGGAAGCTTGAACTATACGGCCGATGCCCGCGGAGATTTGATCTTCGACGGATTCGAGCCATGTACCGAGCGTGCGACCTTGTCTCGATGGGTACGATCTAGCTCGCTACAAAGGCCTGGAGGCTGCATCAAAGGCTCGCCCGACCCTTAATCCGGAGCCGGTTTCGCCGATCGAGGACGGTTGGTTGGACACCGCCTCGGGCTGAAATCTCTACGGCGATTGAGCCGAACACCATCCTCGTCCTTTGCAAAGCTCAGGACTCCTGTGTGCCGGACTCCTTTCCGGACTCAACCTCCCGCGCCGCCAATCGAATCCGACTTGGCGCGGTTTTGGAGTTCACCGCGGTGGACATCTGTCAGCTCTCGCCCTTTGGCGATATCCTGAACTCATTAAAGTCTCTCTCTTTGTCAGGGGAGCCCTGGCCGAACTACGGTCAGGAAGGTTGGGACTCGGACGATGAAGAAATTCAACGCCCACCCACCACCCACTTTGTAGCCACTGTCGATGATTTAACCGACATGCTCGACTTCGACTTCGAAGACATCGACAGTATGGACGACGATGCCGGAGACGATCAAGAGCTAGCGCCCACGGGGCACTGGAAGGCCACCTCGTCATGTGACATATACATGGTGGACATCCCAAAAGATGGGAATGGCGATGGAACGGCGGAGGATGACCCCTCCAAGAAACAACCCAAGCCCGACGTCAGCGGCGCCGCTCTAAATCCCGCCACAAGAAACGCAGCGATTCCGCACGGAGATAATAACACTCCGGGACAAAGGTCAAGAAGACAACCCTCCACTGGATTCAAAGATGAAGGAGGGAGAAGCCAGCCCTCATGATAGAGCGGCAGACAGGGAGGTGGAGGACGATAATTATATGCCTCCATCCGAAGACGAGGCAAGCCTCGAGGACGACGAATTCGTCGTGCCTGAGGATCCTGCCGAACAGGAGCGTTCCAAACGCAGGCTTATGGCCACGGCAAGCAGCCTCAAGAAAAAGCAAAGAAGAACTTAGAGTCGACTAAGACTTGCTAGTCGACAGATGGATCAAGTCCTTGCACCAAGAGTATGAACTCGAACACCCCTCCAAGAGATACCCCAAACGCAGGCTGCTACCCCAATTAGAGGAAGCAGCACCCAAACCGACATCACCAGATTATGATGCGGCCGACCGGCCACCCTGTGGTCGCGACAGAGAGGCCTCTAGGCCCTTCATTCAAGCCGCACTCCGGCGTCGCTCGAAAAGTACCAATGCACGGGGAAACGCGCCAGACCTGCGAGAAATATTTGAGGACAAGGCAAGGCAAACAAGATCGATCTACAGATCGCGTGGGCGCCCCACGACACGTGACGATAACCTTCACACCGGATACAACAATTCCGGCCGGGCCGAACACAGTAGACAAAGCTCATTTGAGCCAGGTCGTGAGATAGCTCAATCTGAGGCGCCAAGACACCCACTATGCTTCACAGATGAAGTAATGGATCATCAAATCCCGAGGGTTTCAAACCCGTAAACATCGAATCATACGATGGCACAACAGATCCCGCTGATGCGGATCGAGGACTACCTCCTCCATATCCACATGGCCCGCGGCGATGATCTACACACCATCAAATACCTCCCACTCAAGCTTAAAGGACCAGCTCGACATTGGCTCAACAGCTTGCCAGCAGAGTCAATCGGTTGTTGGGAGGACCTGGAAGCCGTATTCCTTGATAACTTCCAGGGCACATATGTGCGACCACCAGACGCCGATGACCTTAGCCATATAATTCAGCAGCGGAAGAATCGCCGGACAATTACGACGCGGTTCCTAACAAAGAAAAATCAGATCGTCGACTGTCCGGATGCAGAGGCGCTACCAGCCTTCAAACACAACATCCGCGACGAGTGGCTAGCCTGGCACCTAGGACACGAAAAGCCGAAATCCATGGCAGCCCTCACTAGAGTACTCATGACCCGCTTTTGCGCGGGAGAGGACAGCTGGCTAGCTCGAAGCAACAACTTGGCCAAACACCCTGGTAGTTCGGATACCAAGGACAGCAATGGCAGGTCGCATCGCAACAAGCATAAACGCCGCATTAACGGTGATAATGCTGAAGATACGACAGTAAATGCCGGATTCAGAGGCTCTAAACCCGGTCAGTGGAAGAAGCCATTCAAAAGAAATACCCAGGACCCGTCCAACTTGGACAGAATACTCGATCGCTTGTGCTAGATACATGGCACCCCCGAAAAACCAGCCAACCACACCAACAGGGATTGTTGGGTGTTCAAGCAAGCAGGCAAGCTAAGTGCCGAACTCAATGACAAGGGGCTGCATAGCGATGACGAGGAGGAGCCCCAGCCGCCAAACAATAAAGGACAGAAGGGCTTCCCCCCACAAGTGCGGACGGTGAACATGATATACGCAACCCACATACCCAAAAGGGAGCGGAAGCGTGCACTAAGGGACGTATATGCGATGGAGCCAGTCGCCCCGAAATTCAACCCATGGTCCTCCTGCCCGATCACCTTTGATCGAAGGGACCATCCCACTAGCATCCTCCACGGCGGATTCGCCGCATTGGTTCTTGACCCAATCATCGACGGATTTCACCTCACTAGAGTCCTGATGGACGGCGGTAGCAGCCTGAACCTGCTTTATCAGGATACAGCATAAAATGGGCATAGACCCTCAAGGATTAAACCCACAAAGACGACCTTTAAAGGCGCCATACCAGTGTAGAGGCCAATTGTACAGGCTCAGTTACACTCGAAGTGGTCTTCGGATCCCCGGATAACTTCCGAAGCGAAGAGTTAATCTTCGACATAGTCCCGTTCCGCAGCGGCTATCACGCACTGCTTGGACGAACCGCATTTGCAAAGTTCAATGCGGTGCCACACTACGCATACCTCAAGCTCAAGATGCCAGGCCCTCGAGGAGTAATCATGGTCAATGGAAACACCGAACGCTCTCTCCGAACGGAGGAGCACACGGCGGCCCTCGCGGCGGAGGTGCAAAGCAGCCTCTCACAGCAATTCTTGATTCCGGCTATTAAACGTCCGGCCACCGTCAAGCACGCCCGGAGTAACCTACAACAAGACCGCCTGGCACGATCCGAGCACGCGTAGCAATCCGGCCCCAACCCCAGCCCTCGCGAAACTGCGAAGCCAGTACGCTGCAGACATAACTACGCCCGGAGATACCATGGGCTTAAGGGGAGGGCACGACCACGCACGCCTGCACGCGGCTCAACCGCACTGTGGGCTCCGATTGTGTCATTCTTTTCTTTTCTTCTTTTTTCTTACTTTCAGGACTCCGCTTTCCGAAGTCCCGTCCGCACTAGAATTGCCGAAGTCACGATGCAACAACCAGGAAGCGAAAGCTACGCCGAGTGTCCGGTGGTCTCTACTACGATCATTATACCTGCTTTTACATACCATCCTCAGCTTACCCCCGGAGGGGACATGTTAAATAGTCCCATCCCTTGCTTATCGCACTATTTGTATCATTCTGCTTCCATTGCAGTACCTTTTTGAATAAACAATACATAGCTTTTGCCTATTATTGCACTCCTTTCTTTGTCTATATATATGTTCATTTCATGACATGTTGCACCCGTACACTTTGGTACGGCCAGTACACCAGGGGCTTAAGTACCCCAAAAGTATGGTGTGGTAAGTCCGAACACTTTCACAAGTGCGGCACCCCGATCTTATAGCATTATATGCATCGGCTCCGAATCATGTCTTGGGTCAATAGTTGGGTTTGCCCAGCTCCCATGTATTGGTACCTTATGTTCCGTTATATCGGCTAAGGTAGCGCTGGGAGAATCTCTGCGATTGTGCCCCGGTTGAGCTGGGTTGAGCACCTCAGTGGAGAAAGCTAAAACTGACCGTCATGATAGGGCGAGAGCCGGTCATTGTTCGAGAGGTTTTTTCGGGTCCCTAAAGACTTATGCCGCTTAGAGCGAGGAGTCGGCTTTGTCCGCCAAAGGCGTGGATAGCGCCTCAACTCGGTCTTCGAATACTAGGGGCTTTGCGTAAATTTAAAATTATAGAATTCTATGGCTAAGTGAGAGTGTTCAAGCACTATAAGTCCGGTTGCCTTGTTCGTTGCGTTGAGCGCCTCCTCGACGGACCCAAGAATGGGAACAAGAGCGCTCAAGTTTATCCCAACACCCCAAAGACTCGTGGCATGGGGGCTGAAATCAACGACTTGCCATCTCTCAAATTTGATAAACGGTTGCATGAAGGTAATATTTTAAATTAACAAGCGTTGCTTAGCGCATATGAACAAGTTTTCAACAGACAGGATAACAAATGCGAGTCTATTCAAAAATTACATCTTTGGAGCACTCATCCGCTTATCTGGCGGGCACCCTTTAGGACGCCCTCATAGTACATTTCGGCTTGCGATGCTCCTTGCCCTTCGTTGGTCCGTCCTTCACAAGATTATCCGCATCCAGCTTGCCCCTGTTCAGTTTAGCACGGGCATTGGCCCTGCGTGCACCTTCAATGCAGATGGAGAACTTGATGACTTCTATCCATGGACAGGCATCCACCACCGCTGCACTAGCCTCAAGTAGCTCCTGTGCATGGCTTCCAATGGCCACAACAACTATGAGGCCCTTCATGGCCTGTTTGGTGACCTTGTGGAGATCGACCACCGCTTCACCGGTCGCCAGGCACCGGACGCTCGCCTCGAGATACCGAGACCGTAACACCTTCTCCGTCGACCTCCCTCCTTGGCGCGGTAGAACGCGGCAGCATCGCACACACCACGGGCAGATCTGCGAATGCCCCGGAGAGCTCAATCCGGGTAAGTAATAGGTAATTCACTTTCACATGCTTGCTTTGCATAAAGAATGCCTTACCCGCCGCTATCTTCTTTAATGATTCAATTTCTTGGAGGGCTTTTTGGGCTTCGCCTTAGCGGCTTTGGCACTCTCAAGAGCCGAGGCGAGCCTCGGACTCTCGAGTCTTCGAGTCACGCCCAAACTCTCGTGTTTTTCCATGAGAGCCTGGAGCTCTTGCCGCACCTCCGCCACCCGCCTCCTCCTGCTTCTCTCGCTCGGTGCGCTCATGCCACTTTGCTTTCGGCGCGGACACCGCTTCCTTCGTGGTCGCCACCTTGTTCGTGGCCCCTACAATACCCACGTTATTCCTGTCATTTTTTTGCAACCGAATCCTTTCTATAAGGTATTTCTTTAATAAGGTATTGCTTACCTTCCCTGTCCTCGAGCTGCTTCTTGGCAAGGCCGAGCTCGTTCTTGGACCGCTCGAGGCTCTTCTTCAATGCATTGACCTCCGCAGTCAGTGCGGCAGAGGTCAAGAACAAGCGCCTGCATTCGCATATTGACATACTTATGTTAGACTCCTGCGTATATCTTTTTAGATCCTTAATCCGCTTTTCTTTCCTAACACCGAACTAAGCATCGTGGACTACTATCTATGCGTAATATTTTTACATATTCTAAACTTACCTCAAAGCCCGTTAGAAGCCCGGTAGAGAGCTTGGTCAGCCGCTCTTGGCGGATCGAACTTTCGGGATCAAGACACTCATAACAAAGGCGGTGCTCCTCTTTGATGGAGGCGCCGTTAAGCGCCCAAAGAAGCTATCCGGTGCCTCTTGATGGATCGGAGGTCACCGGCGTCAGATCTTGCCCTTCTTATGAAGGAGCCGCTTGTCGGACTTCGGAACCAGAAGGTTCAGACGGAGTCCGCATGCAGGTCGGACTTAGAGCCCTCCGGGGTTTCGCCTTTGCGCCGAGTCCGGAGGTCGCTTTGCAGCGCCTCCAGACCACCTCCTGGGCTGGGCCCCTTTCGGGACTTCCACCGCGGTGTCGCCGGGCGACACGAGGAGAGGAGGCGGTCGGAAGTGAAGTGCTATTCAGATCCGACAACCCAGTGGAGCCGCCGACGAAGCGGGCGAAGCCTGCCCTCAAAGCGGCTGCATGGTCATATTTGGCGTTAGAAGACACTATGCGACAAATAAAAAGTCATGAACTATTCCGAGTACGGACACTTACGATCTCGCCAGGCTTGGCCTTGGTGGCCACTCCTCCTCGTCATTGTCGGCGTTGGTGGAGAAGTCCGGAGGAAGGGTCCTTCCTTTCTTGGATTCCTCCGGCCTCCCGGTCGGCGGCCTTCCATTTCTTCTCTCCCCGCTTAGGAGAGGCTTTTTCTCCTCCTCTTCCTCGAGGAGGATTCCGCCTCGAGTTGTCGGGCGGTGAGTCCGACAAAGACGAAGCGCCGGAGCTCCTTCGAGTTCCGTGGCCTTCTTTCTTGTCCTTCTTCTCCGGCACCACGTGAGGTGCCGGAGCCAAGAACCCCTGGCTAATCGGGTGTCCGGCTGGGTCTTCAGCAACGGGGCCGGACAGTTAATCTGTCCGGACGTCTTCAGCCAGTCCCCGCCAAAGGTTAGGGAGTTTTAGATCCCGTATAGAGTCAAACTATGAAAAAAGAGTCCCATAAAGGGTAAAATAACTTACCTCACTGGCTTGACGCTGCGAGCTGAATCCGCGATCTTCGGTAGCGGATGTGGGAGCCTCGGTGCCCTTGAACAGCACCTTTCAGGCATCTTCGTACGTAGTGTCGACGAGCCTTTTCAGAGTTGGGTGCTGTGCCGGATCGAACTCCCACAATTTGAAGGCCCGTTGTTGGCATGGGAGAATCCGGCGGATGAGCATCACCTGGATTACGTTGACAAGCCTGAGATTCTTGTCCACGAGGTTTCGGACGCAGGTTTGGAGTCCGGACAGCTCGTCCGAATCCCCCCACGACAGGCCCGTCTCTTTCCATGATGTGAGCCGTGTGGGGAAGCCAGGTCGGAATTCGGAGGCCGCCGCCCATTGAGAGTCACGGGGCTCGGTGATGTAGAACCACCCGATTGTTACCACCTTTATGGTCTCCACAAAGGAGCCCTCGAGCCATAGGACTTTGGCCATCTTGCCAACCATGGCGCCTCCACACTGGCTTGGCCGCCCACGACCTTCGGCTTGACATTGAAGGTCTTCAGCCATAAGCTGAAGTGGGGCTGGATGCAGAGGAAGGCCTTGCACACGACGATAAACGCCGAGATGTTGAGGATGAAGTTCGGGGCCAGATCGCGGAAATCCAGGCCGTAGTAGAACATGAGCCCCCGGACAAATGGGTGAAGTGGGAAACCTAGTCCGCTGGAGGAAGTGGGTGAGGAACACCACCCTCTCATGGGGCCCGGGGTGGAATGAGCTGCCTCGTCGGGTAGCCGGTGCACGATGTTGCCGGACAAGTATCCGCCTTCCGCAGCTTTTTGATGTGCCCTCCGTGACGGAGGAGGCCATCCACCGCCTACCGCCTGCATATAGTTGGAGAAGGTTGAGGTGGGATGTCGCGGACTTGGGCTACCGGAGCTCGAAAAGCGGAAATGGATGAGCAAAGGAGGAAGAAGGCGTAGGTGAAAAGGTGGATCCTTATCCCCTTATATGGATGGACGGAGCTATGCGTCCCCCGCCAGCCTGGTAAAACTCGCTTATCCCCCAAGCGCCGTAATCTATGGCGCGGATGGGTTACCCACGTCCGTATTGATGAGAATCCCAGAATAAGGGGCACGATCTCCGCTTTGATAAGACGTGCCAAGGAAACCGCCTCGCTAAACGCGCTAAGGTGGAACTGTAAAAAACGATTCATATAAAGGCCTGGCCGTAGTTTGATGTCACGCCGCGGAATACGTCAGCAGATCTGTGCAAAGGTTATTCTCTCTATGGTAGTATGTGGAACTTGTTTTGCAGAGCCGGACACTATCCTTGTGTTCAAAACCTTCTATGAAGTATTCGGAAGAGGAACCCGCCTTGCAATGCCGAAGACAATATGCGCCGGACTCGTGCGTCATTGAAGCCTGGTTCAGGGCTACCGAGGAGTCTGGACTAGGGGTGTCCGGATAGCCGAACTATCATCTTTGGCGGACTCACGAACTATGAAGATACAAGATTGAAGACTTCGTCCCGTGTCCGGATAGGACTTTCCTTGGCGTGGAAGGCAAGCTTGGCGATACGGATATGTAGATCTCCTACCATTGTAACCGACTCTGGTAACCCTAACCCTATCCGGTGTCTATATAAACCAGAGGGTCTTAGTCCAGAGGACGAAAAAACAATCATACCATAGGCTAGCTTCTAGGGTTTAGCCTCTACGATCTCGTGGTAGATCTACTCTTGTACTACCCATATCATCAATATTAATCAAGCAGGAGTAGGGTATTACCTCCATCGAGAGGGCCCGAACCTGGGTAAAAACATCATGTCCCTTGTCTCCTGTTACCATCCGCCTAGACGCACAGTTCGGGACCCCCTACCCGAGATCCGCCGGTTTTGACACCGACACTAGGAGTATTTTCTAAATTCAGAAACGTTTTGACTTTGGGAAACATTTTTGAAATTCATGAACATTTTCTAATTGGCTAAATTTGCAAACATTTTATAACTACATGAAGATTTTCTTCAAATCCATAAACATTTTTCGGATTCACAAACATTTTATACAATTTTCTCTCTACATTTTTTTGTTTTCGTTTCTCTTTGTTTTCTTCCTTCGCTTCTTCAGATGGACGTAGGCCCAATAGGGTAACTGGCCAACCAACAGAAGTGAACATCCTGGGATGTGCGCATTTGGTCGTCCTTCGACGCGATGCGCATTGGATAGGACATCTCCCTCATCTAGGTTATTTCGTTGATAGGGAGGGACGAACTGGTTATCTCCTTCGTGCATTTGTTGGGGGTGGCACCACCATGCTGGTTCTGCGCCGAGCAGTGGGGTCACCGCTTTCTCTGTCTTCCTTGTCAGGCTACTCGGGCAGTGGATTCGTGGTGGAAGACCGACGTCGTGCTAGTGATGGGGAAGAGCTAGAACATAAAAGACCAGGCATGAAGATCCAAGCAAACATGAGTGAAGGAAATATGCCCTAGAGGCAATAATAAAGTTGTTATTTACATTTCCTTACATCATGATAAATGTTTATTATTCATGCTAGAATTGTATTAACCGGAAACTTAGTACATGTGTGAATATATAGACAAAACAGAGTGTCCCTAGTATGCCTCTACTTGACTAGCTCGTTAATCAAAGATGGTTATGTTTCCTGACCGTAGACATGTGTTGTCCTTTGATGAACGAGATCACATCATTAGAGAATGATGTGATGGACAAGACCCATCTGTTAGCTTAGCATTATGATCGTTTAGTTTATTGCTATTGCTTTCTTCATGACTTATACATGTTCCTATGACCATGAGATTATGCAACTGCCGAATACCGGAGGAACACTTAGTGTGCTATCAAACGTCACAATGTAACTGGGTGATTATAAAGATGCTCTGCTGTGTGTCTTCGATGGTGTTTGTTGAGTTGGCATAGATCGAGATTAGGATTTGTCACCCCGATTGTCGGAGAGGTATCTCTGGGCCCTCTCGGTAATGCACATCACTATAAGCCTTGCAAGTAATGTGACTAATGAGTTAGTTGCGGGATGATGCATTACGAAACGAGTAAAGAGGCTTGCCGGTAATGACATTGAACTAGGTATGATGATACCGACAATCAAACCTCGGGCAAGTAACATACCGATGACAAAGGGAACAACGTATGTTGTTATCCGGTTTGACCGATAAAGATCTTTGTAGAATATGTAGGTGCCAATATGAGCATCCAGGTTTCGCTATTGGTTATTGACCGGAGAGGTGTCTCGGTCATGTCCACATAGTTCTCGAACCCGTAGGGTCCGCACGCTTAACGTTCGATGACGATTGGTATTATGAGTTTATGTGATTTGATGTACCGAAGGTTGTTCGGAGTCCCGGATGAGATCACGGACACGACGAGGAGTCTCGAAATGGTCGAGAGGTAAAGATCGATATATTGGAAGGCTATATTCGGACATCGGGAAGGTTCTGAGTGATTTGGGTATTTTTTGGAGTACCGGAGAGTTACGGGAATTCGCCGGGGGAAGTAGTGGGCCTTAATGGGCCATACGGGAAAGGAGAGAAGGGCCTCAATGGGTGGCCGTGCGCCCCCCTCCTTCCTTCTCCCCTCTTCCTCATTCCTTCTTCTCCTACTTGGACTAGGAAAAGGTGAAACCTACTCCTACTAGGAGTAGGAATCCTTGCCTTGGGTGCGCCCCTTGTGGCCGGCCCTCCTCCTCCTCCCCTCCTTTATATACGGGGGAGGGGGTAGTCCATAGAGACACAATTTGATCTCTTAGCTGTGTACGGTGCCCCCCTCCACAGTTTTGCACCTAGGTCATATTGTCATAGTGCTTAGGCGAAGCCCTGTGTCGGTAACTTCATCATCACCGTCACCACGCCATCGTGCTGACGAAACTCTCCCTCGACCTCAGATGGATCTAGAGTTCGAGGGACGTCACTGAGCTGAACGTGTGCATATCACGGAGGTGCCGTGCGTTCGGTACTTGATCGGTTGGATCGCGAAGATGTTCGACTACATCAACCGCGTTACTTAACGCTTCCGTTTTTGGTCTACGAGGGTACGTGGACACACTCTCCCGCTTCGTTGCTATGCTTCTCCTAGATAGATCTTGCATGATCGTGAGGATTTTGTTTGAAATACTACGCCCCCAACAAAGGGTATCGAGCCGTGTCTATGCGTAGATGTTATATGCACGAGTAGAACACAAAGAGTTATGGGTGATAATAGTCATACTGCTTACCCGCATGTCATACTTTGATTCGGCGCTGTTGGATGAAGCGGCCCAGACCGACATTACATGACCGCGCTCATGAGACTGGTTCTACCGCCGTGCATCGCACACAGGTGGCTAGTGGGTGTCTGTTTCTACAACTTTAGTTGAATAGAGTGTGACTACGCCCGGTCCTTGTTGAAGGTTAAAACAACCAACTTGACGAAAAATCGTTGTGGTTTTGATGCGTAGGTAAGAACGGTTCCTGCTAAGCCCCTAGCAGCCACGTAAAACTTGCAACAACAAAGTAGAGGACGTCTAACTTGTTTTTGTAGGGCTTGCTGTGATTTGATATGGTCAATACGTGACGATATATAAATTGTTGTATGAGATGATCATGTTTTGTAACAGTTATCGGCAACTGGCAGGAGCCATATGGTTGTCGCTTTATTGTATGAAATGCAATCACCCTGTAATTGCTTTACTTTATCACTAAGCGGTAGCGATAGTCGTAGTAGCAATAGTTGGCGAGACGACAACGATGCTTCAATGGAGATCAAGGTGTCAAGCCGGTGACGATGGTGATCATGACGGTGCTTTGGATATGGAGATCAAAGGCACAAGATGATGACGGCCATATCATATCACTTATATTGATTGCATGTGATGTTTATCCTTTATGCATCTTATTTTGCTTAGTATGGCGGTAGCATTATAAGATGATCTCGCACTAAATTTCAAGGTACAAGTGTTCTCCCTGAGTATGCACCGTTGCAACAGTTCGTCGTGCCGAGACACCACGTGATGATCGGGTGTGATAAGCTCTACGTTCACATACAACGGGTGCAAGCCAGTTTTGCACACATAGAATACTCGGGTTAAACTTGACGAGCCCGTCATATGAAGATATGGCCTCGGAACACTGAGACCGAATGGTCGAGCGTGAATCATATAGTAGATATGATCAACATAGTGATGTTCACCATTGAAAACTACTCCATCTCACATGATGATCGGACATGGTTTATGAAGGAAATATGCCCTAGAGGCAATAATAAAGTTGTTATTTATATTTCCTTATACCATGATAAATGTTTATTATTCATGCTAGAATTGTATTAATCAGAAACTTAGTACATGTGTGAATACATAGACAAACAGAGTGTCACTAGTATGCCTCTACTTGACTAGCTCGTTGAATCAAAGATGGTTAAGTTTCCTAGCCATATACATGAGTTTTCATTTGATTAACGGGATCACATCATCAGAGAATGATGTGATTTACTTGACCCATTCCGTTAGCTTAGCACTTGATCGTTTAGTATGTTGCTATTGCTTTCTTCATGACTTCTACATGTTCCTATGACTAGATTATGCAACTCCTGAATACCGAAGGAACACTTTGTGTGCTACCAAACATCACAATGTAACTGGGTGATTATAAATGTGCTCTACAGGTGTCTCCAATGGTACTTGTTGAGTTGGCATAGATCAAGATTAGGATTTGTCACTCCGATTGTCGGAGAGGTATCTCTGGGCCCTCTTGGTAATGCACATCACTATAAGCCTTGCAAAAAATGTGACTAATGAGTTAGTTGCGGGATGATGAATTACGGAACGAGTAAAGAGACTTGCCGGTAACGAGATTGAACTAGGTATTGAGATACCGATGATCGAATCTCGGGCAAGTAACATACCAATGACAAAGGGAGCAACATATATTGTTATGCGGTTTGACTGATAAAGATCTTCATAGAATATGTGGGAGCCAATATGAACATCTAGGTTCCTCTATTGGTTATTGACAGGAGACATGTCTCGGTCATGTCTACATAGTTCTCGAACCCGTAGGGTCCGTACGCTTAACGTTCGGTGACGATTGGTATTATGGGCTTATGTGTTTTGATGTACCGAAGGTAGTTTGGAGTCCCGGATGTGATCATGGACATGACGAGGAGTATCAAAAAGGGTCGAGACATAAATATTGATATATTGGACAACTATATTCGGACACCGGAAGTGTTCCGGGTGATTTCGGAGAAAACTAGAGTGCCTGAGGGGTTACCGGAACCCCCCGAGGGAATTAATGGGCCACCATGGGCCTTAGTGGAGAGAGAGGAGGGAGGCCAGGGCAGGCCGTGCCCCCCTGGAGTCCGAATAGGACAAGGGAAGGGGGGCGGCGCCCCCTTTCCTTCTCCCTCTCCCTCTCCTTCCTTCCCCCTCTTTCCCCCTTGTTGGAAACATACTAGGAATATGATTCCTAGTAGGGATCCTACTTGGGAGCGCGCCCCAGGGGCCAGCCAGCCTCCCCCTTGCTCCTTTATATACGGGGGCAGGGAGCACCCTAGAACACAACAACATACATTGTCTTAGCCGTGTAGGGTGCCCCCTCCACCATAATCCACCTCAGTTATATCGTTGCAGTGATTAGGCAAAGCCCTGCGCCGGTAGCTTCATAATCACCGTCATCACACCGTCATGCTGACGAAGCTCTCTCTCGACACTCAGCTGAATCGAGAGTTCGTGGACGCCACCGAGTTAACGATGTGCAGATCGCGGAGGTGCCGTACTTTCGGTACTAGGATCGACCGGATCATGAAGACGTACGACTACATCAACCGTGTTGTCATAACGCTTACGCTTACGGTCTACGAGGGTACATGGACTACACTCTCCCCTCTCGTTGCTATGCATCACCATGATCTTGCGTGTGCGTAGGCATTTTTTTGAAATTACTGCGTTCCCCAACAGTGGCATCCGAGCGAGGTCTATGCGTACATGTTATATGCACGAGTAGAACACAAGTGAGTTGTGGGTGATAATAGTCATACTGCTTACCAGCATGTCATACATTGATTCGGCGATATTGTTGGATGAAGCTGCCCAGACCGACATTACGCCAGACGCCAGACGTCTGAGACTGGTTCTACCGACGTGCTTCGCACACAGGTGGCTGGCGGGTGTCAGTTTCTCCAACTTTAGTTGAATTGAGTGTGGCTACGCCCGGTCCTTGTTGAAGTTCAAAACAACACATACTTGACGAAAAATCATTGTGGTTTTGATGCGAAGGTAAGAACGGTTCTTGCTTAGCCCATAGCAGCCACGTAAAACTTGGAACAACAAAGTAGAGGACGTCTAACTTACTTTTGCAGGGCATGTTGTGATGTGCTATGGTAAGGACATGATGCTAAATTTTATTGTATGAGATGATCATGTTTTGTAACGGAGTTATCGACAACTGGCAGGAGCCATATGGTTGCTGCTTTATTGTATGAAATGCAATCGCCATGTAATTGCTTTACTTTATCATTAAGCGGTAGCGATAGTCGTAGAAGCAATAGTTGGCGAGACGACAACGATGCTACGATGGAGATCAAGGTGTCACGCCGGTGACAATGGTGATCATGACGGTGCTTTGGAGATGGAGATCAAAGGCACAAGATGATGATGGCCATATCATATCAATTATATTGATTGCATGTGATGTTTATCCTTTATGCATCTTTTTTTGCTTAGTACGGTGGTAGCATTATAAGATGATCTCTCACTAAATTTCAAGGTACAAGTGTTCTCCCTGAGTATGCACCGCTATGACAGTCATTATGCCGAGACACCACGTGATGATCGGGTGTGATAAACTCTATGTTCACATACAATGGGCGCAAGCCAGTTTTGCACACGCAGAATAGTCGGGTTAAACTTGATGAGCCTAGCATATGTAGATATGGCCTCGGAACACTGAGACCGAAAGGGGGAGCGTGAATCATATAATAGATATGATCAACATAGTGATGTTCACCATTGAAAACTACTCCATCTCACATCATTATCGGACATGGTTCATGAAGGAAATATGCCCTAGAGGCAATAAGAAAGTTGTTATTTATATTTCCTTATATCACGATAAATTCTTTTTATTCATGCTAGAATTGTATTAACCGGAAACTTAGTACATGTGTGAATACATAGACAAACAGAGTGTCACTAGTATGCTTCTACTTGACTAGCTCGTTGAATCAAAGATGGTTAAGTTTCCTAGCCATAGACATGAGTTGTCATTTGATTAGCGGGATCACATCATTAGAGAATGATGTGATTGACTTGACCTATTCCGTTAGCTTAGCACTTGATCGTTTAGTATGTTGCTATTGCTTTCTTCATGACTTATACATGTTCCTATGACTTGAGATTATGCAACTCCCAAATACCGGAGGAACACTTTGTGTTCTACCAAACGTCACAACTTAACTGGGTGATTATAAAGGTGCTCTACAGGTGTCTCCGATGGTACTTGTTGAGTTGGCATAGATCAAGATTAGGATTTGTCACTCCGATTGTCGGAGAGGTATCTCTTGGCCCTCTCGGTAATGCACATCACTATAAGCCTTGCAAACAATGTGACTAATGAGTTAGTTGTAGGATGATGCATTACTGAACGAGTAAAGAGACTTTCCGGTAACGAGATTGAACTAGGTATTGAGATATCGACGATCGAATCTCAGGCAAGTAACATACCGATGACAAAGGGAACAACATATGTTGTTATGCGATTTGACCGATAAAGATCTTCGTAGAATATGTGGGAGCCAATATGAACATCCAGATTCCGCTATTGGTTATTGACCAGAGACGTGTCTCGGTCATGTTTACATAGTTCTCGAACCCGTATGGTCCGCACGCTTAACGTTCGGTAACGACCGGTATTATGAGTTTATGTGTTTTGATGTTCCCAAGGTAGTTCGGAGTCCCGGATGTGATCACAGAATGACGAGGAGTATCGAAATGGTCGAGACATAAAGATTGATATATTGGACGACTATATTCGGACACCGGAAGTGTTCCGGGTGATTTCGGAGAAAACCGGAGTGCATGAGGGGTTACCGGAACCCGCTGGGGGAATTAATAGGCCACCATGGGCCTTAGTGGGGAGAGAGGACGGAGGCCAGGGCAGGCCACGCCCCCTGGAGTCCGAATAGGACAAGGGAAGGGGGGGGGGGGGCGGGGGCGCCCCCTTTCCTTCTCCCTCTCCTTCCTTCCCCCTCTTTCCCCCTTGTTGGAAACCTACTAGGAATAGGATTCCTAGTAGGAATCCTACTTGGGTCGCACCCCAGGGGCCGGCCTGCCTCCCCCTTGCTTCTTTATATACGGGGGCAGGGGGCACCCTAGAACACAACAACAGACATTGTCTTAGCCGTGTAGGGTGCCCCCTCCACCATAATCCACCTCGGTCATATCATTGCAGTGCATAGGCGAAGCCCTGCGCCGGTAGCTTCAGCATCACCGTCATCACGCCGTCGTGCTGACAAAGCTCTCCCTCGACACTCAGCTGGATAGAGAGTTCGTGGGACGTCACCGAGCCGAACGTGTGCAGATCGTGGAGGTGACATACTTTCGGTACTAGGATCGGTCGGATCGTGAAGACGTACGACTACATCAACCGCGTTGTCATAACGCTTACGCTTACAATCTACGAGGGTACGTGGACTACACTCTCCCCTCTCGTTGCTATGCATCACCATGATCTTGCGCAGCGTAGGGAGTTTTTTGAAATTACCGCTGCGTTCCCAACAAAGGGCTTCCGAGCCAGGTCTATTCGTAGATGTTATATGCACGAGTAGAACACAAGTGAGTTGTGGGCGATAATAGTCATATCGCTTAGCGAGCATGTCATACTTTGATTCGGCGGTATTGTTGGATGAAGCGGCCCGGACCGACATTACGCGTATGCTTACGCGAGACTGGTTCTACCGACGTGCTTCGCACACAGGTGGCTGGCTGGTGTCAGTTTCTCCAACTTTAGTTGAATCGAGTGTGGCTACGCTCGGTCCTTGTTGAAGTTTAAAACAACACATACTTACCGAAAAATCATTGTGGTTTTGATGTGTAGGTAAGAACGGTTCTTGCTCAACCCATAGCAGCCATGTTAAACTTGCAACAACAAAGTAGAGGACGTCTAACTTGTTTTTGCAGGGCATGTTGTGATGTGATATGGTCAAGACATGATGCTAAATTTTATTTTATGAGATGATCATGTTCTGTAACGGAGTTATCGGCAATCGGTGGAGCCATATGGTTGTCGCTTTATTGTATGAAATTCAATCCCCATGTAATTGCTTTACTTTATCACTAAGCGGTAGCGATAGTCGTAGAAGCAATAGTTGGCAAGACGACAACGATGCTACGATGGAGATCAAGGTGTCGCGCCGGTGACAATGGTGATCATGACGGTGCTTTGGAGATGGAGATCAAAGGCACAAGATGATGATGGCCATATCATATTGTAACGCCCTCGATGCGGCTATATCTCCCACGTGTCGAAGCACGACTTAGAGGCATAACCGCATTGAAAGCAATGTCGCAAGTGAGGTAATCTTCACACAACCCATGTAATACATAAGGGAAAGAGATACATAGTTGGCTTACAGTTGCCACTTCACACAATACATAAATAAACATCCATCATCCAAATTACACTCAAGGTCCGACTACGGAACCAAAATAAAAGAAGACTACCCCAAATGCTACACAGATCCCCGATCGTCCCAACTGGGCTCCACTCATCGATCATCGTGAAAAGACACATAGTAACGACCACGTTCCTCGTCGAACTCCCACTTGAGCTCGGTTGCGCCATCCGTGACCGCATCGCCGGCACTCGCAACTGTTTTGGTAGAATCTGTGAGTCATGGGGACTCGGCAATCTCACACCCGCGAGATCAAGACTATTTAAGCTTATAGGAAGGACAGAGTTGTGAGGTGGAGCTGCAAGCGTTTACTCAGCATATATGGTGGCTACATTCGCAAAAGAGAGCGAGAAGAGAAGCAAGGCACGGTCGTGAAGCTAGTAGTGATCAAGAAGTGATGCTGGACTACTTACGTCAAACATAACTCCAACACCGTGTTCACCTCCCGGACCCCGCCGAGAAGAGACCATCACGGTTACACACGCGGTTGATGTGTATTAATTAAGGTCAACTTCGGGTTTTCTACAACCGGACATTAACAAATTCCCATCTGCCTCATAACCGCGGGCACGGCTTTCGAAAAATAATACCCTGCAGGGGTGTCCCAACTTAGCCCATTACAAGCTCTCACGGTCAACGAAGGATATTCCTTCTACCGGAAGACCCGATCGATCTCGGAATCCCGGACTACAAGACATTTCGACATCAATAAAACAAGACCAAAGAAAGCCGCCGAATGTGCCGACAAATCCCGATAGGAGCTGCACATATCTCGTTCTCGTGGCACACCGGATGAGCAGTACGACGGCAACCGAGGATACCCCAAGTTGCCTCGTGGCGGCACCGCAAGTGGTTTAGTTTGGGCCAACGCTCAGAGGAGCATTGGCCCGGGGGGTTAAATAAAGATGACCCTCGGGCTCGCGAAAACCCGGGGGAAAAAGGCTTAGGTGGCAAATGGTAAAACCAAAGTTGGGCCTTGCTGGAGGAGTCTTATTCAAAGCGAACTGTCAAGGGGGTCCCATAAATCACCCAACCGTGTAAGGAACGCGAAATCAAGGAACATAACACCAGTATGACGGAAACTAGGGCGGCAAGAGTGGAACAAAACACCAGGCATAAGGCCGAGTCTTCCACCCTTTACCAAGTATATAGATGCATTAATTATAGCAGATATATTGTGATATCCCCAACAAGTAAACATGTTCCAACAAGGAACAACATCTCCATGTTCCAACAAGGAAGAAACTTCATCTTCACCTGCAATTAGCAACTCTATAAGAGGGGCTGAGCAAAGCCGTAACATAGCCAATCAACGGTTTGCTAGGAAAGGATGGTTAGGGGCTTGACATGGCAATATGGGAGGCATGATAAGCAAGTGATAGGCATCGTAGCATAGGCATAGCAAAAGAGCGAGCATCTAGCAAGCAAAGATAGAAGTGATTACGAGGGTATGGTCATCTTCGTCAAGAAGTTCTCAGAGTTGTCGAAAGCTTGATCCTCGTAAGCATTCTCAACAGGTTCCTCGCTCACGTACTCGCCTCCGGCTCTACCCAAAGCAAGAACACAAACAATGGAACCACAATAAATCACGGTGCAATGCCCAAGCAACATGATGCAATATATGGCATGATATGCGAGATGTGATATGCAATGCGTATGCGTGCTCCAGAAGGAAAATGATGAACCATGCATCAACTTGGCAAACCAAGTATGCCGCTGGAAATGTGAGATGATTTCGGTTGAAATCGATATAAAGATCACCGGAATCGGATGCACGGTTTGCAAATGACAAGCAAAACAAGAATGGCACAAATCTGCGATTAACAGCATGATGCCACATAGCAAGCAACAAGAAATTAAGCTACTGCTCCCGAACGTATCAACAAAGCATATGGCAGTGATCTACTCAAGATGCTTGACAAAAGATGAACACTGAGCTACGGCTAAATCACACCATAACAGATCCAAACAAGCATGGCAAAAGTGCAAAACATATCAGCTTCACAGACTTAGTGAAAATACTGGACATGGCAGAATCAGCATCAGGAAGCAATGTTCACAGAAAGCAAACAACATGCTACAGGAACTTATAATAGCAAAACAAGGCATGGCATGAATCTACTCAAAGCATAGAACAAAAGTCCCTTACTGACCATGAGCCAAAATGGATCAGAAAATATGATAGCACCCATGTCAATATAGCACGTTTCGTTAACAGATTCAGCAAACAGGGCATGACATTGACAGAATTATGTAGGCATCTTCGCGAGCTCGATGCACTCACTACAGAGCATTTCATGATAAACTAAGCATACATCCATCAAGAAGACATGGCATAGAAGCTACACATGGCAAGAACAACATCATAGCATACACGGATCAACTACAACAACCTTGGCAAAATTGAATAACATGTAAACAATCTGCCAGGAAACATTTTATAGCAAAAGTAGAGCTCGATTGACTCAAGCTATGGCACTCCATAATTTCAAACAAGGGCATGGATGGATAGAGAATAACCATATGTTCAAAACATCCTTACTGAAGTATCTCAAAATATGCATGGATCTCTCGGTAGCATCAAGTTAACATGGTATAAAAATATCAGCAAAACAGGGGCTGAAATCAGCAACATCATGAAGCCTAGTTTGCATGCTTGTGCTAGTCACCACAGAGATCACAAAAATACATGGCATACACCCCTGTAAAGATGGCATGGCATATTACAAAACACATGTAGGACTCAAGTTCATAGGATGCACACATCAATCATGGCAAAAATGAAAAAAGTGCAAGTTCTGTTAAGAATCTGAAACTAACATCACATAGCCCTCTTCTAACAGCATTTCGGGCATCAAGATGAGCTCAAATGAAAATGATGCAGGTGAAATGATCTACTCTTCGAGGCGAACATTCCTGTATGCTACACGCCCAAATCGGAGCCACGGGTGCAAAGTTATGGCATTATGAAAATGCAACAAAATATCTGCAGAAATCTGACTTGGAGGGAATTCGGGGGAGGGGAAAGTCAACCCTTCGTGGATCTGAGATCCGGTGCGCGCGAACCGAGGCGAGGCCGGCGGCGGCTCGCCAGAGCGGCACCGGAGGAGGGAGAGGCCGGAGGAGGGCCGGGCGGCGCGGCGGGGCGACGGCGGCTGGGTTTGGCCGGGCGCGGCACGGCGGGGAGGCGGCGATGGCGGCCGGTCGGTCGGCCGGGCGCTGTCGGCGGCGACTGCGGGGCCGGAGGCGGAGGGCGGCGGCGGCGCTGAGATGGCGGCGGCGCGCTGGCCGAAAGCGCGGGCGGCGCGGCATTTAACGGGTTTTGGGTTTCCTGGCTCGCGGGCGGCGGCGCGGCGGGGCGCGCCACGTGGCGGCTCCCGGTTGGCGGGCGGCGGCAGGCGGACGTGTCCGCCCGTCCGGATGCGCCCGCTGGCGCGGAGAGGAGCGGGCTAGGGTTAGGGTGGAATGATCCGGATTTCGGGGAAGAGGTGTTTTATAGGTAGAAGGAGCTAGGAAGCTCCAAATGGAGTGTAGTTTTCGCCCACACGATCGTGATCCGACGACGGAGAGCATGGAAGTGACTTATATGGGTTATTGGGCTGTTTTGTAGGGGTGTTGGGCTGCAACTTAAAAGAGGCCTTTGCGAGAGTGCTGTTAACCGTTGGAGTACCAAACGAGCTCCAAATGGCCCGAAACTTGACAGGTGGTCTATCGGTGGTGTACCAAGGCCACTTGACAAACCTCGGTCCATTCCGAGAAAGTTTAGTACCCGCTCACAGAAAAATGTAAAAGGGGACGCCGGGGGACATAGGAATGCCGGATTGCAAAACGGACAACGGGGAAAATGCTCGGATGCATGAGACGAACACGTATGCGAATGCGATGCACATGATGACATGATATGAGATGCATGACATGGACAAAAAGCAAAAAAAGAAGAAAAACCCAACCACGGAGGGAATATCATATCACAATGCCGAAAATGGCAAGAGTTGGAGTTACAAATATGGAAAGTTACATCCGGGGTGTTACAACACTCCACCACTACAAGAGGATCTCGTCCCAGATCTAGGACCGAAAGAACTCCTGATATTCGAACGGAGGTGATCCTCGCGGCCCTGTGTGGCTTCTCGGTCGAAATGGTGTGACCACTTCACTTTCAGGAATTTGATTGACTTGTTGCAGTCTTGCGCTCGGTTTCTTCAAGAATAGCAACGGGTGCTCATGATAAGAGAGATCTTCTTGAAGGTCAATTTCTTGAAGTTGATAGTGCGCTCAGAGTCTTGAAGCACTTGCGAAGCTGTGACACATGAAACACATCGTGCACGCTCGCGAAGTTGGACGGAAGCTCAAGTTGATAGGCGAGATCGCCTCTTTGCCAATGATCTTGAAAGGACCCACGTATCTAGGGGCAAGCTTCCCTTTGATACCGGGCGACGAGTGCCTTTCATTGGAGAGACGCGGAGGTAGACATGGTCTCCGATTTCAAAAGCCACATCACGGTGCTTGTCATCATAATAGATCTTCCGCGCGATTGCGCTGCTTTGAGATTCTCACGAATGACTTTGCACATCTCTTCGGCTTCGTGATCAAGTCATTGCCAAGAAGTTGGCGCTCACCTGTCTCGGACCAATTGAGAGGAGTACGGCACTTTCTCGCCATAGAGAATTTCGAATGGGGCCTTGCCGAACTCGCTTGGAAGCTGTTGTTGTAGGAGAACTCGGCATATGGAAGACAATCTTCCCATTTCATACCGAAGGAAATGACACAAGCCCTGAGCATATCTTCAAGGATTTGATTGACTCGCTCGACTTGGCCACTTGTTTGAGGATGGAAAGCTGTGCTGAAACAAATGTTGGTGCCCATGGCCTTCTGAAAAGAATCCCAAAACTTGGAGGTAAAGATGCTGCCACGGTCTGAAGAGATCACTTGTGGAATGCCGTGCAAGGAGACAATCCTGGAGGTGTATAGCTCTGCCAACGGAGCTGCTGTGATAGATTCTTTGATAGGAAGAAAATGAGCCACTTTAGTAAGCTTTTCAATGACAACGAATATAGCATCATTTCCACGCTTGGACTTAGGAAAACCAAAGAACTAAGTCCATTTCAATATGATCAAACTTCCATTTTGGAATAGCAAGAGGTTGGAGGAGACCAGCTGGTCGTTGGTGTTCTGCTTTCACTCTTCTGCAGACATCACATTCATTCACGAATTGAGCAATTTCTCGCTTCATTCGAGTCCACCAATATGACTGCTTGAGGTCATGGTACATCTTCGCATTTCCGTGATGAATGGATAGGAGGGAATTGTGTGCCTCGCTCATAATGACTTTACGTAGATCACCCTTAGGAACCACAATCCGGTCCTCGAAGAAAAGAGTATCTTTGTCATCAATGTGGAAGCACTTGTACTGGGAAATGCCCTTGTCGATACCACGCTTCACCTTTTTCACCATGGTATCCAGGGAGTTGAGCCTCACGAATCTGATCTTCCAAAGTAGGAGAGACTATGAGGTTGGCAAGAAAGCCTTGAGGAACAACTTGAAGATTCAGCTTATGGAAAGCTTCAGAGAGATCCGTTGGAAGGGCTTGAGGATTAAACTCATTGCAATAAGCCTTCCTGCTCAAAGCATCTGCAATGACATTGGCCTTGCCCGGAGTATATTCAATACTTGGGTTGTACTCTTGAATCATTTCGACCCATCGAGTTTGCCTGAGGTTGAGGTTGGGTTGAGTGAATATATACTTGAGACTCTTGTGATCGGTGAATATGTCCACTTTCCTTCCCAACAAGAGATGTCTCCATGTTATCAATGCATGGACAATCGCCGCCAACTCAAGATCGTGAGTGGGGTAGTTCTTTTCGTTGGGCTTCAAATGACGAGAGGTATAGGCCACAACTCTCTTCTCTTGCATTAACACAAAGACTGAGACCTTGAAGAGAAGCATCACAGAAAACTTCGAATGGCTTGGATTCATCAGAGGAGTCAAGACAGAGCTGTGACGAGTTTCTCTTTGAGAGTATTGAAAGCAACGTCACACTCGTGGAGACCAGACATACTTCACATGCTTCGAGGAGGTTGGAAAGAGGCTTTGCAATCTTGGAGAAATTCTCAACGAATCTTCGCAATAGCTTGCAAGACCAAGAAAATCGCGAAGCCGCTTGACATTCGAGGAGGTTCCCAATTCACAACCGCAGACACCTTCTGGGATTAACAGCGATGCCCTTGGCGGAGATGATGTGACCAAGGTAAAGCACTTCATCAAGCCAAAATTCACATTTGGAAAACTTCGCATAGAATTGATGCTCTCTGAGCTTGTCGAGCACCAATCGCAAATGTTTGGCATGATCCTTCTTATTCTTGGAGAAGACCAAAATATCATCAAGATAGACCAAGAGGAATTCATTGGTGTAGGGGTTGAGGATGAAGTTCATCATCCGAGAGAATGTTGGAGGAGCATTGACAAGGCCGAAAGACATGACAATATATTCATAAGAACCAAAGCTTATTCTGAATGCTGTCTTGGGAATATCTTGTTCACGAATGCGAATCGATGATAACCCATACGAAGGTCAAGCTTGGAGAACACTTTAGCACCTTTGAGTTGCTCGAAAAGCTCATTGATGTTGGGAAGTGGATACTTGTTCTTGATTGTCTTCTTATTCAATGGACGGTAATCGACGGCCTTACCGGGTCCGCGCCATCCTTCTTCCGGACAAAAGAACACCACAACCCCAAGGAGATGAACTCGGTCTGATCAGACCCAGACGCTCTTGTTCATCGAGCTGCTTCTTCAATTCCTTCAGCTCATTAGGTCCAAGCTTGTATGGAAGCTTGCAAACGGGTTCAGTGCCAGGCTCAAGATCGATAACAAATTCAACTGGCCGGTGAGGAGGCATTCCTGGAAGCTCTTCTGGAAAGACATCTTGATACTCACAAACGATCGAATCGAGAGATAGCATCCAATTCGCCCTTCTCATTGAGAGAAAACAACCAAATGGTTTCATCACGAAGCGCATAGATGATCACATCATTAGAAGAGTGAGTCAATTGAATTTCCCTGGCAGCACAATCAAGCTGAGCTTTGTGCTGAGAAAGCCAGTCCATCCCGAGAATAAGATCAATATCTGAGTCACCAAGGACAAATGGTTTAGCCAGAAATCTATAGTCGCCCATCTTGATACCGACATTCGAAACCAAAACTCGAGAAGTCATTTGCTTACCCGGGGACACAATCTTCAACGGAATAGGAATATTTTCCGTCACAAACTCATGCTTGGCAACAAAAGGTCTCGAAATGAACGAAAGCGATGCACCAGTATCAAATAAGACTTTTGCAGGAATATCATTAACTGAGAGATTACCCATTATCACGTCAGTAGATTCCTCCGCTTGAGCTGCATTCATCATATTCACCTTGGCATGCTTTGGATTATGCTTGACCACTTTGCATTGCCGGAAGATCTCACAGGAGGAGGAGGCGGAAGGCGCCTTTGGTTGAAGCACTTGTTCGCGTAGTGATCTTTCTCACGACATTTGTTGCAAGTCACCTCGAGAGCGGACGGTGATATGAAGCATTTGACCTTGGAGCTTGAGAATTAGACTTGTTACGATAGCTTTGGGTTGGGCGGGTGGGAAGATCCACGACCACCTGAGTTCTTCTGGCGATAAGGTTGATTTAAACGGAGGAGGAGGAAGGTAGAACTTCTCTGCTTAGCTGCCACTTGAGAGGCGTAAGAAGACGTAACTGCATCCCTAATTCTCTTCTTAGAAGCCTCACATTTGAGCTGGGCAGCTTCTTGCTTCAAAGGCCATGTTGTAGAATTCATCATACTTTTCCGCTCAAAAATCACGAGAGCTAATTGCAGATCTTCTCCGAGGCCACCTCTGAATTGATAGATCATACTCTTTTCATCGTGGACGTCTTGCTTAGCGAAGCGGCGAGTTTCGAACTGGATATTGTATTGATACACAGACATGTTGCCTTGCTTGAGATTGCGGAACTCCTCACGCTTGCTCTCAACAACACTTTTCGGAATGTGGTGAGCTCTGAAGTCTCGGAGGAACTCATCCCAGGTAATAACACGACCTCCTCTGGAATCTTTGTATTGTTGATACCACTCAGCGGCTTGGTCCTTGAGTTGAAACGAAGCAAACTTGACAAAGTCCTCAGGTCTGACATTGCTACATTCAAAATGTTTGCATATGTCCACAAGCCAATCGTTTGGCGTCTGTGGCCTCGATACGTAAGTCGAAAGACTTCAGTGATTAGCGAGGAACTGATTGAGGGTAGCAAAGTGCGGCTGGTTGTTGCCTTGACCTTGATTTCCTTGATTGCCTTGCCCTTGGGTACGCTCTTGCAAGAGTTGCAAAATCATCTGAGCATTTGCATTGGTGGCTGCCATGATAGGTTGCCATGCCTCCGGAGGCGGAGGTGGGGTGGAGGGTTCGACTGACTCCCATCATTGCGATCCGGATTCAGACGCGTTGGCGGAGCCATCCTGAAGAGGGTGACATCCGTTAGCACTTGATAGACAGATAGACAAGTTGAATCAACGGATAGAAATTGCAACATATAGTCTTCACAATAAACATTCGAACAAGGATGAACGAATGAATTCCAAAGCTAACATCACACGTCCATTAAGGTGAGAAGCCACTTGATTAAGGGTTGATGAAAAAATAACAAGTTACGATCGAACAAATAAGTGGTAAGGATTACCCAATCGCAAACCAAATATCTGCGGGAAGAAACGCTAGGAGCTACTTGAATCCCACCTATAAACTCCCGAAAATTTCTGGTTATGCAATCTGGTGTTGGGGATACAGGGGGCACAAAATATATCACCCAAACTAACAATACCTAGATCCAGCTGTATCAATCCGTCAACACATAACCAAGAAACCTTCGGAAATCGTGTACCTCGACCTTCGAAAAGCATCCGTTATACGAGTCATGGCAATACTCCCGAGCTCGCCTCAAAGATCAAGTTATCGGGATTATCTCACCAACAACTATACAAAAGAGATTTTCGATGTCGGCAAAGCTCGTATTCCAGAATCGCAACGATAAAATTGTGACGACAACACCTCGTAGCTCAACTCCCGGGACACCGCCACAACCCCTAAATGTCGGGAGGCACCAAGAACAATGTTCTCGTCACAAAACCATCGAACGATTCCAAGATACCAGCGTGAACCTAAATTTTTTTAGTGAAATTTGAGGAGAGGAGAGTCAAAACTTCTATGTCAGGAGACATCGCCAGAGCGACGAAGGGACAGGGGAGTAAAAAGAATCCTACTCTCAGAGATATATAATCCTAAGACTCAAAACATTTTTGTTCTAGACACAACAACGCCAAAGAAACAATCAGCGAGGGCTCCTAAGTCGGGATGGCTCGATTACCAACTTGTAACGCCTCGATGCGGCTATATCTCCCACGTGTCGAAGCACGACTTAGAGGCATAACCACATTGAAAGCAATGTCGCAAGTGAGGTAATCTTCACACAACCCATGTAATACATAAGGAAAGAGATACATAGTTGGCTTACAAATGCCACTTCACACAATACATAAATAAACATCCATCATCCAGATTACACTCAAGGTCCGACTACGGAACCAAAATAAAAGAAGACTACCCCAAATGCTACAGATCCCCGATCGTCCCAAGCTGGGCTCCACTATCGATCATCGGGAAAAGACACATAGTAACGACCACGTTCCTCGTCGAACTCCCACTTGAGCTCGGTTGCGCCATCTGACCGGCATCGCCGGCACCTGCAACTGTTTTGGTAGAATCTGTGAGTCACCGGGACTCAGCAATCTCACACCCGCGAGATCAAGACTATTTAAGCTTATAGGAAGGACAGAGTTGTGAGGTGGAGCTGCAGCAAGCGACTAGCATATATGGTGGCTACATTCGCAAAAGAGAGCGAGAAGAGAAGCAAGGCACGGTCGTGAAGGTAGTAGCGATCAAGATGTGATCCGGGACTACTTACGTCAAACATAACTCCAACACCGTGTTCACCTCCCGGACCCCGCCGAGAAGAGACCATCACGGTTACACACGCGGTTGATGTGTATTAATTAAGGTCAACTTCGGGTTTTCTACAACCGGACTTTATCAAATTCCCATCTGCATCATAAACGCGGTGACGGCTTTCGAAAGATAATACCCTGCAGTGGTGTCCCAACTTAGCCCATTATAAGCTCTCACGGTCAACGAAGGATATTCCTTCTACCGGGAAGACCCGATCAGTCTCGGAATCCCGGACTACAAGACATTTCGACAGCAATAAAACAAGACCAGCAAAGCCGTCCGAATGTGCCGACAAATCCCGATAGGAGCTGCACATATCTCGTTCTCGGGGCACACCGGATGAGCAGTACGTATGGCAACCGAGGATACCCCAAGTTGCCTCAGGGCGGCACCGCAAGTGGCTCTAGTTTGGGCCAACGCTCAGAGGAGCATTGGCCCGGGGGGTTAAATAAAGATGACCCTCGGGCTCGCGAAAACCCGGGGGAAAAAGGCTTAGGTGGAAAATGGTAAAACCAAAGTTGGGCCTTCTTTGGAGTAGTCTTATTCAAAGCGATCTGTCAAGGGGTCCCATAAATCACCCAACCGTGTAAGGAACGCGAAATCAAGGAACATAACACCGGTATGACGGAAACTAGGGCGGCAAGAGTGGAACAAAACACCGTGCATAAGGCCGAGTCTTCCACCCTTTACCAAAAATATAGATGCATTAATTATAGCAGATATATTGTGATATCCCCAACAAGTAAACATGTTCCAACAAGGAACAACATCTCCATGTTCCAACAAGTAACAAACTTCATCTTCACCTGCAACTAGCAACGCTATAAGAGGGGCTGAGCAAAGCGGTAACATAACCAATCAACGGTTTGCTAGGAAAGGATGGTTAGGGGCTTGACATGGCAATATGGGAGGCATGATAAGCAAGTGATAGGCATCGTAGAATAGGCATAGCAAAAGAGCGAGCATCTAGCAAGCAAAGATAGAAGTGATTTCGAGGGTATGGTCATCTTGCCTGCAAAGTTCTCAGAGTTGTCGAAAGCTTGATCCTCGTAAGCGTTCTCAACAGGTTCCTCGTTCACGTACTCGTCTCCTGGCTCTACCCAAAGCAAGAACACAAACAATGGAACCACAATAAATCACGGTGCAATGCCCAAGCAACATGATGCAATATATGGCATGATATGCGAGATGTGATATGCAATGCGTATGCGTGCTCGGAAGGAAAATGATGAACCAGGCATCAACTTGGCAAACCAAGTATGCCGCTGGAAAGGTGAGATGATTTCGGTTGAAATCGATATAAAGATCACCGGAATCGGATGCACGGTTTGCAAATGACAAACAAAACAAGAATGGCACAAATCTGCCATTAACAGCATGATGCCACATAGCAAGCAACAAGAAATTAAGCTACTGCTCCCAAACTTATCAAAAAAGCATATGGCAGTGATCTACTCAAGATTCTTGACAAAAGATGAACACTGAGCTACGGCTAAATCACACCATAACAGATCCAAACAAGCATGGCAAAAGTGCAAAACATATCAGCTTCACAGACAATGAAAATACTGGACATGGCAGAATCAGCATCAGGAAGCAATGTTCAGAGAAAGCAAACAACATGCTACAAGAACTTATAATAGCAAAACAAGGCATGGCATGAATCTACTCAAAGCATAGAACAAAAGTCCCTTACTGACCATGAGCCAAAAGGGATCAGAAAATACGATAGCACCCATGTCAATATAGCAAGTTTCGTTAACAGATTCAGCAAACAGGGCATGACATTGACAGAATTATGTAGGCATCTTCGCGAGCTCGATGCACTCACTACAGAGCATTTCATGATAAACTAAGCATACATCCATCAAGAAGACATGGCATAGAAGCTACACATGGCAAGAACAACATCATATCATACACGGATCAACTACAACAACCTTGGCAAAATTGAATAACATGTAAACAATCTTCCAGGAAACATTTTATAGAAAAAGTAGAGCTCGATTGACTCAAGCTAGGGCATGGATGGATAGATCATAACCATATTTTCAAAACATCCTTAGTGAAGTATCTCAAAATATGCATGGATCTCTCGGTAGCATCAAGTTAACATGGCATAAAAATATCAGCAAAACAGGGGCTGAAATCAGCAACATCATGAAGCCTAGTTTGCATGCTTGTGCTAGTCACCACAGAGATATCAAAAATACATGGCATACACACCTGTAAAGATGGCATGGCATATTACAAAACACATGTAGGACTCAAGTTCATAGGATGCACACATCAATCATGGCAAAAATGACAAAAGTGCATGTTCTGTTAAGAATCTGAAACTAACATCACATAGCCCTCTTCTAACAGCATTTCGGGCATCAAGATGAGCTCACATGAAAATGATGCAATGAGATGAAATGATCTACTCTTCGATGCGAACATTTCGGTATGCTACACGCCCAAAAGAGGATCCACGGGTGCAAAGTTATGGCATGATGAAAATGCAACAAAATATCTGCAGAAATATGACTTAAGAGGGAATTCGGGGGAGGGGAAAGTCAACCCTTCGTGGATCTGAGATCCGGTGCGCGCGAACCGAGGCGAGGCCGACGGCGGCTCGCCGGAGCGGCGCCGGAGGAGGGAGAGGCCGGAGGAGGGCGGGCGGGCGGGGCGACGGGCCGGCGGGTCGGCCGGGCGCTCGGCGGCAAGGGGGCCGGAGGCGAGGGCGGCGGCGGCGTGGGAGATCCGCTGGCGGGCGGCCATGGCCGAAAGCGGCGCGGGCGCATTTAACGGCTCGGGGCCTCCTGCTGGCTCGCGGCCGGGCGGCGGCGGCTGGCGGGGCGCGCACGTGGCGCTCCGGTTGGCCGGGCGGCGGCGGGCGGACGTGTCCGGCCCGGTCCGGATGCGTCCGGCGGCGCGGAGAGGAGCGGGGCTAGGGTTAGGGGTGGAATGATCCGGGATTTCGGGGGAGGAGGTGTTTTTATAGGTAGAAGGAGCTAGGAAGCTCCAAATGGAGTGTAGTTTTCGCCCACACGATCGTGATCCGACGACGGAGAGCATGGAAGTGACTTAGATGGGTTATTGGGCTGTTTTGGAGGGGTGTTGGGCTGCAACTGAAAAGAGGCCTTTGCGAGTCACGGTTAACCGTTGGAGTACCAAAGCAGCTCCAAATGACCCGAAACTTGACAGTGGTCTACCGTGGTGTACCAAGGCCACTTGACAAACCTCGGTCCATTCCGAGAAAGTTTAGTACCCGCTCACGGAAAAATGTAAAAGGGGACGCTGGGGACATAGGAGTGCCGGATTGCAAAACGGACAACGGGGAAAATGCTCGGATGCATGAGACGAACACGTATGCGAATGCGATGCACATGATGACATGATATGAGATGCATGACATGGACAAAAAGCAAAAAATAAGAAAAACCCAACCACAGAGGGAATATCTTATCACAATGCCGAAAATGGCAAGAGTTGGAGTTACAAATATGGAAAGTTACATCCGGGGTGTTACACATATCACTTATATTGATTGCATGTGATGTTTATCCTTTATGCATCTTATTTTGCTTAGTTCGACGGTAGCATTTTAAGATGATCTCTCACTAAATTTCAAGGTACAAGAGTTCTCCTTGAGTATGCACCATTGCGACAGTTCGTCGTGCCGAGACACCACGTGATGATCGGGTGTGATAAGCTCTATGTTCACATTCAACGGGTGCAAGCCAGTTTTGCACACGCGGAATACTCGGGTTAAACTTGACGAGCCTAGCATATGCATATATGGCCTCGGAACACTGGGACCGAAAGGTCGAGCGTGAATCATATAGTAGATATGATCAACATAGTGATGTTCACCATTGAAAACTACTCCATCTCACGTGATGATCGGACATGGTTTAGTTGATTTGGATCACGTGATCACTTAGATGATTAGAGGGATGTCTATCTAAGTGGGAGTTCTTAAGTCATATGATTAATTGAACTTTAATTTATCATGAACTTAGTCCTGATAATATTTGCTTATCTATGTTGTAGATCAATAGCTTGCGATGTAACTCCCCGTTTACTTTTTATATGCTCCTAGAGAAAAATAAGTTGAAAGATGATAGTAGAAATGATGCGGACTTGGTCCGTGATCTGAGGATTATCCTCATTGCTGCATAGAAGAATTATGTCCTTGATGCACCGCTAGGTGACAGATCTATTGCAGGAGGAGATGCAGACGTTATGAAAGTTTGACAAAGCTAAGTATGATGAATACTTGATAGTTTAGTGCACCATGCTTTACGGCTTAGAACCGGGACTTCAAAAACGTTTTGAACGCCACAGAGCATATGAGATGTTCCAAGATTTGAAATTGGTATTTCAGACTCATGCCCGTGTTAAGAGGTATGAGACCTCTGACAAAGTACTTTGCCTACAAGATGGAGGAGAATAGCTCAGCTCGTGAGCATGTGCTTAGAATGTCTGAGTACTACAATCACTTGAATCAAGTTGGAGTTAATCTTCCAGATAAGATAGTGATTGACAGAGTTCTCTAGTCACTATCACCAAGTTACTAGAATTTCGTGATGAACTATAATATGCAAGGGATAACGGAAACGATTCCCAAGCTCTTCATGATGCTGAAATCGGCGAAGGTAGAAATCAAGAAAAGCATCAAGTGTTGATGGTTGACAAGACCACTAGTTTCAAGTAAAAGGGCAAGGGAAAGAAAGGGAACTCCAAGATGAATGGCAAGCAAGTTGCCACTCCCATGAAGAAGCCCAAAGCTAGACCCAAGCCTGAAACTGAGTGCTTCTAACTGCAAAGGAAATGATCACTGGAAGTGGAACTACCCTAGATACTTGGCGGATAAGAAGGATGGCAAAGTAAACAAAAGTTTATTTGATATACATGTTATTGATGTGTACTTACTAGTGTTTATAGCAACCCCTCAGTATTTGATACTGGTTCAGTTGCTCAGAGTAGTAACTCGAAACGGGAGTTGCAAAATAAACAGAGACTAGTTAAGGGTGAGGTGATGATGTGAGTTGGAAGTTATTCCAAGGTTGATAAGATCACCATCACACACTCCCCTTACCTTCGAGATTAGTGTTGAACCTAAAATAAATGTTATTTGGTGTTTGCGTTGAGCATAATATGATTGGATCATGTTTATTGCAATACGATTATTCATTTAAGTCAAAGAAGAATTGATATTCTGTTTACATGAATAAAACCTTCTGAGGTCATACACTCAAGGTGAATGGTTTATTCAATCTCAATCGTAGTGATACACATATTCATAACATTGATGCCAAAAGATGCAAAGTTGATAATGATAGTGCAACATATTTATGGCACTGCCGTTTAGGTAATATTGGTGTAAAGCGCATGAAGAAACTCCATACTGATGGGCTTTTGGAATCACTTGATTATGAATCACTTGATGCTTGCGAACCATGCCTCATGGGCAAGATGACTAATACTCTGTTCTCCGAAACAATGGAGCGAGCAACTGACTTATTGGAAATATTACATACTGATGTTTGCGATCCGATGAGTGTTGAGGCTCACGGCGGGTATCATTATTTTCCGACCTTCACAGATGATTTGAGCAGATATGGGTATATCTACTTAATGAAACATAAGTCTGAAACATTTGAAAAGTTCAAAGAATTTCAGAGTGAAGTGGAAAATTATCGTAACAGGAAAATAAATTTTCTACGATCTGATCGTGGAGGAGAATATTTGAGTTATGAGTTTGGTCTTCATTTGAAACAATGCGGAATAGTTTCGCAACTCACCCCACCCGGAACACCACAGCGGAATGGTGTGTCCGAACGTCGTAATCGTACTTTACTAGATATGGTGCGATTTATGATGTCTCTTACCGATTTACCACTATCGTTTTGGGGTTATGCATTAGAGGCAACTGCATTCACATTAAATAAGGGCACCATATAAATTAGTTGAGACGACACCGTATGAACTATGGTTTAGCAAGAAACCTAAGCTGTCATTTCTTAAAGTTTGGGGTTGCGATGCTTATATGAAAAAGTTTCATCCTGATAAGCTCGAACCCAAATCGAGGAAATGTGTCTTCATAGGATACCCAAAGGAGAATGTTGGGTACACCTTCTATCACAGATCCGAAGGCATGATATTCGTTGCTAAGAATGGATCCTTTCTAGAGAAGGAGTTTCTCTCGAAAGAAGTGAGTGGGAGGAAAGTAGAACTTGATGAGGTAATTGTACCTTCTCCCGGACTGGAAAGTAGTATATCACAGAAGTCAGTTCCAGTGATTCCTACACCAATTAGTGAGGAAGTTAATGATGATGATCATGAAACTTCGGATCAAGTTACTACTGAACCTCGTAGGTCAACCAGAGTAAGATCCGCACCAGAGTGGCACGATAATCCTGTTCTAGAAGTCATGTTACTTGACCATGACAAACCTACGAACTATGAGGAAGCGATGATGAGCCTAGATTCCGTGAGATGGCTTGAGGCCATGAAATCTGAGATGGGATCCATGTATGAGAACAAAGTGTGGACTTTGATTGACTTGTCCGATGATCGGCGAGCCATTGAGATTAAATGTATCTTCGAGAGGAAGACGGACGCTGATAGTAGTGTTACTATCTACAAAGCTAGAATGGTTGCAAAAGGTTTTCGACAGGTTCAAGGTGTTGACTAGGATGAGAGTTTCTCACTCGTATCTATGCTTAAAGTCTGTCTGTACCATGTTAGCAATTGCCGCATTTTATGAAATTTGGCAAATGGGTGTGAAAACTGCATTCCTTCACTATAGGAATCAGCTACTTTGCCGTCTGCCATGGCAGACGGCAAAGGCATGAATGGCGGACGGCAAAATCCTTTGCCGTCAGCCACGGACGACAACAGCTCGCAGCGTGAGGCTCTGATGGACTACTTTGCCGTCCGCTTCGAGGCGGTGACGGCAGGCCCTTTGCCGTCCGCGACGGACAAAAGAGAGCGGACGGCAATAATTGCGCCGTCGATCCGTTAAGTGTCTAACGGCAGGCCTTTGCCGTCCGCCGCTAACGGCAAAATTTCTAGTGTCTTTGCCGCTCGCCATCGATGGCAAAGTGCGTGTTCTTTGCCGTCGCCATCGATGGCAAAGTGCGGGTTCTTTGCCGTCGCCATCGATGGCAAAGTGCAGGTTCTTTGCCGTCTGCCATCGATGGCAAAGTGACCAAATGGGTCAGCTTCCAGAAGCATGACTAGATGCCACGTGTCTTCTTTGCCGTCCGCGGAAGACGGCAAAGAGCGCTGTTGCCCGGTGGCGACGGCAAAGAGCCCGCATATTGGCTCTTTTATCTGTTTTTATTAAATCCAACAATTTTCATCACAAATATATATGACATATATAGATATATTTCAAAAGGCCATTACAGAGCAAACATATAAGATATCCAACACATAACTTCATCATCCAAACATATATATTACATGCATAGTTCCATCATACATAACAAGTTCAACATAGAGGCATCCAACCATATATATTACAATAGTTTCATCCAACGATACATGCATAGTTCAACAATACAAAAGAAACAGAGAAAGGGATAAGGAGCACTCCATCTATGCAAGCTTTCGTCAAGTGAAAGAAATACGCAAAATGAAAAATAAGAAAGTTAGAACAAGAAGAGTAGAACAAGAAGAAGACTAGAACAAGAAGAGTAGAACAAGAAGAAGACTAGAACAAGAAGAGTATGCCATTTATGAGCTAACTTACGTGAAATGGATCATATATGAGCTAACTAAGTTGAAATGGGTCGTTTATGAGCTAGCTAAGGTGAAATGGATCATTTATGAGCTAACTAAGTTGAAATGGGTCGTTTATGAGCTAGCTAAGGTGAAATGGATCATTTATGAGCTAACTTAGTTGAAATGGATCATTTATGAGCTAATTTAGTTGAAATGGATCTTTTATGAGCTAACTTAGTTGAAATGGATCGTTTTTGAGCTAACTTAGGTGAAATGGATCATTTATGAGCTAATTTAGTTGAAATGGATCTTTTTGAGCTAACTTAGGTGAAATGGATCATTTAAGAGCTAATTTAGGTGAAATGGATCATTTTGTAGCTAACTTGGTGAAATGGATCATTTAAGAGCTAATTTAGGTGAAATGGGTCATTTTTGAGCTAACTTGGATGAACTGGATCATTTATAAGCTAACCTAGGTAAAATGGGTCATTTTAGAGCTAACTTAGGTAAAATGGATCGCCTATGAGCTAACTAAGCTAATTATGCAATTTTTGACATAAGTAAGCTAAGCATGCAGATCGCTTTAGAGCTAACTTAGGTAAAATGGATGGTTTTGGAGGTCGATAAGCTTATTAAGTCATTTTGGAGGAGAAGAAGCTAAGTCTAGGTCATTATGGTAAGCATTGGAGGAAATAAAGCTAAGTCTAGGTCTTTATGCATGTGTTAAGCAAAACACTAGATAAACTTACCAAGATCCGGGAGGTGTAGGAGCCGGGGTGGCTCGTGTCGGTATTTGGAGAAGGATCGATGCGATGCTTGTCTGGAGTTACGCTGCACCAAAGATCATTTCCAATGTCTTGTTAGCATGATGACACTCAAATGTTAAGACTAGCAAGTAATGTCCATTCAAATAAAACTCACCGTGGTCCCAGGAGCAATCACTGGCATCGGCGGAGCGGTCGACCTGTCTTCTCGCATACGCATCGCACATTTGGTTTTGACGACTCAGTCATACTAGTTAGTAATGAGACAAACACTACATGAATGTTTTGGCTAATCTGCAGAAGAAACTTACCACAAGGAGCTCGTACATGGCCCTTGCCTCGCATGTCATTCCGTGCCCTCTCCTCCTCCATCATCTTTGTCGTCCTCTCCTCCAACTCCCGCTGCCTCTCCGCCGCCTCCTTGAAGTTTCTCCGTTCTATCTCTCTCACTCTGTATAGCAGCCTGCAACACCACTCACATGACCATTTGTAATCATTGATGGAAGCGCACACAATGTAATGGAGAAAGATAACTGAGTATGTATCACTAACCTTGATGGCGAGTTGCACTGGCCGGTCACGAGGCCTTATCTCAGGAGCGGAGCTCGATTGGCGCGCCTTTGATCTCCGAGAGTGCTAGGACAACGGATAAGTCCATCTCCAATGGCTATGGAGCCATGGGACCTCCCGCCACCAGATATCATCAACAGCTCTGGATCAATGGGACCTGGCTCGGGTTAAAGTCCTCCCTTTCCTCGCCTTCCCTCATCTCTATATCTCACGAGCTTGTTGTGGGAGGAGATGTTGGTGAAGTTGTTTGCATCATCGAGGTCGAGAGAGAAAGCCTTGACTTTCTTGAAAGAGGCGGTGTGGGCCATGGCATACAGTGTCGTACACCTCGGCACCTTATCCACCTTATTGTAGCGTGCACGAAAGAGAGAAACAATGAAAATTAGTAATTAAAGGGCTCAAGCTAGCATGATGAATGAATTGCATGAATCATGAAGCAAACCACATACCTGGGCCATGCGCCCGAACTGATATAAGTTGGAGCTGCCTTGATGGTGTGGCACACCTTCCATTTGGGCACGTTTGTCCTTGGCCTCGTTGTGGAGGGCTAGCCATTGTTTTGAGCACCACTCATCGACCAACACCTCCCAACAATCCATCCGATCCGCACACCATCTCGGGCGCCTAAGTTAGCAAATAGAAACTTGAGCGCCACGGCTAAGAATTACTAAATGAAGGAACTTAAGTAGAGAAGGCCTTAAGAATTACCTTCATGTACTGCTTCCTTACTCAGGAACTTATCGCGGCACGCCGGCTTGGTCTTCTTGATACCACGCAAGGCGTAGTAGTCTCGAACAGCCTGCACTCCGAGCCTCGTGGTCGTAAGTTACGGAGTAGGCGCTGCAGACGTTCTCGATAACATGTGCCGCGTCCTCCTCGTATCCCTCCTCACACCAGTAGAATGTCTGCAATCAAATGAGACAATATTGATTAGTACAATTAATAACTAGCTAGTTGAAGATTTTTAAATGTGTAGGAGAAATTACCAGAACTTTACGATCACCATGTCCGCCCTCAGGTCGCATTACACGACACCGCCGATAATCTCATCCGGCGGGGCCGGGCAGCCACGTAGTGCTCCCAGCTCAATCCAAGCTCTAGAAGCCGACCCTCACCAGCAACGTGACAAACCCGGGAAGTTTTGCGGCAAAGAACTCCAAGGGCGGAGTTGGGCGGTGGACACTATGATGGTGGTCCCAACCTCGCAAAGATGACAAGGCCAACGCATTAGTTATTTGAAAAACTTGAATGCACAAGGTACAAAAATATTAAATGCACTTACGCACCTCTCCCCATCAGGGAAAATCAACCACCTCTGCTCGTGGGTCACCGGCGGACGGGAGCCGTGTAGCACTGCCTGGTAGACGGTGCCCCCTCCTCCTCAAGATCGATCGGCTCCCGCCATCATCAGCATGGCCACTCGGCTCCTCGGGCTGATCCGCCAGGTACCCCATCCGGACGTGTGCTCCTCCGGGGTCACGTGGGCGAACTCGAGTCCCAAGACCCGTGGACCGCAGGCTCGTGGACGGAGTCCGTGCAGCCTCCTCCTCGGGACGAAGTCCACCCTAGCGATCACGTGCTCGGGTGAAACAGTGGGGGTGGCGGCGAGGAAGGCGCCCGTGGCAGTCACTCCTACCTCCTCTCCCACGACCACGTGCCCTACCTCCTCTCTTCCTACCTCGTCCCTGCCGGGCACCATGGTCGACGAAGAAGGGCCCCGGTGTGGCCATCTTGTCAAAGAACGCTTCGGCGGAGAGGTGCGTCTGGAATGGAAGACCTCGAGACCACGCCTCCCGACCAGCGCCCACCATCTTTCAACACCTGCCATGACAAACAGTAAACAAAATTAGTACAACATAAAAAAGACCGACATGAATAATAATATGTGTATCACTTAAGTGTATTATCATCAAGTACAACATAAAAAATGTAATACGACACTACTAATAACTGGATCGATTATCATCAATAAATGCATAATCATCATCATCACTATAATCAATGACGGGCTCATAGGGTTCATTGGCATCAACATGTGCAAGGCCACCTTAGCGTGTCGGTCAAGCATTGACAGGTCATCCGCATGATAACCTCTTCTTGTTCCGGCTCTTCTTGTTCCTCCTCCGGGGTGATGTCGGATTCATTGTCGCTGTCTACTTCAATGTTTTGGGGTGAAGTATAGCGGTTCTTGAAACGCTTTTGGAAAGACATGTCTCTTGGAAGAATTCTCCTTCATATGTATGCAGGTTAATGTGAGGTTCATAATCCTCTTCCTTTGGGGAGAAAGTCTAGCACGTGGCGGCACTTCATAAACGACATCCCAACCTTTCAGATTTGGATTAGTTTGGCAGGCCCACGGTAGATAGAATACTTGGAGTCGCTGTTGAGCCATAATATAGACATCAGGAACATCTAAATGAGTGCTTTGGTTGATTTCAACTAGCCCTACATGTTCATGAGTCCTTCTAGTCTCCTTCGGCTGAAACCAATAACATTTGAAGACTACGACATTCGGTGGGTTTTCACCATAGAACAGAAGTTCATAAATTGCTTCAACTCTCCCATAATACTCGGTACCTCCTTCGCCGATAGCAGATACACAACAATTTGTTGACTTTTCGATTGACTATAGATAGCTCTTTGCCATAGGTACAAAAGCGATACCCATTGATGTCGTACTTGTCAAATGAACGGACCTTATAGTCAAAACCATTAGCGACTTGTCTCAATTCGCGTCCATAGACTCTGAATTAGCCTACAAGTTTAATATGAAAGGATTGTTGCATTATGCACAAATTAGCAAATGAAATGAAATTGTCTAATAGAAATTACCGTTTGTTTGAACCAAGAGATGAAACCGGATAGCCACCTCCTTGCTTTGCGAGAAGCTCATACTCTTCGACGGAATCCTTTTGGATCTCCGCTCCATACGAGAATATGGCGACGTATCGACTGTATGACATATCCAGGAATAAGAGTAGTTCAAAGGAAATAGAAGTTGCGAAACAATGTATCGAGAACTTACTCGATGTACGGCCGCACTTCTATCAGGTTGTTGAAGATATACAACGAAATGGTCCGCCATTGTTCGTTATTCAAAGATACTTGGATGTGAAACACTAGCTGGTGCGAGATTCCCTTTGAATAGGCTGAGGTTGGATCCACCCTTTTTAGGCTCGTCGGCATTGTACCGAGGCTTGGATTATGCAAATGACGATTTTTGGCTTCGTAGTGCGCTGTTACGAAGTTTGCCGCCTCCTCTGTGATGAATGCCTCAGCCATCGATGCTTCAATTCTACGTTTATTTTTACATTTTTCTCGAAGCGTCTTATGCATTCTCTCAGTTGGGTAGCACCAACGATTTTGCACGGGCCCCCCCAATCTTGCCTCGGTCGGAGATGCAAAATCAAATGCTGCATTGGATTAAAGAAGCCCGGTGGAAAGATCTTCTCTAACTTGCAGATCAACTCCGGCGCCAACTCTTTCATTTCTTCTAGCACGCCAGGCGATAGTTCTTTCGCACAAAGAACACGGAAGAAATAGCTGAGTCTGCCAGTACTAGCCATTCATCCTCAGGGATGAAGCCACATAACATCACCGGCATTACCGCTCAATCCATATGTGCCAATCATGACTCTTGAGACCAAATATCTTGATTTATCAAGATTCGCTCCCCTCTTTAGATTCGCTGCATACCCATCGGGAACATCAACTATTGTTGCACCCACAAGAGAATTTCCCTCATAGCTGGCCTTCCAAGATTGAACCATGCCTTTGGCTTCGTCGATTCTGCTTTCCTTTCGGTACTTTCATGTTTTGTAACGGCCTATCACATAGCGACAACAGATCGACTCTACCCTTAGTATTATCCTTTGACTTCCCATCTATGCGAACAATGTACCAAAAAGTGCCTCGGCGATATTCTTCTCGATGTGCATCACGTCGATGTTGTGTGGGCAAAGGAGGTCTTTGAAGTAAGGCAGATCCCATAAGCATGTTTTGTGAGTCCACGCGTGCTTAGTATTATACCCCTTGAAGTACCACGGGCGTTGTGGATCTGGCTCGAGGCGTTTAACCGATCCAGGTCTGCATTGGCTGTCAATGCAGGTGGTGCAGAGTTTTTGACAACTCTACCCTCGATGAAGTTCTTCTTGTCTTTCACGAACTTATGGCGAGGATCCAGAACTGTCTATGCATGTCGAAGCAAGAAAACTTGCCAACCGCCAGTAGCCAACGAAACTCAAGAGCTCCCTTGCATGTGGGGCACGGGAACCTTCCATGCACACACCAGCCAACGAATAGCGCATACGCCGGCAAGTCATGCGTCGAGTACATGTACCAGACACGCATTATGAAGTTCCGTTTGCTATAGGCGTCGTATGTCTTGAACCCATTATCCTGTGCTTCTTGCAATTCGTCCTTAAGCGGCTGCATGTACACATTCATATTTTTGCCCGGATAGTTGGGTCTGGAATTATCAACGTCGGGAAAATGTTCTTTCTTTGCATAATCTGTCCGGGGAGATTGAGTGGAAAGACAAATACGGGCCAACAAGCTGTATTGGGCTGCCGTCATACCAAACACACTTGAACCCATCCGTCTTGATGCCGACTCGAGGATGCCTCGGATCTGCCGCTTTGTCGACATGTAATTCATCAAACTTTTTCCACGCAACACCATCCGATGTGTGTACCATCATCGATTCCCATCCGCATCTAGTTCGGTTCTTTTGCCTGTTTTGTGCCATGTCATCCGTGCGGCCGTCTCTTCGACCATGAAAAGACGTTGAAGTCTTGGTACGATTGGCATATACCGAAGAACACTAACGGGATTTTGGTGCGTGTCTTCTCACCCATACCGTTGTCTACCACAATATACGGAAGACTTGCAAATGGGACAATAGTTCAAGTCCGCATAGTCAAGCCTAAATAAGGCACATCCTTTCTCACAGGCATGTATCTTCTCATAGGGCATCTTGATTGCACGGAGGATTTTGTCCGACTGGTACAGGTTTGCGAGGCATTACATGGCCTTTGGGTAGAAAGCGCCCAAATCCGTCATAATTGCGTCATAGCATTCTCTGCCCAAGTTGAACTGAGCCTTCAGAGCCATTACTTGTGAGATGACATCCAACTGACAAAGCTCAGTGTGCTCGTGGAGCGGACGTTTCGAATACTCCAACATTTCATTGAAGGCCTTTGCAGATTCCTCCATCTCCTCGTCCAATCCCGAGCATCATCATAGCCTTGCACCATGTTTTCCATCCGGTACCATGCTCGTCGGTGCGACGACGATCCACCTCAGCTTTCGGTCATGTTGGGCAGACTCACCATGAAATGTCCACACCATATAATCGGGCGTAAAACCACTCTTCTCGCAGTGTTTGCCCATTTCAGCCTCTGTCTTCTTTTCCCAATTGCCGCACCGGAAACAGGGGCACCAGGTTTTCTTTTGGCCATTTGCAAATGCGGCTTGCACAAACCCTTAGTTTTTGTGAACCATTCAGCGCTCCATTTGTTACGACCGGTGTGACCGGTATACATCCAAGCACGGTCACTCATCTTGACTTTCGAAGCTACCGGACACACAACAATTATATATGTAATTCACCATGTATATATTCATCGGTTGATCTACTTTGTCAATTTTATTACGTCCACGCAACCTACACTCTAATAGGTAATGATAGGTCCTAATCTCACCCGTGTATGTGTAGATTGGGTTCATTTTCCCATGCTATGCTCCGGATCAAGCATAAAATTTCGGCAGCACCTCGCCGTTCTCTCGATACACGTCTACGCAATAAGCAGAGAGGATGTGTAACCGGAGAACAACGAGGAAAACAGCGGCAAATATATGCGTCGGATCCGAGTAAAGCATATGGGAAAACGAACCCAATCTACACATACTGGCTGTCCATGGATAGCGTTGGACAATTGAAAGAATCAAGGTTATAAATATGCAAATGCATGCATATTTATAACTATGACGCTTTCGAACGGGAGACACATATTGGTTACGCATATCGATGATTCAAGACACATATATAGCTAGCTATCAAGTTTCATCGGAATAGATCAAATAATTAATGGGGAGGAGGAGTTGTCATTTGTGCTCACCCACGAGCGAAGAAGCAGAGCTTCGTCAAACACACGGCGAGGTAAATGAACACCAAACCTCGCGGCGATGAAACAATCTGCACAATTAAAACTACACGATCAACACAATTATATATGATGTTTTCATAGCAAAATCGAAAAATATATGACCTAACTAATAATTCACAAATATATATATGACCCCTCGGCCTCTGGAAGGCCAAAGAACACCTTTTTCGGGAGGTGTCGGTGGTGGGGTGTCTGTCGGTGTCGGGTGCCGTGGTCGGGAATTAGAGTGCTGTTTCAGGAAATTGAGGTGTCGTGTCGATGTCGGGGTAGTGCCGTGTCGGTGTCGGGGTGTTGTTTCGGGGTCGGCGTGTGGTGTCGGCGTCAGGGTGTCGGGTCAGGCTCTGGGTGTTGGGTCAGCTCGGGTCGGGGTGTCGGGGTGAGGTGTCGGGTCAGCCTTGGGGGTCGGGGTGTCGGGTCGGGTCGGGGTGTCGGGGTGGGTGTCGGGGGTCGGGTCGGGTCGGGTCTGGGTCTCGGGGTGGGGTCTCGGTCGGGGTCGGGTCGGTCTGGGTGTCGTGTCAGTGCGGGTCGGGTCCGGGTACCGTGGTCTGGTCAGTCGGGTCGGGTGGGTCGGGTCGGGTGTCGGGTCGGTGGGGTGTCGGGGTGGGGTGTCGGGTCGGGGTGGGTCGGGGTGTCGGGTCGGGGTGTCGGGTCGGGTCGGGGTCTCGGGGTGGGGTGTCGTGTCGGGTGCTGGGTCGGGTCTGGGTACCGTGTCGGGTCGGGTCGGGTCGGGGTGTCGGGGGTCGGGGTCGGGGTGTCGGGCCTTGAGTCGGGTGGGGTGTCGGGGTCGGGTCTCGAGGTCGGGGTCGGGGTCTCGGGTCTGGGGGTGTCGTGTCGGGTGCCGGGTCGGTCTGGGTACCGTGGTCGGGTCGGGGTCGGGGTCGGGTGTCGGGGGGTCGGGTCGGGGTGTCGGTCGGGGTCGGGTCGGGGTGTCGGGGTCGGGTCGGGGTCGGGTCGGGTCTCGGGTGGGTGTCTTCTTCTTCTTCTTCCTTTTCCTTTTCTTCCTTTTTCCTTTTCTTCTTCTTCCTCCTTTTCCTTTTCTTCCTTTTTTTCCTTCTTCTTCTTCTTCTTCTTCTTCTTCTTCTTCTTCTTCTTCTTCTTCTTCTTCTTCTTCTTCCTCCTTTCCTTTGTCCTCTTCTTCTTCTCCTCTCCTCTCTTTTCTTCTTCTTATACTAAACTAAATCTAAACCTAATACTAAACTAAAACTAAACCTATAAACCTAATACTAAACTAAAACTAAACCTATAAACCTAAAACTAAACATAAACCTAAAACTAAAAAACAGAAAAAGGAAAAAAGAAGAAGAAGATACTCACCGGGCATGGGGGCGCCGGGTGGCGGCGAGGGTGGAGGAGGGGGGTGCGGCTGGGCGGCGGAGGAGGGGGCGGGCTGGGCGGCGGCGCTGGCCCGGGCGGGCGGGCGCGAGGTGCCGGGCGCTGGCGGCGCCAGACCAGGCGGCGGGCGGGGTGGGTGGCGGCGGGTGGGCGGGTAAGGGCGACGGGGGGGCGGGCGGGCGGCGGGCGTGGTGCGAAGGGGCGCGAGGTGGGAGAGAAAGAGAGAGAGAGAGGGGGTGGGGGCGCCATTAACGTTACGTGGGGCCCTCCCTCTTGCCGCCCGCCACCCTTTGCCGTCGCAGAAGCTCTTTGCCGTCCGCTAGCGGACGGCAAAGAGGGCCTTAGGTTTTTTTTTTGCAACTCGGTGGGGCCCTCCCTCTTTGCCGTCCGCTAGCAGACGGAAACGAATCTTTGCCGTCATGAGCGGACGGCAAAGAAATGGCTGATGGTAACCTTGGTCTTTGCCATCAGCCAGTTCTTTCCCGTCCGCTTTTTGGGTAGCTGATGGCAAAGAGCTCATTTGCCGTCCGCTAGCAGACGGCAAAGATCTGGCAGATGGCAAAGTAGCTGATTCCAGTAGTGCTTAATGGATTTCTTAAAGAAGAGTTGTATATGATGCAACCAGAAGGTTTTGTCAATCCGAAAGATGCTAACAAAGTGTGTAAGCACCAGTGATCCATTTATGGACTGGTGCAAGCATCTCGGAGTTGGAATGTACGCTTTGATAGTGTGATCAAAGCATATAGTTTTATACAGACTTGCGGTGAAGCCTGTATTTACAAGGTGAAGCTGCTTACATATTGAGCATCAAAGATCTATAGAGATAGGTCAAGACGCTTGATAAGTTTTTTCAATGAGTACATACCTTGACAAGTTTTTGAAGTAAGTTCAAAATGGAACAGTGAAAGAAGGAGTTCTTGCCTATATTGCAAAGTGTGAAGTTGAGTAAGACTCAAAGCCCGACCACGGCAGAAGATTGAGAGAGAGAATGAAAGTCATTCCCTATGCCTCAGCCATATGAAGTATGACATGCTATGTACCAGACCTATTGTATACCCTGCCCTGAGTTTGGCAAATGAGTACAATAGTGATCTAGGAGTAGATCACTGGACAGCGGTCAAAATTATCCTTAGAAGACTAAGGAAATATTTCTCGGTTATGGAGGTGATAAAGAGTTATGTCGATGCAAGCTTTGACACCGATCTGGATGACTCTAAGTCACAATCCGGATACATATTGAAAGTGGGAGCAATTAGCTAGAGTAGCTCCGTGCAGAGCATTGTAGACATAGAAATTTGCAAAATGCATACAGATCTGAATGTGGCAGACCCGTTGACTAAACTTCTCTCACAAGCAAAACATGATCACACCTTAGCACTCTTTGGGTGTTAATCACATGGCGATGTGAACTAGATTACTCACTGTAGTAAACCCTTTGGGTGTTGGTCACATAGCGATGTGAACTATGGGTGTTAATCACATGGTGATGTGAACTATTGATGTTAAATCACATGGCGATGTGAACTAGATTATTGACTCTAGTGCAAGTGGGAGACTGAAGGAAATATGCCCTAGAGGCAATAATAAAGTTGTTATTTATATTTCCTTATATCATGATAAATGTTTATTATTCATGCTAGAATTGTATTAACCGGAAACTTAGTACATGTGTGAATACATAGATAAACAAAGTGTCACTAGCATGCCTCTACTTGACTAGCTCGTTGAATCAAAGATGGTTAAGTTTCCTAGCCATAGACATGAGTTGTCATTTGATTAATGGAATCACATCATTAGAGAATGATGTGATTGACTTGACCCATTCTGTTAGCTTATCACTTGATCGTTTAGTATGTTGCTATTGCTTTCTTCATGACTTATACATGTTCCTATGACTATGAGATTATGCAACTCCCGAATACCGGAGGAACACTTTGTGTGCTACCAAACGTCACAACGTAATCGGGTGATTATAAAGGTGCTCTCTGAGTGTCTCCGATGGTACTTGTTGAGTTGGCATAGATCAAGATTAGGATTTGTCACTCGATTGCGGAGAGGTATCTTTGGGCCCTCTCGGTAATGCTGCGTCACTATAAGCCTTGCAAGCAATGTGACTAATGAGTTAGTTATGGATGATGCATTACAGAATGAGTAAAGAGACTTGCCGGTAATGAGATTGAACTAGGTATTGAGATACCGATGATCGAATCTCGGGCAAGTAACATACAGATGACAAAGGGAACAACATATGTTGTTATGCGGTTTGACCGATAAAGATCTTTGTCGGTGTCAAAACCGGCGGATCTCGGGTAGGGGGTCCCGAACCGTGCGTCTAGGCGGATGGTAACAGGAGACAAGGGACACGATGTTTTTACCCAGGTTCGGGCCCTCTCGATGGAGGTAATACCCTACTCACCTTGATTAATATTGATGATATGGGTAGTACAAAAGTAGATCTACCACGAGATCAGAGAGGCTAAACCCTAGAAGCTAGCCTATGGTATGATTGTTGTTCTTCCTACGGACTAAAACCCTTCGGTTTATATAGACACCGAATAGGGTTAGGGTTACACAGAGTCGGTTACAATGGTAGGAGATCTACATATCCGCATCGCCAAGCTTGCCTTCCATGCCAAGGAAAGTCCTATCCGGACAAGGGACGAAGTCTTCAATCTTGTATCTTCATAGTCTAGGAGTCCGGCCAAAGATGATAGTTCGGCTATCCGGACACCCCTAGTCCAGGACTCCCTCAAGAGCCCCTGAACCAGGGCTTCAATGACGACGAGTCCGGCGCGCATATCGCCTTCGGCATTGCAAGGCGGGTTCCTCCTCGAATAGATCATAGAAGGTTTTGAACACAAGGATAGTGTCCGCTCGCAAAACAAGTTCCACATACCACCGTAGAGAGAATAATCTTTCGTGACCGATCTGCCGACGTATTTCAAGGGCGTGACATCACACCACGGCCATGCCTTTATTCGAACCATTTTTACTTGTCCCACCTCGGTAGCGTTTAGCTAGGCGGTTTCCTTGGCACGTCTTATCAAAGCGTAGATCGTGCCCCCTTATTCCGGGATTCTCATCAATACAGACGTGGGTAACCCAACCGCGCCATTGATTACGGCACTTGGGAGATAAGCGAGTTTTATCAGGCTGGCGGGGGATGCATAGCTTCGTCCGTCCATATAAGGGGATAGGGATCCACCTTTTTACCTACGCCTTCTTCCTCCTTTGCCCATCCATTTCCGCGCACTCGAGCTCCAGCGCCCAAGTCCGCACATCCAACCTCAACCTTCTCCAACTATGTCCGGAGCGGGAGGTAAGTGGATGGCCTCCTCCATCACGGAGGGGCACATCAAAAAGCTGCGGAAGGCCGGATACTTGTCCAGCGGCATCGCGCACCGGCTACCCGACGAGGGCAGCTCATTCCCACCCCAGGCCCCATGAGAGGGTGGTGTTCCTCACCCACTTCCTCCGTGGACTAGGTTTTCCACTTCACCCATTTGTCCAGGGGCTCATGTTCTACTACGGCCTGGATTTCCACGATCTGGCCCCGAACTTCATCCTCAACATCTCGGCGTTTATCGTCGTGTGCGAGGCCTTCCTCTGCATCCAGCCCCACTTCGGCTTATGGCTTAAGATCTTCAATGTCAAGCCGATGGTAGTGGGCGGCCGCCATGCGGAGTGCGGAGGCGCCATGGTTGGCAAGATGGCCAAAGTCCTATGGCTCGAGGACTCCTTTGTGGAGACCATAAAGGGGTGGCAATTGGGGTGGTTCTACATCACCGAGCCGCGCGACTCTCAATGGGCGGCGGCCCCCGAATTCCGATCTGGCTTCCCCACACGGCTCACATCATGGAAAGAGACGGGCCTGACGTGGGGGGATTCGGACGAGCTGTCCGGACTCCAAACCTGCGTCCGAAACCTGGTGGACAAGAATCTCAGGCTTGTCAACGTAATCCAGGTGATGCTCATCCACCGGATTCTCCTATGCCAACAACGGGCCTTCAAATTGTGGGAGTTCGATCCGGCACATCACCCAACTCTGAAAAGGCTCTTCGACACTACGTACGAAGACGCCTGGAAGGTGCTGTTCAAGGGCGCCGAGGCTCCCACATCCGCTACCGAAGATCGCGGATCAGCTCGCAGCGTCAGGCCAGCGAGGTAAGTTATTTTACCCTTTATGGGACTTTTTTTCATAGTTTGACTCTATGCGGGATCTAAAACTCCCTAACCTTTGACAGGACTGGCTGAAGACGTCCGGACAGATTAACTGTCCGGCCCCCTTGCCAGAAAACCCAGTGGAAGCCCGTTTGACGGGCTTCTGGCTCCGGCACCTCACGTGGTGCCGGAGAAGAAGGCCAAGAAGGAGGCCACGGGGACTCGAAGGAGCGCCCGACGCCAGGTGTTGTCGGACTCATCGTACGATGAATCTGAGGCGGAATCCTCCTCTGAGGAAGAGGAGGAGGAAAAAGAAGCTTCTCCCCCAGCGGGGGGAGAGAAGAAAAGGAAGGCCGCCCCAACTGGGGAGGCCGGAGGGTCCAAGAAAGGGAGGACCCTTCCTCCGGACTTCTCCTCCAACGCTGACAACGACGAGGAGGAGTGGCCAACAAGGGCCAAGCCCCTGGCGAGATCGTAAGTGTCCGGACTCCGGAATAGTTCATGACTTTTTATTTGTCGCATAGTGTCTTCTAACGCCGAATATGACCATGCAGCCCGCCCGAGGACGAGCTTGCCGCTTCGTCGAGCGGCTCCCTGGGTTCGACGGATGTGAATAGCACTTCACTTCCGACCGCCTCCTCTCCCCGTGTCGCCGATGACACCGCGGTGGAGTCCCAAAAGGGGCCCAGCCAGGAGGAGGTGGTCCTGGAGGCGCCGCAAGGTGACCTCCCGGACTCCGGGCGCAAAGGGGGCGAAACCCCAGAGGGCTCTAAGTCCGGCCCTGTGCCGGACTCCGTACCGGAACCTTCAGTGGTTCCGAAGTCCGACAAGCGGCTCCTTCGTAAGAAGGGCAAGACTGCGACGCCGGTGACCTCCGTCCATCCGGAGGCACCGGATAGCTTGGCCGGAGGCGCTTAACGGCGCCTCCATCGACGAGGAGCACCGCACTATTATGAGTGTGGTGATCCAGAAAGTTCAGTCCGCCAAGAGCGGGCTTATCAAGCTTTATCAGCCTTCTAACAGGCTTTGAGGTAAGTTTAGAATATGTAAAAATATTACCGCATAGACAGTAGCCCCTCGATGCTTAGTTCGGTGTTCGGAAAGAAAAGTCGGACTAAGGATCTAAAAAAGATATACGCAGGAGTCTAACATAAGTATGTCAATATGCGAATGCAGTGCCTTCTTGACCTCTAACGCACTGACTGTGGAGCTCAATGCATTGAAGAAGAGCCTCGAGCGGTCCGAGAACGAGCTCGGCCTTGCCAAGAAGCATCTCGAGTACAGGGAAGGTAAGCAATACCTTATTGAAGAAATACCTTATAGAAAGGATTCGGTTGCAAAAAATGACAGGAATAACGTGGGTATTGTAGGGGCCACGAACGAGGTGGCGACCCTGAAGGAAGCGGTGTCATGGCGAAGAAAAGCGGCCATGAGCGCACTGAGCGAGAGAAGCAGGAGGAGCGGGTGGCGGAGGTCCGCAAGAGCTCTGTGCTCTCGTGGAAAAACACGAGTTTGGAGCGTGACTCAAGACTCGAGAGTCCGAGCTCGCCTCGGCTCTTGAGAGTGCCAAAGCCGCTAAGGCCAAAGCCCAAAAGCCCTCCAAGAAATTGAAGCATTAAAGAAGATAGCGGCGGGTAAGGCATTCTTTATGCAAAGCAAGCATGTGAAAGTGAATTACCTATTACTTACCCGGATTCTGAGCTCTCCAGGAGCATTCGCAGATCTGCCCCGTAGTGTGTCTGATGCTGCCGCGTTCTACCGCGCCAAGGAGGGGACCTCGACGGAGAAGGTGTTCTGGTCTCAGTATGCTGAGGCCGAACGTCTGGTGCCCCTGAGCGACCAGCTGAAGCAGCTGGTCGAGCTCCTAAGGTCGCCGAACAGGCCATGAAGGGCCTCATAGTTCGGCTGTGGCCATTGGAAGCCATGCCTGGGAGCTACTTCGGGCTAGTGCAGCGGTTGGTGGATGCCTGTCCATGGATTGAAGTCATCAAGCGCTCCGTCTACATTGAAGGTGCCCGTCGGGCCCTTGCCCGTGCTAAAGTGCACTGGGGCAAGCTGGATGCGGAGAAGCTTGTGACGGACGGGCCACCGAAGGGAAAGGAGCATCGCAAGCCCGAAATGTACTATGAGGGCGTCTGAAGGGTGCCCACCGTATAAGCGGATGAGTGCTCCAAAGATGTAATTTTTGAATAGACTCGCATTTGTTATCCTCAGACGCTGAAAACTTGTTCATATGCGCTAAGCAACGCTTGTTAATTTAAAATATTACCTTGATGCGGCCGTTTATCAAATTTGAGAGATGGCAAGTCGTTGGCTTCACCCCCATGCCACGAAAGTCTTGGGGTGTTCGGGATAAACTTGAGCGCTCTTGTTCCCATTCTTGGGTCCGTCGAGGAGGCGCTCAACGCAACTAACAAGGCAACCGGACTTATAGTGCTTGAACACTCTCACTTAGCCATAGAATTCTATAATTTTAAATTTCGTGAAGCCCCTAGTATTCGGAAGACTGAGTTGAGGCGCTATCCATGCCTTGGCGGACAATGCCGACTCCTCGCTCTAAGCGGCATAAGTCTTTAGGGACCCAAAAACCTCTCGAACAGCGATCGGCTCTCGCCCTATCATGACGGTCGGTTTTAGCTTTCTCCACCGAGGTGCTCAACCCAGCTCAACCGGGGCACAATCGCAGTGGTTCTCCCAGCCCGACCTTAGCCGATATAACGGAACATAAGGTACCAAAACATGGGAGCCGGGCAAACCCAACTATTGACCCAAGACATGATTCGGAGCCGATGCATATAATGCTATAAGTTCGGGGTGCCGCACTTGTGAAAGTGTTCGGACTTATCACACCATACTTTTGGGGTACTTAAGCCCCTGGTGTATTGGCCGTACCAAAGTGTGCGGGTGCAACATGTCATGAAATGAACATATATATAGATAAAGAAAGGAGTGCAATAATAGGCAAAAGCTATGTATTGTTTATTCAAAAGGTACTGCGATGGAAGCGAGAATGATACAAATAGTGCGATAAGCAAGGGATGGGACTATTTAACATGTCCCCTCCGTGGTAAGGTGCGGGATGGTATGTAAAACAGGTTATAATGCTCGTAGTAGAGACCACTGGACACTCGGCGTAGCTCGCTTCCTGGCTGTTGCATCGTGAGTTCGGCAATTCTAGTGCGGACAGGACTTTTGGAAAACGGAGTCTGAAAGTAAGAAAAAGAAGAAAGAAAAGAATGACACAATTGGGAGCCCACAGTGCGGTTGAGCCGCGTGCAGGCGCAGCCGTGGTCGTGCCCCTCCCCTTAGGCCCATGGTATCTCCGGGCGTAGTTATGTACGCGTAGTAATCGGGCTTTGCTGTTTCGCGAGGCTGGGGTTGGGGCCGGATTGCTACTGGCGATGCTCGGGTCGTGCCGGGGGTCTTGTTGTAGGTTACTCGGTAGCGCTTAGCGGTGGCGGACGTTTAATGGCCGGACCGGTAATTGCGGTGAGAGGCTGCTTTGCACCTCCGCCACGAGGGCGCCCGTGTGCTCCTCCGTTCGGAGAGCGTTTGGTTTCCATTGACCGTGATTACTCCTCGAGGGCTGGCATCTTGAGCTTGAGGTATGCGTGGTGCGGCACCGCATCGAACTTTGCAAATGCGGTTCGTCCAAGCGGTGTGTGATAGCCGCTGCGGGCAGGACTATGTCGAAGATTAACTCTTCGCCGGAAGTTATCCGGGATCCGAAGACCACTTGATGTAATCGAGCCTGTACAATTGGCCTCTATACCTGGTATGACGCCATTAAAGGTCGTCTTTGTGGGTTTAATCCTTGAGGGTCTATGCCCATTTTGCGCATTGTATCCTCGATAAAGCAGGTTCAGTTGCTACCGCCGTCCATCGGGACTCTAGTGAGGTGAAATCCGTCGATGATTGGGTCAAGAACCAATGCGCGAATCCGCCGTGACGGATGCTAGTGGGGTGGTCCTTCGATCAAATGTGATCGGGCAGGAGGACCATGGGTTGAACTTGGGCGCGGCTCCATCGCATATCGTCCCTTAGTGCACGCTTCCGCTCCCTTTTGGGTATGTGGGTTGCGTATATCATGTTCACCGTCCGCACTTGTGTGGGAAAGCCCTTACATCCTCTATTGTTTGGCGGCGGGGCTCTTCCTCGTCATCACTATGCAGCCCCTTGTCGTTGTTTTCGGCGCTTAGCTTGCTCGCTTGCTTGAACACCCAACAATCCCTGTTGGTGTGGTTGGCTGGTTTTTCGGGGGTGCCATGTATCTGGCACAAGCGATCGAGTATTCGATCCAAGTTGGACGGGCCCTGGGTATTTCTTTTGAATGGCTTCTTCCGCTGACCGGGTTTAGAGCCTCTGAATCCGGCATTTAATTTCGTATCTTCAGCATTATCACCATTAATGCGGCGTTTATGCTTGTTGCGACGCGACCTGCCATTGCTGTCCTTGGTATCCGAACTACCAGGGTGTTTGGCCAAGTTCTTGCTTCGAGCTAGCCAGTTGTCCTCTCCCGCGCAAAAGCGGGTCATGAGTGTGGTGAGGGCTGCCATGGATTTCGGCTTTTCTGTCCTAGGTGCCGGGCTAGCCACTCGTCGCGGATGTTGTGTTTGAAGGCTGCTAGCACCTCTCGCATCCGGACGGTCGACGATCTGATTTTTCTTTGTTAGGAACCGCGTCCCAGAATTGCTGGCCGATTCTTACGGCTGCTGAATTATATGGCTAAGGTCATCGGCGTGCGGTGAGTCGCACATATGTGCCCTGGAAGTTATCAAGGAATGCGGCTTCGAGGTCCTCCCAACAACCGATTGACTCTGCTAGCAAGCTGTTGAGCCAATGCCGAGCTGGTCCTTTAAGCTTGAGTGGGAGGTATTTGATGGCATGTAGATCATCACCGTGGGACATGTGGATATGGAGGAGATAGTCCTCGATCCAGACCGCAGGATCTGTGGTACCATCGTATGATTCGATGTTTACGGGTTTGAAGCCCTCGAGGATTTGATGATCCATTACTTCATCTGTGAAGCATAGTGGGTGTGCGGCGCCTCTGTATTGGGCTATATCACGACGTAGCTCATATGAGCTTTGTCTATTGTGTTCGGCCCGGCCGGGTTTGCTGTATCCGGCGTGACGGTAATCATCCCGAGTCGTTGGGCGCCCACGCGATCTGTAGATCGATCTTGTATGCTTTGCCTTATCCTCCAATATATCTCGCAAGTCCGGCGCGTTTTCCCGTGCCTTGGTACTTTTTGAGCGGCGTCGGGGCGTGGCTTGAGCGGAGGGCCGAGAGGCTTCTCTGTCGCGACCACGGGGTGGCCGATCTGCCATGTCGTGCACTGGTGGCGCGGGTGCTTCCTCCTCTGATCGAGGCAACGACCTGCGTTTGGGGTAGCTTTTGGAGGGGCGTTCGAGTTCATACTCTTCGGCTGCAAGGACTTTAGTCCATCTCTCAGCTAGCAGGTCTTGGTCAGCTCTAAGCTGTTGCTGCTTTTTCTTGAGGCTGCTTGCCGTGGCCATGATCCTGCGTTTAAAATGCTCTTGTTCGACAGGGTCCTCAGCACGGCAATTAAATGCGTCGTCGAGGCTTGCCTCGTCTTGGGCGCAAAATTATCGTCCTCTACCTCTCTTTCTCGCCGCTTGATCGTGCGGACTTGCTTCTCCCTCCTCCCGCCGAGTCCTGCCGGAGGGTGCGTCTTCAACCTTGTCCGTGGTATTATTGTCTCCGTGCGGAACCGCCGTTTTCTTGTGGGCGGGATTTAGAGCGGCGCCCGCTGACGTCGGCGCTTGGGTTGTTTCTTGGAGGGGTCATACTCTGCCGTTCCATCGCCATTCCCATCTTTTGGGATATCCACCATGTATATGTCATATGGCGAGGTGGCCTTCCAGTGCCCCGTGGGCGCTGGCTCTTGATCGTCTCCGGCATCGTCGTCCATACCGTCGATGTCTTGAGTCGAAGTCGAGCATGTCGGTTAAATCATCGGCAGTGGCTACAAAGTGGGTGGTGGGTGGGCGTTGAATTTCTTCGTTGTCGAATCCCAACCTTCGACCATAGTTCGCCAGGGCTCCCGACAAAGAGAGAGACTTTAATGAGTTCAGGATATCGCCAAAGGGCGAGTCTTGAAAGATGTCCGTGGCGGTGAACTCCATAATCGGGCGCCTACCGGGTTCGACCGGTAGAGGCGGGAGGTTCGGAGTCGAAAGGAGTCCGACACTGGAGTCACGAAGCCGCAAAGGCGAGGGATGGTGTTCGGCTCAATCACAGTGGAGATTTCAGCCCCCGAGGCGGTGTCCAACCAACCGTCCTCGATCGGCGAAACCGGCTCCGGATTAAGGGTCGGAGCGGATACTGGTGCGGCCTCTAGGGCGCTGTTCGGTGGCAGAGCTAGATCGTACCCATCGAGACAGTGCGGCATGCTCGGCTATGGTTCGAATCCGTCAAAGATCAAATCTCCGCGGACATCGGCCGTATAGTTCAGGCTTCCAAATCTGACCTGATGGCCAGGGGCGTAGCTTTCAATCTGCTCCAGATTGCCTAGCGAATTGGCCCGCAACGCAAAGCCGCCGAATATGAAGATCTGTCCGGGGAGAAAAGTCTCACCCTGGACTGCATCGTTGCTGATGATTGAAGGAGCCATCGGGCCTATAGGTGACGACACAGAGGAACTCTCAACGAAAGCACCAATGTCGGTGTCAAAACCGGCGGATCTCGGGTAGGGGGTCCCGAACTGTGCGTCTAGGCGGATGGTAACAGGAGACAAGGGACACGATCCTTTTACCCAGGTTTGGGCCCTCTCGATGGAGGTAATACCCTACTCCTGCTTGATTAATATTGATGATATGGGTAGTACAAGAGTAGATCTACCACGAGATCAGAGAGGCTAAACCCTAGAAGCTAGCCTATGGTATGATTGTTGTTCGTCCTACGAACTAAAACCCTTCGGTTTATATAGACACCGAATAGGGTTAGGGTTACACCGAGTCGGTTACAATGGTAGGAGATCTACATATCCGCATCGCCAAGCTTTCCTTCCACGCCAAGGAAAGTCCTATCCGGACAAGGGACGAAGTCTTCAATCTTGTATCTTCATAGTCTAGGAGTCCGGCCAAAGATGATAGTTCGGCTATCCGTACACCCCCTAGTCCAGGACTCCCTCAATGTTCGTAGAATATGTGGGAGCCAATATGAACATCCAGGTTCCGCTATTGGTTATTGATCGGAGACGTGTCTCGGTCATGTCTACATAGTTCTCGAGCCCGTAGGGTCCGTACGCTTAACGTTTGGTGACGATCGGTATTATGAGTTTATATGTTTTGATGTACCGAAGGTAGTTAGGAGTCCCGGATGTGATCACGGACATGACGAGGAGTCTCAAAATGGTCGAGACATAAAGGTTGATATATTGGACGACTATATTCGGACACCGGAAGTGTTCCGGGTGATTTCAGAGAAAACCGGAGTGCCTGAGGGGTTACGGGAACCCCCCCGCAGGAATTAATGGGCCACCATGGGCCTCAGTGGAGAGAGAGGAGGGAGGCCAAGGCAGGTCGCGCGCCCTCCCCTTGGAGTCCGAATAGGACAAGGGAAGGGGGGCGGCGCCCCCCTTTCCTTCTCCCTCTCCCTCTCCTTCCTTCCCCCTCTTTCCCCATTGTTGGAAACCTACTAGGAATAGGATTCCCAGTAGGAATCCTACTTGGGGGCGCGCCCCAGGGGCCGGCCGGCCTCACCCCTTACTCCTTTATATAGGGGGGCAGGAGGGCACCCTAGAACACAACAACATACATTTCCTTAGGCGTGTGCGGTGCCCCCCTCCACCATAATCCACCTCGGTCATATTGTTGTAGTGCTTAGGCGAACCCTGTGCTGGTAGCTTCATCATCACCGTCATCACGCCGTCGTGCTGATGAAGCTCTCCCTCGACACTCTGCTGGCTCGAGAGTTAATTGGACGTCACCGAGCTGAACGTGTGCAGATCACGGAGGTGCCGTACTTTCGGTACTAGGATCGGTCGGATCGTGAAGACGTATGACTACATCAACCGGGTTGTCATAACGCTTCCGCTTACGGTCTACGAGGTTACATGGACTACACTCTCCCCTCTCGTTGTATGCATCACCATGATCTTGCGTGTGCGTAGGATTTTTTTTGAAATTACTGCGTTCCCCAACAGTTTAGTTGATATGGATCACGTGATCACTTAGATGATTAGAGGGATGTCTATCTAAGTGGGAGTTCTTAAGTAATATGATTAATTGAACTTTAATTTATCATGAACTTAGTCCTAGTAGTATTTGTATAACTATGTTGTAGATCAACAGCTCGCGATGTAGCTCCCCGTTTATTTTTGATATGTTCCTAGAGAAACACTATGTTGAAAGATGATAGTAGCAATGATGCGGACTAGGTCTGTGATCTGAGGATTATCCTCATTGCTGCACAGAAGAATTATGTCCATGATGCACCGCTAAGTGAAGGACCTATTGCAGGAGCAAATGTAGACGTTATGAACATTTGGCAAGCTCGGTATGATAACTACTTGATAGTTCAGTGCGCCATGCTTTACGGCTTAGAACCGGGACTTCAAAAACGTTTTGAATGCCACGGAGGATATAAGATGTTCCAAGAGCTGAAACAGGTATTTCATACTCATGCCCGAGTCGCGAGGTATGAGACCTCTGACAAGTACTTTGCCTACAGGATGGAGGAGAATAGCTCAATCAGTGAGCATGTGCTCAGATTGTGTGAGTACTCCAATCGCTTGAATCAAGTGGGAGTTAATCTTCCAGATAAAATAGTGATTGACAGAGTTCGCTAGTCACTATCACTATGTTACTGGAACTTCGTGATGAACTATAATATGGAAGGGATGACGAAAACAATTCCCGACCTCTTCGTGATACTGAAATCGACGAAGGTAGAAATCAAGAAAAGCATCAAATGTTGATGGTTGACAAAACCACTAGTTTCAAGTAAAAGGGCAAGGGAAAGAAAGGGAACTTCAAGAAGAATTGCAAGAAAGTTGCCACTCCCATGGAGAAGCCTAAAGCTAGACCCAAGTCTGAAACTGAGTGCTCTACTGCGAAGGAAATGGTCACTATAAGCGGAACTGCCCCAAATACTTGGCGGATAAGAAGGATGGCAAAGTGAACAAAAGTATATATGATATACATGTTATTGATGTGTACTTTACTAGTGTTAATAGTTGCCCCTAGGTATTTGATACTGGTTCAGTTGCTATGATTAGTAACTCGAAACAAGAGTTACAAAATGAACAAAGACTAGTTGAGGGCAAGTTAACGATGTGTGTTGGAAGTGATTCCAAGGTTGATAAGATCACCATCGCACACTCCCATTACCTTCGGGATTAGTGTTGAACCTAAAGCAAATGTTATTTGGTGTTTGCGTTGAGCATAATATGATTGGATCATGTTTATTGCAATACAGTTATTCATTTTAGTCAAAGAATAATTGTTATTCTGTTTACATGAATAAAACCTTCTGTGGTCATACACCCAAGGTGAATGGTTTATTGAATCTCGATCGTAGTAATACACATATTCATAATATTGATGCCAAAGGATGCAAAGTTGATAATGATGGTGCAACATATTTGTGGCACCGCTGTTTAGGTCATGCTGGTGTAAAGCGCATGAAGAAAATCCATGCTGATGGGCTTTTGGAATCACTTGATTATGAATCACTTGATGCTTGCAAACCATGCCTCATGGGCAAGATGACCAAGACTCCGTTCTCAGAACAATGGAGCGAGCAACTGATTTATTGGAAATAATACATACTGATGTATGCGATCCGATGAGTGTTGAGGCTCGCGGCGGGTATCGTTATTTTCTGACCTTCACAGATGATTTCAACAGATATGGGTATATCTACTTGATGAAACATAAGTCTAAAACATTTGAAAAGTTCAAAGAATTTTAGAGTGAAGTGGAAAATTGATACGTCTCCAATGTATCTATAACTTTTGATTGCTCCATGCTATTATATATTCTGTTTTGGATGTTTAATGGGCTTATTTATACACTTTTATATTATTTTTGGGACTAACCTACTAACCCAAGGCCCAGTGCAAATTGCTGTTTTTTGCCTATTTCAGTGTTGCGCAGAAAAGGAATATCAAACGGAGTCCAAACGGAATGAAACCTTTGGGAGAGTTATTTTTGGAACAAACGTGATCCAGAGGACTTGGAGTGGACGTCAAGAAACATACGAGGAGGCCACGAGGCAGGGGGGCGTGCCCTCCACCCTCATGGGCCCCTCGTAGCTCCACCGACCTACTTCTTCCTCCTATATATACCTACGTACCCCGAAACCATCGAGGAGCACCACGAAAACCTAATTCCACCGACGCAACCTTCAGTACCCGTGAGATCCCATCTTGGGGCCTTTTCCGGCGCTCTGCCGGAGGGGGCATCAATCACGGAGGGCTTCTACATCAACACCATAGCCTCTCCGATGATGTGTGAGTAGTTTACCACAGACCTTCGGGTCCATAGTTATTAGCTAGATGGCTTCTTCTCTCTCTTTGGATCTCAATACAAAGTTCTCCTCGATCTTCTTGGAGATTTATTCGATGTAACTCTTTTTGTGGTGTGTTTGTTGAGATCCGATGAATTGTGGGTTTATGATCAAGATTATCTATGAACAATATTTGAATCTTCTCTGAATTCTTTTATGTTTATTAGTTATCTTTGCAAGGCTCTTCGAATTATCAGTTTGGTTTGGCATACTAGATTGATCTTTCTTGCCATGGGAGAAGTGCTTAGCTTTGAGTTCAATCATGCGGTGCTCGATCCCAGTGACAGTAGGGGAAACGAACGTATTGTATTGTTGCCATCGAGGATAAAAAGATGGGGTTTATATCATATTGCTTGAGTTTATCCCTCTACATCATGTCATCTTACCTAATGTGTTACTCTGTTCTTATGAACTTAATATTCTAGATGCATACTGGATAGCGGTCGATGTGTGGAGTAATAGTAGTAGATGCAGGCAGGAGTCGGACTACTTGTCGCGGACGTGATGCCTATATACATGATCATGCCTAGATATTCTCATAATTATGTACTTTTCTATCGATTGCTCGACAGTAATTTGTTCACCCACCGTAATACTTATGCTATCTTGAGAGAAGCCACTAGTGAAACCTATGGCCACCGGGTCTATTTTCCATCATATTAATCTCCCGTCAACGAGCTATTCCTGTCGCTGTTTATTTTGCAATCTTTACGTTTAATCTTTATCATAAAAATACCAAAAATATTATCTTATCATCTCTATCAGATCTCACTTTTGCAAGTGGCCGTGAAGGGATTGACAACCCCTTTATCGCGTTGGTTGCAAGGTTGTTATTTGTTTGTGTAGGTACGAGGGACTTGCGTGTGGCCTCCTACTGTATTGATACCTTGGTTCTCAAAAACTGAGGGAAATACTTACGCTACTTTTCTGCATCACCCTTTCCTGTTCAAGGGAAAAACCAACGCATGCTCGAGAGGTAGCAAGAAGGATTTCTGGCGCCGTTGCCGGGGAGGTGTGCACCAAGTCAAGTCAAGATTTGATCTCCCGACAACGAGCCATTTCTGGCGCCGTTGCCGGGGAGTCTACGCACAAGTCAAGCCATTTGCCTCTCGTTTTCCTCTCCCCCACTTCACCCTTGCCGTTTTATTCGCCCTCTCTTTCTGTTCGCTTCTTTTTCGCTTGCCTTTTGTCCCGTGTGCCATCATGGCTAGTCCTTTATCTACTCCTTTGTCTCCCGAGAATGAAGTCCATAATTTTAAACAAAGGGAGGGAGAAAATCTAAAATATGCTTGGTACAGAATTTGCAATGCGCAAAATAGATCTACTAGGAAGCAAACTACTATAGTTCTTCTTCATAATTTTATGTAGGCATCACTCCTTGGAATAGATATATTCTTGATACCATTACCGAAAGGAATTTCTTGGATAGCCATACTTTTGATTCTTATAATGCTATGATAGATTTGTTTGGCCCACCACCTCTTTGGTTAATGGAACTATTTTAACTTTGGAACATGTGATGCAACGGCTTGAAATTATTGAAAATAAAGTTGCCACCGTAGAGTTGATTGAAAATTTGGATAGAAAGATCCACAACCAAATTACCCAATATGGATCTAAGGTAGGAGTTGCTCTTAATTTTTTTAAAGAAAAGGAACCTATGGTTAATGAAAAGATAGAGCAAGATTCCACTAGAATTGATAAAATTGAGGATATTATTATCAACCTAGGGTCTGCCTTTTCTTCCGTTAAAAACACTCCTTCTAATGCTAAGATTGCCAAATTGATGTATGTTCCTAAAAATAAGGGTGAAACTTCCAGTAAGGGAAATGCGGACCTCAAATCCATAAGTATTCACCCCAACTTTCTCGCTATCCTTAAGGAACCTTTTGCTACAAATGATTTTCTCGATTTCGTGCCTAGGAGTTTGATAATTAATAAAAATAAAGAAACACCTAGGGGTTATAGGTGTCTTATTGAAGAATTGCCTACCAAAGATGGTAACACCTAGATCTATCCTTGCCTTTATGCCTAGCTAGGGGCGTTAAACAATAGCGCTTGTTGGGAGGCAACCCAATTTTATTTTAGTTTTTTGCTTTTTGGTTATGTTTATGAATAAATAATGTTGGGGAACGTAGCAGAAATTCAAAATTTTCCTACGTTTCACCAAGATCTATCTATGGAGAAACTAGCAACGAGGGAAGGAGAGTGCATCTACATACCCTTGTAGATCGCTAAGCGGAAGCGTTCAAGTGAGCAGGGTTGAAGGAGTCGTGCTAAATGTCGTGATTCAAATCACCGGAGATCCTAGTGCCGAGCGGACGGCACCTCCGCGTTCAACACACGTACAGCCCGGTGACGTCTCCCACGCCTTGATCCAGCAAGGAGAGAGGGAGAGGTTGAGGAAGACTCCATCCAACAGCAGCACAATGGCGTGGTGGTGATGGAGGAGCGTGGCAATCCCGCAGGGCTTCGCCAAGCACCAAGGGAGAGGAGGAGGAGGAGGCGGGGCTGCACCAAGAGGAGAGGTTCTCGTGTTCTCTGGGCAGCCCCTGCCTCATATATAGGGGAAGGGAGGGCTGCGCCCCTCTAGGGTTTCCACCCCTAGGGGGCGGCCAGCCCTAGATGGGATCAAGGGAGGCGGCCAAGAGGGAGGGAGGGAGGCGCCCACTAGATGGGCCTTAGGGCCCATCTGGACTAGGTTGCCCTCCCACTTCCCCTTGCGCTTGGGCCCCTTGTGGGCGCACCAGCCCCCTTGGGGCTGGTTCCCTCCACACTTGGCCCACGAACCTTCCGGCAGGTGGCCCCACTTGGTGGACCAGGACCCTCCGGTGGTCCCCAGACATTACCGATATCGCCGAAACTTTTCCGGTGACCAAAACAGGACTTCCCATATATAAATCTTTACCTCCGGACCATTCCGGAACTCCTCGTGACGTCCAGGATCTCATCCGGGACTTCGAACAACATTCGGTAACCACATACAAGCTTCCTATATAACCCTAAGCGCCACCGAACCTTAAGTGTGTAGACCCTACGGGTTCGGGAGACATGTAGACATGACCGAGACGTTCTCCGGTCAATAACCAACAGCGGGATCTGGATACCCATGTTGGCTCCCACATGTTCCACGATGATCTCATCGGATGAACCACGATGTCAAGGACTCAATCGATCCCGTATACAATTCCCTTTGTCTAGCGGTATTGTACTTGCCCGAGATTCGATCGTCGGTATACCGATACCTTGTTCAATCTCGTTATCGGCAAGTCTCTTTACTCGTTCCGTAACACATCATCCCGTGATCAACCCCTTGGTCACATTGTGCACATTATGATGATGTCCTACCGAGTGGGCCCAGAGATACCTCTCCGTTTACACGGAGTGACAAATCCCAGTCTTGATCCGTGTCAACCCAATGGTCACTTTCGGAGATACCTGTAGTGCACCTTTATAGTCACCCAGTTACGTTGTGACGTTTGATACACCCAAAGCACTCCTACGGTATCCGGGAATTGCACGATCTCATGGTCTAAGGAAGAGATACTTGACATTGGAAAAGCTCTAGCAAACGAACTACACGATCTTTGTGCTATGCTTAGGATTGGGTCTTGTCCATCACATCATTCTCCTAATGATGTGATCCCGTTATCAATGACATCCAATGTCCATGGTCGAAACCGTAACCATCTATTGATCAACGAGCTAGTCAACTAGAGGCTTACTAGGGACATGGTGTTGTCTATGTATCCACACATGTATTGCTGTTTCCGGTCAATACAATTATAGCATGAATAATAAACGATTATCATGAACAAGGAAATATAATAATAACTAATTTATTATTGCCTCTAGGGCATATTTCCAACAGTCTCCCACTTGCACTAGAGTCAATAATCTAGTTCACATCGCCATGTGATTAACATCGATAGGTCACATCGCCATGTGACCGGCATCCAAAGAGTTTACTAGTGTCATAAACTAGTTCACATCACCATGTGATTAAGTCTCAATGAGTTCTGGGGTTTGATCATGTTTTGCTTGTGAGAGAGGTTTTAGTCAACGGGTCTGAACCTTTCAGATCCGTGTGTACTTCGCAATTCTCTATGTCATATTGTAAACACTGCTTCCACGCTCCACTTGGATCTATTCCTAATGGTTGCTCCACTATACGTATCCGGTTTGCTACTCAGAGTCACTCGGATAGGTGTTAAAGCTTGCATCGACGTAACCCTTTAAGCACTACTCTTTATCACCTCCATAATCGAGAAACATGTCCTTATTTACTCCAAGGACAGTTTTGATCGCTGTCCAATGATCCATTCCTGGATCATTCTTGTACCCTTATAGTGACTCATGGCAAGGCTCACTTCCGGTGCGGTACACAGCATAGCATACTATAGAGCCTACGTCTAAGGCATAGGGGACGACCTTCGTCCTTTCTCTCTATTCTGCCGTGGTCGAGCTTAAGTCTTAACTTCATACCTTACAATTCAGTCAAGAACTCCTTCTTTGACTGATCCATCTTGAACACCTTCAAGATCATGTCAAGGTATATGCTCATTTGAAAGTATTATTAAGCATTTTGATCTATCCTTATAGATCTCGATGCTCAATGTTCAAGTAGCTTAATCCAGGTTTTCTATTGAAAAACATCTTTCAAATAACCCTATATGCTTTCGGTAATTCTACATCATTTCTGATCATCAATATTTCAACAACATATACTCATCAGAAATTCTATAGTGCTCCCACTCACTTCTTTGGAAATACAAGTTTCTCATAAACTTTGTATCTACCCAAAATCTTTGATCATCTTATCAAAGCACACATTCCAACTCCGAGATGCTTACTCCAGTCCTTAGAAAGGACCGCTGGAGCCAGCATACCTTTTAGCATCCTTAGGATCGACAAAACTTTTCTGATTGTATCACATACAACCTTTCCTTACGAAAACTGGTAAGTAAACTCATTTTGACATCCATCTGCCAGATTTCATAAATGCAGCTTATGCTAACATGATTCCGACGGACTTAAGCATCGCTACGGATGAGAAAATCTCATCGTAGTCAACTCCTTGAGCTTGTGACAAACTCTTCGCCACAAGTCGAGCTTTATAGACGGTGACATTACCGTCCACGTCCGTCTTCTTCTTAAAGATCCATTCATCTCAATGGCTTGCCGATCATCGGGCAAGTCCACCAAGGTCCATACTTTGTTCTGATACATGGATCCTATCTCGGATTTCATGGCTTCTATCCATTTGTCGAAATTTGGGCCCACCATCGCTTCTCCATAGCTCGTAGGTTCATTGTTGTCTAGCAACATGACCTTCAAGACAGGATTGCTGTACCACTCAGAAGTAGTACGCATCCTTGTCACCCTACGAGGTACGGTAGTGACTTGATCCGAAACTTCATGATCACTATCATAAGCTTCTACTTCAATTGGTGTAGGTGCCACGGGAACAACTTCCTGTGCCCTGCTACACACTTGTTGAAGTGACGGTTCAATGACCTCATCAAGTCTCCACCATCCCCCCACTCAACTTTTCGAGACGAACTTTTCCTCGAGAAAGGACCCGATACAAGAAACAATCCCTATTGCTTTCGGATCTGAATTAGGAGGTATACCCAACTGTTTTGGGTGTCCTATGAAGATGCATTTTGTCCGCTTTGGGTTCGAGCTTATCAACCTAAAACTTTTCCACATAAGCGTCGCAGCCCCAAACTTTTAAGAAACGACAACTTAGGTTTCTCCAAACGGTGTCGTCTCAACGGAATTACGTGGTGCCCTATATAAGTGAGTGTGGCTGTCTCTAATGCCTAACCCATGAACGATAGTGGTAATTCGATAAGAGACATCATGGTACGCACCATATCCAATAGAGTGCAACTATGATGTTCGGACACACCATCACACTATGGTGTTCCAGCGGTATTAATTGTGAAACAATTTGCACAATGTCTTAATTGTGTGCCAAAACTTCGTAACTCAGATACTTATCTCTATGATCATATCATAGACATTTTATCCTCTTGTCACAATGATCTTAAACTTCACTCTGAAATTACTTGAACCATTCAACAATTCAGACTTGTGTTTCATCAAGTAAATATACTCAACATATACTCGAATCATCCGTGAAGTCGAACATAATGATATTCACTTTGCATGCCTCGGCACTCATTGGACTGCACACATCAAAATGTGTTACTTCCAACAGGTTGCTACCTTGTTCCATCTTCTTTGAAACCGAGGCTTTTGGTCATCTTGCCCATGTGGTATGTTTTGCATATCTCAAGTGATTCAAAATCAAGTGAGTCCAAACGATCCATCTGCATGGAGTTTCTTCATGCATATACACCAATAGACATGGTTCGTATGTCTCAAACTTTTCATAAATGAGTGAGTTCAAAGATCCATCAACATGGAGCTTCTTCATGCGTTTTACACCAATATGACTTACATGGTAGTGCCACAAGTAAGTGGTACTATCATTACTATCTTATACATTTGGCACGAAAATGTGTATCACTACGATCGAGATTCAATAAACCATTTTTAGGTGCAAGACCATCGAAGGTATTATTCAAATAAATAGAGTAACCATTATTCTCCTTAAATGAATAACCGTATTGCGATAGACATAATCCAATCATGTCTATGCTCAATGCAAACACCAAATGATAATTATTCTGGTTCAATACTAATCTTGATGGTAGAGGGAGCGTGCGATGTTTGATCATATCAACCTTGGAAACAATTCCAACACATATCGTCAGCTCACCTTTAGCTAGTCTCCTTTTATTCCGTAGCTTTTATTTCGAGTTACTAACATTTAGCAACCGAACTGGTATCTAATACCCTGGTGCTACTAGGAGTACTAGTAAAGTACACATTAACATAATGTATATCAAATATACTTCTATTGACCTTGCCTGCCTTCTTATCTACCAAGTATCTAGGGTAATTCTACTCCAGTGGCTGTTTCCCCTTATCTCAGAAGCACTTAGTCTCGGGTTTGGGTTCAACCTTGGGTTTCTTCACTGGAGCAGCAACTGATTTGCCGTTTCATGAAGTGTCCCTTCTAGCCCTTGCCCTTCTTGAAACTAGTGGTTTCATCAACCATCAACAATTGATGCTCCTTCTTGATTTCTACTTTCGCGATGTCAAACAACGCGAATACCTCAAGGATCATCATATCTATCCCTGATTTGTTATAGTTCATCACGAAGCTCTAGCAGCTTGGTGGCAATGACTTTGGAGAAACATCACTATCTCATCTGGAAGATCAACTCCCACTCGATTTAAGTGATTGTTGCACTCAGACAATCTGAGCACAAGCTCAACGATTGAGCTTTTCTCCCTTAGTTTGCAGGCTAAGAAAATCGTCGGAGGTCTCATACCTCTTGACGTGGGCACGAGCCTGAAATCCCAATTTCAGCCCTCGAAACATTTTATATGTTCATGACGTTTAAAACGCGTCTTTGGTGCCTCAACTCTAAACCGTTTAAGCGAACTATCACGTAGTTATCAAAACGCGTGTATGTCCGATGTTCGCAACATCCACAAACGACGCTTTGGGGGTTCAAAGACACTGAGCGGTGCATTAAGGACATAAGCTTTCTACTGTCCGCATAATCGCTACTTTCAACTTTCAACTATATTTTCTCTAGGAACATATCTAAACAGTGGAACTAAAGCGCGAGCTTACGACATAATTCGCAAAAGGTCTTTTGACTATGTTCAGGATAATTAAGTTCATCTTATGAACTCCCACTCAGATAGACATCCTCCGGTCATCTAAGTGATTACATGATCCGAATCAACTAGGCCGTGTCCGATCAACACGTGAGACGGACTAGTCATCATCGATGAACATCTTCATGTTGATCGTATCTACTATACGACTCATGCTCGACCTTTCGGTCTCCGTGTTCCGAGGCCATGTCTTCACATGCTAGGCTCGTCAAGTTAACCCTAAGTGTTTCTGCGTGTGTAAATCTTGCTTACACCCGTTGTATGTGAACGTAAGAATCCATCACACCCGATTAACACGTGGTGCTTAGAAGCGACGAACTGTAGCACCGGTGCACAGTTAGGGGAGAACACTTCTTGAAATTTGTGTAAGGGATCATCTTATTTACTACCGTCGTTCTAAGTAAACAAGATGCATAAACATAATAAACATCACATGCAATTATATAGTAGTGACATGATATGGCCAATATCATATTGCTCCTTTTGATCTCCATCTTCGGGGCTCCATGATCATCATTGTCACCGGCATGACACCATGATCTCCATCATCGTGTCTTCATGAAGTTGTCTCGCCAACTATTACTTCTACTACTATGGCTACCGGTTAGCAATAAAGTAAAGTAATTACATGGCATTGTTTAATGACACGCAGGTCATACAATAAATAAAGACAACTCCTATGGCTCGCCGGTTGTCATACTCATCGACATGCAAGTCGTGAATCCTATTACAAGAACATGATCAATCTCATACATCACATTCTTCTTGGCCATATCACATCACATGGCATACCCTGCAAAAACAAGTTAGACGTCCTCTAATTGTTGTTTGCATGTTTTACGTGGCTGCTATGGGTTCTAGCAAGAACGTATCTTACCTACGCAAAACCACAACGTGATATGCCAATTGCTATTTACCCTTCATAAGGACCCTTTTCATCGAATCCGTTCCGACTAAAGTGTGAGAGAGGCGGCACCCGCTAGCCACCTTATGCACCAAGTGCATGTCGATCGGTGGAACACATCTCACGTAAATGCGTGTAAGGTCGGTCCGGCCGCTTCATCCCACAATACCGTCGAAACAAGATTGGACTAGTAACGGTAAGCATATTGAACATCATCAACGCCCACAACTACTTTGTGTTCTACTCGTGCAAAGAATCTACGCAATAGACCTAGCTCATGATGCCACTGTTGGGGAACGTAGCAGAAATTCAAAATTTTCCTACATTTCACCAAGATCTATCTATGGAGAAACTAGCAACGAGGGAAGGAGAGTGCATCTACATACCCTTGTAGATCGCTAAGCGGAAGCGTTCAAGTGAACGGGGTTGAAGGAGTCGTACTCGTCGTGATTCAAATCACCGGAGATCCTAGTGCCGAACGGACGGCACCTCCGCGTTCAACACACGTACAGCCCGGTGACGTCTCCCACGCCTTGATCCAGCAAGGAGAGAGGGAGAGGTTGAGGAAGACTCCATCCGACAGCAGCACAACGGCGTGGTGGTGATGGAGGAGCGTGGCAATCCCGCAGGGCTTCGCCAAGCACCAAGGGAGAGGAGGAGGAGGAGAGGCAGGGCTGCACCAAGAGGGAGAGGTTCTCGTGTTCTCTGGGCAGCCCCCAGGGCCTCATATATATAGGGGAAGGGGAGGGCTGCGCCCCCTCTAGGGTTTCCACCCCCTAGGGGGGCGGCCAGCCCTAGATGGGATCAAGGGAGGCGGCCAAGAGGGGAGGGAGAGGGAGGCGCCCACTAGATGGGCCTTAGGGCCCATCTGGACTAGGGTTTGCCCCCTCCCACTTCCCCTTGCGCCTTGGGCCCCTTGTGGGGGGCGCACCAGCCCCCTTGGGGCTGGTTCCCTCCCACACTTGGCCCACGCAACCTTCCGGGGCAGGTGGCCCCACTTGGTGGACCCCCGGGACCCTCCCGGTGGTCCCAGACATTACCGATATCGCCCGAAACTTTTCCGGTGACCAAAACAGGACTTCCCATATATAAATCTTTACCTCTGGACCATTCCGGAACTCCTCGTGACGTCCAGGATCTCATCCGGGACTCCGAACAACATTCGGTAACCACATACAAGCTTCCTATATAACCCTAGCGTCACCGAACCTTAAGTGTGTAGACCCTACGGGTTCGGGAGACATGTAGACATGACCGAGACGTTCTCCGGTCAATAACCAACAACGGGATCTGGATACCCATGTTGGCTCCCACATGTTCCACGATGATCTCATCGGATGAACCACGATGTCAAGGACTCAATCGATCCAGTATACAATTCCCTTTGTCTAGCGGTATTGTACTTGCCAGAGATTCGATCGTCGGTATACCGATACCTTGTTCAATCTCGTTACCGGCAAGTCTCTTTACTCGTTCCGTAACACATCATCCCGTGATCAACCCCTTGGTCACATTGTGCACATTATGATGATGTCCTACCGAGTGGGCCCAGAGATACCTCTCCGTTTACGGAGTGACAAATCGATCTTGATCCGTGTCAACCCAATGGTCACTTTCGGAGATACCTGTAGTGCACCTTTATAGTCACCCGATTACGTTGTGACGTTTGATACACCCAAAGCACTCCTACGGTATCCGGAATTGCACGATCTCATGGTCTAAGGAAGAGATACTTGACATTGGAAAAGCTCTAGCAAAACGAACTACACGATCTTTGTGCTATGCTTAGGATTGGGTCTTGTCCATCACATCATTCTCCTAATGATGTGATCCCGTTATCAATGACATCCAATGTCCATGGTCAGGAAACCGTAACCATCTATTGATCAACGAGCTAGTCAACTAGAGGCTTACTAGGGACATGGTGTTGTCTATGTATCCACACATGTATTGCTGTTTCCGGTCAATACAATTATAGCATGAATAATAAACGATTATCATGAACAAGGAAATATAATAATAACTAATTTATTATTGCCTCTAGGGCATATTTCCAACAAATAATCCATCTAGATTCTTTTTAGATGTGGTTTTGTGTTTTAATTAGTGTTTGTGCCAAGTAGAACCTTTGGGAAGACTTGGGGAAATTCTTTGCGATCTTGCTGTAAAAAACAGAAACTTTAGCACTCAGGAGATTAGCTACAACTTTTTACTGGAGAGTGATATTTAGTTGATTCTTTTTGCAGATGATTAATAAATAAATTCCTCACGTCCAGAAATTTATTTTAGAATTTTTGGAGTTCCAGAAGTTTGTGTTAGTTACAGATTACTACAGACTGTTCTGTTTTTGACAGATTCTGTTTTTCACGTGTTGTTTGCTTATTTTGATGAATCTATGGCTAGTAATGGAGTTTATGAACCATAGAAAAGTCGTAATACAGTAGGTTTAACACCAATATAAATAAAGAATGAGTTCATTACAGTACCTTGAAGTGTTGTTTTGTTTTCTTTCGCTGACGGAGCTCACGAGATTTTCTGTTAAGTTTTGTGTTGTGAAGTTTTCAAGTTTTGGGTAAATATTTGATGGATTATGGAACAAGGAGTTGAAAGAGCCAAAGATTGGGGATTCCCAAGGCACCCCAAGGTAAAATATAAGGACAACCCAAAAAGCCTAAGCTTGGGGATGCCCCGGAAGGCATCCCCTCTTTTGTCTTCGTCCATTGGTAACTTTACTTGGAGATATATTTTTATTCACCACATGATATGTGTTTTGCTTGGAGCGTATTGTATGATTTGAGTCTTTGCTTTTTAGTTCACCACAATCATCCGTGATGTTCACACCTTTTTAGAGAGATACCCATTATTCTGAATTTATTAGAATACTCTATGTGCTTCACTTATATCTTTTGAGCTAAACAATTTTGCTCTAGTGCTTCACTTATATCTTTTAGAGCACGGTGGTGGTTATATTCTATAGAAATTATTGATCTCTCATGATTTACTTATATTATTTTGAGAGTCCTTTAGAACATCATGGTAATTTGCTTTGGTTATAAAATTAGTCCTAATATGATAGGCATCCTAGATAAAAACTATAAAGTGCATTGAATACTAAGAGAAGTTTGATACTTGATAATTGTTTTGAAATATGAAGATGGTGATATTAGAGTCATGCTAGTTGAGTAGTTGTGAATTTTAGAAATACTTGTTCTAAAGTTTGCTATTCCCGTAGCATGCGCGTATGGTGAACCGTTATGTGATGAAGTCGGAGCATGATTTATTTATTTATTGTCTTCCTTATGAGTGGAGGTCGGGGACGAGCGATGGTCTTTTCCTACCAATCTATCCCCCTAGGAGCATGCGCGTAGTACTTCTTTTGATAACTAATAGATTTTTGCAATAAGTATGTGAGTTCTTTATGACTAATGTTGAGTCCATGGATTATACGCACTCTCACCCTTCCACCATTGCTAGCCTCTCTAATACCGCGCACCTTTCGCCGGTATCATACACCCACCATATACCTACCTCAAAACAGCCACCTTACCTACCTATTATGGCATTTCCATAGACATTCCGAGATATATTTCCATGCAACTTACCATCGTTCCATTTATTATGACACGCTTCATCATTGTCATATTGCTTTGCATGATCATGTAGTTGACATCGTATTTGTGGCAAAGCCACCTTCATAGTTCTTTCATACATGTCACTCTTGATTTATTGCATATCCCGGTACACCACCAGAGGCATTCACATAGTCATATTTTGTTCTAAGTATCGAGTTGTAATTCTTGAGTTGTAAGTAAATAAAAGTGTGATGATCATTATTAGAGCATTGTACCATGTGAGGAAAGGATGATGGAGACTATGATTCCCCCATAAGTCGGGATGAGACACCGGACGAAGAAAAAAGAAAGAAAGAAAAGGGGCCAAAAAAAAGAGAGAAGGCCCAAATAAGAAAATGAGAGAAAAAGAGAGAAGGGACAATGTTACTATCCTTTTACCACACTTGTGCTTCAAAGTAGCACCATGATCTTCATGATAGAGAGTCTCTTATTTTGTCACTTTCATATACTAAGTGGGAACTTTACATTATAGAACTTGGCTTGTATATTCCAATGATGGGCTTCCTCAAAATGCCCTAGGTATTTGTGAGCAAGCGAGTTGGATGCACACCCACTTAGTTTCTTTTGTTGAGCTTTCATACACTTATAGCTCTAGTGCATCCGTTGCATGGCAATACCTACTCACTCACATTGATATATATTGATGGGCATCTCCATAGCCCATTGATATGCCTAGTTGATGTGAGACTATCTTTTCCTTTTTGTCTTCTCCACAACCACCATTCTATTCCACCCATAGTGCTATATCCATGGCTCATGCTCATATATTGCGTGAAGATTGAAAAAGTTTGAGAACATCAAAAGTATTAAACAATTGCATGGCTTGTCATCGGGGTTGTGCATGATTTAAATACTTTGTGGTGTGAAGATAGAGCATAGCCAGACTATATGATTTTGTAGGGATAACTTTCTTTGGCCATGTTATTTCGAGAAGACATGATTGCTTTGCTAGTAGGCTTGAAGTATTATTATTTTCATGTCAATATTAAACTTTTATATTGAATCTTTCGGATCTGAACATTCATGCCACAATAAAGAGAAATACATTGAAGAATATGCTAAGTAGCATTCCACATCAAAACTTCTGTTTTTATCATTTACCTACTCGAGGGCGAGCATGAATTAAGCTTGGGGATGCTTGATACGTCTACAATGTATCTATAATTTTTGATTGCTCCATGCTATTATATATTCTGTTTTGGATGTTTAATGGGCTTATTTATACACATCTATATTATTTTTGGGACTAACCTATTAACCCAAGGCCCAGTGCAAATTGCTGTTTTTTGCCTATTTCAGTGTTTCGCAGAAAAGATATATCAAACGGAGTCCAAACGGAATGAAACCTTCGGGAGAGTTATTTTTGGAACAAACGTGATCCAGAGGACTTGGAGTGGACGTCAAGAAACATACGAGGAGGCCACGAGGCATGGGGGCGCGCCTACCCCTCTGGGCGCGCCCTGCACCCTCGTGGGCCCCTCGTAGCTCCACCGACCTACTTCTTCCTCCTATATATACCTACGTACCCCGAAACCATCGAGGAGCACCACGAAAACCTAATTCCACCGCCGCAACCTTCTGTACCCATGATATCCCATCTTGGGGCCTTTTCCGGTGCTCTGCCGAAGGGGGCGTCGATCACGGAGGGCTTCTACATCAACACTATAGCCTCTCCGATGATGTGTGAGTATTTTACAACAGACCTTCGGGTCCATAGTTATTAGCTAGATGGCTTCTTCTCTCTCTTTGGATCTCAATACGAAGTTCTCCACGATCTTCTTGGAGATTTATTCGATGTAACTCTTTTTGTGGTGTGTTTGTCGAGATCCCATGAATTGTGGGTTTATGATCAAGATTATCTATGAACAATATTTGAATCTTCTCTATATTCTTTTATGTATGATTGGTTATCTTTGCAAGTCTCTTCGAATTATCAGTTTGGTTTGGCCTACTAGATTGATCTTTCTTGCCATGGGAGAAGTGCATAGCTTTGGGTTCAATCATGCGGTGCTCGATCCCAGTGACAGTAGGGGAAATGACACGTATTGTATTGTTGCCATCGAGGATAAAAAGATGGGGTTTATATTATATTGCTTGAGTTTATCCCTCTACATCATGTCATCTTACCTAATGCATTACTCTGTTCTTATGAACTTAATACTCTAGATGCATGCTAGATAGCGGTTGATGTGTGGAGTAATAGTAGTAGATGCAGGCAGGAGTCGGTCTACTTGTCGTGGACGTGATGCCTATATACATGATCATGCCTAGATATTCTCATAATTATGCACTTTTCTATCAATTCCTCGACAGTAATTTGTTCACCCACCGTAATACTTATGCTATCTTGAGAGAAGCCGCTCGTGAAACCTATGGCCCCTGGGTCTATTTTCCATCATATTAATCTCCTGTGAACGAGCTATTTTTTGTCGCCATTTATTTTGCAATCTTTACTTTTAATCTTTATCATAAAAATACCAAAAATATTATCTTATCATCTCTATCAGATCTCACTTTTGCAAGTGGCTGTGAAGGGATTGACAACCCCTTTATCGTGTTGGTTGCAAGGTTTTTATTTGTTTGTGTAGGTACGAGGGACTTCCGTGTGGCCTCCTACTGGATTGATACCTTGGTTCTCAAAAACTGAGGGCAATACTTACGCTACTTTGCTGCATCACCCTTTCCTCTTCAAGGGAAAAACCAACACATGCTCAAGAGGTAGCAAAAATCATCGTAACAAGAAAATAAAGTTTCTACTATTTGATCGCGGAGACGAATATCTGAGTTACGAGTTTGGTCTATTTTAAACAATGTGGAATAGTTTCGCAACTCACGCCACCTGGAACACCATAGCGTAATGGTGTGTCCGAACGTCATAACCGTACTTTATTAGATATGGTGCGATCTATGATGTCTCTTACCGATTTATCACTATCGTTTCGGGGTTATCCATTAGAGACAACTGCATTCACGTTAAACAGGGCACCATCTAAATCTGTTGAGATGACACCATATAAACTGTGGTTTGGCAAGAAACCTAAGCTGTCGTTTCTTAAAGTTTGGGGCTGCGATGCTTATGTGGAAAAGCTTCAACCTGATAAGCTCGAACCCAAATCGTAGAAATGCGTCGTTATAGGATACCCAAAGGAGACTGTTGGGTACACCTTCTATCACATATCCAAAAGCAAGATATTCGTTGCTTAGAATGGATCCTTTCTAGAGAAGGAGTTTCTCTCGAAAGAAGTGAGTGGGAGGAAAGTAGAACTTGATGAGGTAATTGTACCTTCTCTCGAGATTGGAAACTAGTTCATCACAGAAATCGGTTCTGGTGATGCCTACACCAATTAGTGAGGAAGCTAATGATGATGATCATGAAACTTTAGATCAAGTTACTATCAAACCCTGTAGGTCAACCAGAGTAAGGTCCGCACCAGAATGGTACGTCAATCCTGTTCTGGAGGTCATATTACTTGGCCATGGCGAACCTACGAACTATGAGGAAGTGATGATGAGCCCAGATTCCGCAAAATGGCTTGAGGCCATGAAATCTGAGATAGGACCCATGTATGAGAACAAAGTATGGACTTTGGTTGACTTGCCCGATGATAAGCAAGCCATAAAGAATAAAATGGATCTTCAAGAGGAAGACAGATACTGATAGTAGTGTTACTATCTACAAAGCTCGAGTTGTCGAAAAGGGGTTTTTGACAAGTTCAAGGTGTTGACTATGATGAGATTTCTCACTCGTATCGATGCTTAAGTATGTCCGAATCATGTTAGGAATTGCCACATTTTATGAAATCTGGCAAATGGATGTCGAAACTGCATTCCTTAATGGATTTATTAAAAAAGAGTTGTATATGATGCAACAATAAGGTTTTGTCAATCCTAAAGGTGCTAACAAAGTATGCAAGCTCCATCGATCCATCTATGGACTGGTGCAAGCATCTCGGAGTTGGAATATACGCTTGGATGAGTTGATCAAAGCATATAGTATTATACAGACTTGCGATGAAGCCTGTATTTACAAGAAAGTGAGTGGGAGCACTAAAACCTTTCTGATAAGTATATGTGAATGACATATTGTTGATCGGAAATGATGTAGAATTTTCTGTAAAGCATAAAGGAGTGTTTGAAAGGAGTTTTTCAAAGAAAGACCGCGGTGAAGCTACTTACATATTGAGCATCAAGATCTATAGAGATAGATCAAGATGCTTGATAAGTTTTTTCAATGAGTACATACCTTTGACAAGATTTTGAAGTAGTTCAAAATGGAACAGTCAAAGAAGGAGTTCTTGCCGGTGTTGCAAGGTGTGAAGTTGAGTAAAGACTCAAAACCCGACGACGGCAGAAAATAGAAAGAGAATGAAAAATCATTCCCTATGCCTCAGTCAGAGGTTCTATAAAATATGCTAGGCTGTGTACCAAAACTATTGTGTGCCTCACCATGAGTTTGGCAAGAGGGTACAATAGTGATCTAGGAGTGGATCACTGGACAACGGTCAAAATTATCGTTAGTGTAATAAGGAAATATTTCTCGGTTATGGAGGTGATAAAGAGTTCGTCGTAAAGAGTTACGTCGATGCAAGCTTTGACATCGATCTGGATGACTCTAAGTCTCGATCTAGATACATATCGAAAGTGGGAGCAATTAGCTAGAAGTAGCTCCGTGCAGAGTATTGTAGACATAGAAATTTACAAAATACATACGAATCTGAATGTGACAGACCCATTGACTAAGCTTCTCTCACAATCAAAACATGATCACACCTTAGTACTCTTTGGGTGTTAATCACATAGCAATGTGAACTAGATTATTGACTCTAGTAAAACCCTTTGGGTATTAGTCACATGACGATGTGAACAAATCACATGGTGATGTGAACTATTGGTGTTAAATCACATGGCGATGTGAACTAGATTATTGACTCTAGTGGAAGTGGGAGACTGAAGAAAATATGCCCTGGAGGCAATAATAAAGTTGTTATTTATATTTCCTTACATCATGATAAATGTTTATTATTCATGCTAGAATTGTATCAACCGGAAACCTAGTACATGTGTGAATATATAGACAAAACAGTGTCCCTAGTATGCCTCTACTTGACTAGCTCGTTAATCAAAGATGGTTATGTTTCCTGACCATAGACATGTGTTGTCATTTGATGAACGAGATCACATCATTAGAGAATGATGTGATGTACAAGACCCATCCGTTAGCTTAGCATTATGATCGTTTAGTTTATTGCTATTGCTTTCTTCATGACTTATACATGTTCCTGTGACTATGAGATTATGCAACTCCCGAATGCCGGAGGAACACTTAGTGTGCTATCAAACGTCACAACGTAACTGGGTGATTATAAAGATGCTCTACAGGCCTCTCCGATGGTGTTTGTTGAGTTGGCATAGATCGAGATTAGGATTTGTCACTCCGATTGTCGGAGAGATATCTCTGAGCCCTCTCGGTAATGCACATCACTATAAGCTTTGCAAGCAATGTGACTAATGAGTTAGTTGCGGGATGATGCATTACGGAACGAGTAAAGAGACTTGCCGATAACGATATTGAACTAGGTATGATGATACCGACGATCGAATCTCGGGCAAGTAACATACCGATGACAAAGGGAACAACGTATGTTGTTATGCGGTTTGACCGATAAAGATCTTCGTAGAATATGTAGGAGCAAATATGAGCATCCAGGTTCCGCTATTGGTTATTGACCAGAGAGGTGTCTCGGTCATGTCTACATACTTCTTGAACCCATAGGGTCCGCATGCTTAACGTTCGATGATGATTGGTATTATGAGTTTATGTGATTTGATGTACCGAAGGTTGTTCAGAGTCCCGGATGAGATCACAGACATGACGAGGAGTCTCGAAATGGTCGAGAGGTAAAGATCGATATATTGGAAAGCTACAGTCTCACATTGACGCGGCTAATCAACGGAATAGGGAGATGCCCATCAATTGATATCAATGCAAGGAGTAGGGATTGCCATGCAACGGATGCACCAGAGCTATAAATGTATGAAATCTCAACAAAAGAAACTAAGTGTGTGTGCATCCAACTTGCTTGCTCATGAAGACCTAGGGCATTTGAGGAAGCCCATCATTGGAATATACAAGTCAAGTTCTATAATGAAAAATCCCCACTAGTATATGAAAGTGATAAAACAAGAGACTCTCTATCATAAAGATCATGGTGCTACTTTGAAGCACAAGTGTGGAAAAAGGATAGTAGCATTGTCCCTTTTTATTTCTCTTCTTTTTTTCTCCCTTTTTTATTTGGCCTTTATTTAATTATTTATTTGGCCTTTCTTTTTTTATTTGGGACAATGCTCTATTAATGATCATCATCACACTTCTATTTATTTACAACTCGATGATTACAACTCGATACTAGAACAAAGTATGAATCTATATGAATGCCTCCGGCGGTGTACAGGGAAGGGCTATGAATCAAGAGTGACATGTATGAAATAATATGCATGGTGGCTTTGCCACAAATATGATGTCAACTACATGATCATGCAAGGCAATATGACAATGATGAAGCATGTCATAATAAACGGAATGGTGGAAAGTTGCATGGCAATATATCTCGGAATGGCTATGGAAATGCCATAATAGGTAGGTATGGTGGCTGTTTTTAGGAAGATATAAGTAGGTTTATGTGTGATAGAGCGTATCGTATCACGGGGTTTGGATGCACCGGCGAAGTTTGCACCAACTCTCAAGGTGAGAAAGGGCAATGCACGGTACCTAAGAGGCTAGCAATGATGGAAGGTTGAGAGTGCGTATAATCCTTGGACTCAACATTAGTCATAAAGAACTCACATACTTATTGCAAAAATATTCAAGTCATCAAAAACCAAGCACTACGCGCATGCTTCTAGGGGGATAGATTGGTAGGAAAAGACCATCGCTCGTCCCCGACCGCCACTCATAAGGATGACAATCAAAGAGCACCTCATGTTTCAAATTTGTCACACAACGTTTACCATACGTGCATGCTACGGGACTTGCAAACTTCAACACAAGTATTTCTCAAATTCACAACTACTCAAATAGCACAACTTTAATATCACTATCTCCATATCTCAAAACAACTATCAAGTATCAAACTTCTCTTAGTATTCAATGCACTTTAAAGTTTTTATCTTGTATGCCTATCATATTAGGACTAATTTTATAACCAAAGCAAATTACCATGCTGTTCTAAAGGACTCTCAAAATAATATAAGTGAAGCATGAGAGATCAATAATTTCTATAAAATATAACCACCACTGTGCTCTAAAAGATATAAGTGAAGCGCTAGAGCAAAATTGTTTAGCTCAAAAGATATAAGTGAAGCACATAGAGTATTATAATAAATTCCGAATAATGTGTGTCTCTCTCAAAAGGTGTGTACAGCAAGGATGATTGTGCTGAACTAAAAAGCAAAGACTCAAATCACACAAGACGCTCCAAGCAAAACACATATCATGTGGTGAATAAAAATATAGCTCCAAGTAAAGTTACCGATGGACGAAGACAAAAGAGGGGATGCCTTTCGGGGCATCCCCAAGCTTAGGATTTTGGGTTGTCCTTAGATTTTACCTTGGGGTGCCTTGGGCATCCCCAAGCTTAGGCTCTTGCCACTCCTTGTTCCATAATTCATCAAATCTTTACCCAAAACTTGAAAACTTCACAACACAAAACTTAATAGAAAATCTCGTGAGCTCCGTTAGCGAAAGACAACAAAACACCACTTCAAGGTACTGTAATGAACTCATTATATATTTATATTGGTGTTAAACCTACTGTATTCCAACTTCTCTATGGTTCATAAATTCCATTACTAGCCATAGATTCATCAAAATAAGCAAACAACACATGAAAAACAGAATCTGTCAAAAACAGAACAGCCTGTAGTAATCTGTACCTAACGCAAACTTCTGGTACTCCAAAAATTATAAAATAAATTGTTGGACGTGAGTAATTTATCTATTAATCATCTTAAAAAATAATCAACTTAATATCCCTCTCCAGTAAAAAGTTGTAGCTAATCTCGTGAGCGCTAAAGTTTCGGTTTTTTACAGCAAGATCAAAAAGACTTCACCCAAGTCTTCCAAAGGTTCTACTTGGCACAAACACTAAATAAAACACACAAAAACATCTAAGAATAAGCTAGATGGATTATTTATTCCTAAACAGAACCAAAAAGCAAGAAACAAAATAAAATTGGGTTGCCTCCCAACAAGCGCTATCGTTTAACGCCCCTAGCTAGGCATAAAGGCAAGGATAGATCTAGGTATTGCCATCTTTGGCATGCAATCCATAAGTGGATCTAGGTATTTCCGTGAATTTTCTTTCTAGGAAAGTGTTCCATGCCTTTCCTTAACGGAAATTGGAATCTAATATTCCCTTCCTTCATATCAATAATTGCACCAATCATTCTAAGGAAAGGTCTACCAAGAATAATAGGACATGAAGGATTGCAATCTATATCAAGGACAATACATAATTCCTATTTTCAAAAATAAGAACATCATTAATTCTTCCCATAGGTTTCTTAATGGTGGAATCCGCAAGGTGCAAGTTTAAAGAACAATCATAAAATTCACGGAAACCTAGCAAATCACACAAAGTTTTTGGAATCGTGGAAACACTAGCACCCAAATCACACAAAGCATAACATTCATGAACTTTAATTTTAATTTTAACAGTAGGTTCCGACTCATCATAAAGTTTTCTAGGGATAGAAACTTCCAACTCAAGCTTTTCTTCATAAGATTGCATTAAAGCATCAACGATATGTTTGGTAAAAGCCTTATTTTGACTATAAGCATGCGGAGAATTTAGCACAGATTGCAACAAGGAAATACAATCTATTAAAGAACAATTATCACAATTAAATTCCTTGAAATCCAAAATAGTGGGTTCATTGTTATCTAAAGTTTTGACATCGTCCATCCCACTTTTACCAAATTTTGCATCAAGATCTAAAAACTCCGAATCATTGGAACGCCTTTTAACTAAAGTTGACTCATCTCCAGTCCCATCATTATCAAGATTCATATTGCAAAACAAATTTTTAATAGGGGACACATCAATCACTTTTAGATCTTCATCCTTATTATCATGAAAACTAGAAGAACACACTTTTATAAAGCAATCTTTTTTAGCACGCATCCTAGCGGTTCTTTCTTTGCACTCATCAATGGAAATTCTCATAGCCTTGAGAGACTCATTGATATCATGCTTAGGTGGAATAGATCTAAGTTTCAAAGAATCAACATCAAGAGAAATTCTATCCACGTTCCTAGCCAACTCATCAATCTTAAGCAATTTTCCCTCAAGCAAAGCATTGAAATTCTTTTGGGAAATCATAAACTCTTTAACACTAGTCTCAAAATTAGAGGGCATCTTATTAAAATTTCCATAAGAGTTGTTGTAGGAATTACCATAATTATTAGAGGAATTACTAGGATACGGCCTAGGATTAAAATTTCCTCTATAAGTGTTGTTACCAAAGTTGCTCCTGCCAACAAAATTCACATCCATAGATTCATTATTATTCTCAATCAAGGTAGAAAAAGGCACATCATTGGGATCATAAGAAACACTCTTATTAGCAAACAATTTCATAAGTTCATCCATCTTTCCACTCAAAACATTAATCTCTTCAATTGCATGCACCTTTTTACTAGTAGATCTTTAAGTGTGCCATTGAGAATAATTAACCATAATATTATCTAGGAGTTTAGTAGCTTCTCCTAAAGTGGTTTTGTGACGCCCGGATAATTAAGCTACAGTAATTCTTTGCCAATGATGCCACGTCACTTCAATTACTGTCGCTAATCTCGTGTTAGTTCGAAACTGATTCAAATTCAAATTCAAAATCAACCAAACAATAAAAGTTTTCAAATATTAAAACTAAAATGTTCGGAGTGAACCAAATATTGCATAGGTAATTATGGTGGAGATACCACACCTTTATAAAATGTTTAAACACTCTAAAGTGAATAAAATAGTAACAATAATAATTATTTAAATGCTTTCAAAATGTTAAACAATTTCAAAACTATTTTGTTTGGTGCTAAGTGGTTTGTGGTTGTGGCTTAGTTTGTAACCTCTATTTTGGTGCCCTTGTAGTATTTTACTAAAATGAGAAATAAAAGAAAACAAATAAGCAGAAACTATAAAAGAAAATAAGGTTTTAAAAAAGTGGAAAGCCCAGCTAACTGGGCCATCATTAACTCCTCCTCGCCCAACCGCCTCCCATACCCCCCCCACCACCCCAGGAAACCCTAGCCCGACCGAATCCCCCACTCCCCACTCGCTCCCTCGTCTTCTTCCCCCCCGTCCCAATCTGGATCGGGGGGCTGCGCCCGCCTCCGCCACCACTGCCGCGACGGGGCCCTTCCCCGCCGGCGCCCCTCCATCCCAACCGCATCGCCCCTCTGCCATGGGCTTCGCCACGACCTCCCGCGCCTCTCCCTCCCGAGATCGACGCCGCGCCCCTGCCTCGGGTCGTCGTCCACCCGTCGCCTCGCCGGCGTCGCCCGTCGTCACCTCCGCCGCGTCGCGTCCCCATCCTCCTCGCCGGACCTCCCCCACCGGCCTGCCTCCTCGTCGCCGACGACGTCCCCGCCCCCCTCCCTCGACCCCCGCTGCCACGGTCCCTACAATCCCCTGTGAGGCCCCCTCCTCCTCTCTTCCCCGCACGCACCCGCCTCCCTTGTGCCGGCCGCGCTCACCGTGGCCCAGGGCCGTCCTCCCTCGCCGTCCGGCCCGCTCGCCCTCCTGCCTGCTGCCTCGGCTCACGCTGGCGGCGACCCGCCCGTCGCGTCTGCTCCGGCCGCGCCCCCTTGGCCGCCAAGGCTCGCGTGCCGTCCCGTGTCGTCTTTGCTCGGCGCGCGCCGTGGCCGGCGCCTGGTGGCCTCGGGCCTGGCGCAAGACGCTCAAGCATCGCCAGCCATGGATCGCCCTGATGGGCGTGTCCCCACACCCGCGCCCAAAACCTCTTTGGCCCCCTGGGGCCTATGACATATGGGCCCCGCCCACAGAACGTGTTAAAAAAAAGAGAATTAAAAATAAAAATAATAAATAAAAATAAAAATGGTTTAATAAAATTAATTATTAATTAATTATCTAATGAATTAATTAAGTTAATTAATCCGGTTTAATTAATTTAATTAACTAGTTAGGTTAATTAAATAGTAATTAAATTAACTCATCTGTAATTAACCTAAGCGATTGTATGACGGTAGGTCCCCACTTTGGACCTTTGGTCGAGGTTGACCAAGTTAACCTGTTGACTGCTGATGTCGACATGACATCATGCTGATGTCATTAATCTGTTTTTCAATTAATTAAATAATTAATTAAATTCCGAAATTAATAAATTCTTTAGAAAATCATATCTTTTAATCCGTAACTCGGATTAAAATATTTTCAACATGAAAGTTGCTCAGAACGACGAGACTATTCCGGATACGCAACCCGTTCGTCCGCCACACCCCCCTAACCTATCGAACTCGCAACTTTCCCCCTCCGGCTCCTCTCGCTTGAACGCGACACACCTGGAATACTTTCCCGGATGTTTCCCCCCGTCACCGGGATCACCACATACCGTGTTAGGGCACGCCTATCATCACGCTTTTCTTTGTCATGCATCGTCATGCATCTGTTTGCTTAAATATTCATTGTTTCTTCCCCTCTTCTTCCGCTTAGACCCGAGACCGGCCTGCTGCGCCCGGTATGACTACGGAGTTGGCGACCCTCTCTCTTGCCGAGCAACCAGGCAAGCCCCCCTTTGATCACGGATATCGCCTACTCTTCTCTATCGCTTGCATTAGAGTAGTGTAGCATGTTCTTGTTTTTAGTTAATCCTATCTTTGCATAGCTTTGTCCTTGCTACTCATTGTTACCTTTACTCGCTATCCTATCGCTTAGTATAGGATGCTAGTGTTCCATCAGTGGCCCTACACTCTTGTCCGTCTCGCCATGCTATACTACGGGCTGTGATCACTTCGGGAGGTGATCACGGGCATATACTATATACTTTACACTATTACATTACAGCAATCTTTGTTGGAGATGAAATTTGAAAGGACGGTGGCTCCATCCGGTAGAGGTGGGCTGGGTTCGACGGCCCCGACTGTTACTTTGTGGCAGAGCGACAGGGGGCAGGTTGAGACCACCTAGGAGAGAGGTGGGCCTGGCCCTGGTCGGCTGTCGTGGATACTTAACACGCTTAACGAGATCTTGGTATTTGATCTGAGTCCGCCATTTGGTCTATACGCACTAACCATCTACGTGGGAGTAGTTATGGGTATCGGCGTCGTGGTATCACCGGCACTTCGTGACGTCCGAATCGAAGCGGCGCCGGATTGGATCGAACGCCACTAGGCTAGGTGCGCTTCCGGCCGCCCATAGCGTGCATGTGTGCTCAGGCGATGGGCTGCACCCTGGCGCTTAGGTTTAGGCTGGCGTGGCCTCTCTGTTGTGCCTAGGTGGGGCTGCGGCGTGTTGATCTTCCGCGGCGGGCATGACCCAGGAAAGTGTGTCCGTGAAATGGGATCAAGCGTGTTGGGTTATGTGGTGCACCCTGCGGTGAAGTTTAATCTATTGAATAGCGGTGATCTTGATGTAACAGACGACTTGGAGTTGTACCTTGACCTTATGACAACTAGAACCGGATACTTAATAAAACACACCCTTCCAAGTGCGGATACAACCCGGTGGTCGCTCTCTCGGGGATACTAGGAGGGATGGCGGGTAGGATTATTGCTATGTGTTGCTACTTGGAGGACTTGATCTGCTCTCTTCTACATGTTGCAAGACGGAGGCTGCCGGAAGCGTAGTCTTGACGAGATTAGATATCCCCTCTTATTACGGCATTCTGATTCGGTCCATCGATATGGCCTTTACACATATATCCATGCATATGTAGTGTAGCTCCTTGCTTGCAGTACTTTGGATGAGTACTCACGGTTGCCTTGTTCCCCTTTTCCCCTTTCTTTACCCGATTGTCGCAGCAGACGATGGAGCCCAGGCAGACGCCACCGTCGATGGCGACTACTACCCAGAGGTGCCTACTACTACGTCTTTGCTTGGCGGCGACCGGGGAGTAGTTTAGGAGGATCCCAGGCAGGAGGCCTGCGCCTCTTTCGATCTGTATCCCAGTTTGTGCTAGCCTTCTTAAGGCAAACTTGTTTAACTTATGTCTGTACTCGGATATTGCTGCTTCCGCTGACTCGTCTATGATCGAGCACTTGTATTCGAGCCCTCGAGGCCCCTGGCTTGTATTATGATGCTTGTATGACTTATTTATGTTTTAGAGTGGTGTTGTGATATCTTCACGTGAGTCCCTGATCTTGATCGTACACATTTGCGTGCATGATTAGTGTACGATTGAATCGGGGGTATTACAAGTTGGTATCAGAGCCGACTGCCTGTAGGAATCCCCCTTCCAAACTCCTTGGCCGAAGTTGAGTCTAGACCTTACAAAACTTTTACTAACATGGTTGTGCGGCCCATGGGCCCACGTCGCCATCGGGTGGTACTAGGATCTTTTACTCCTCGACCTTTACTCCGGGACTCGATCTCTCTTCTATTCGGGTTAAATGAATTTTACTAAATCTAACATTAGGATCTCGTTATCACTTTCACCGGAGAGCCTCTTATTCTTGATGATAAATGCATTGCGTGAAGACCCTGAATATACTCTCCGCTATTAACCTGAGAACTTGTTTTCATCGCGTTTGCGATTCCCTTCCACCGTCAACCCTTATGGATAACTACTTGCAGTTGTTATTCTTACATTCATCGATTGGTCTTGTTATTACAACATACCCCGAAATTCTCTCTAATGTTCCGAGAATACTTTGTGCCTATTGCCTTGCAGTTCTTTGCTACGTGAATACCCCTACGGATAATTTCTCGCCCCTATCGAGTATCCGTTCATCCCCAGTTGTTCATGTGTTTCACAATGGTCTTCGAAATCCTATTCAATCCTCCAAAAATCCTTAGTAGCTTATTGTTCTGCAATACTTGTCTGCTTACATTATGGATGCTCCCGTATCACTAGCAATATTCATTAGTATCTTTTGACACCGTCATTTTGATCCTATTGATCACATGTGTGCGAACGCACACAATCATCTATCAACCCTTCTAAATTATCCTTCCGGCTCAGACGTCATTTTGAACATGAGCGGGTTCTCGACCAAACTATCTGTCGTCAATTGTGCCTCTGGTATATTCAATTGATCCATCCTTGATCAGTGTACGCTTCGATCCTTTGTTTTGGAAATCATAATTCCTTTGCATTTAAGCTTTGAATTATTCAGATGATTCCATAACCTGTTGCATTTGCATTCCTTCCTCTTCTGGTTGAGTATCGATACTCACATCAGATCCTTTGTGGACCATCAAGTCCTTTGTAGGATTGTTATCCGACAATGTCCTTCACCTTTGATCACTTTGTGAGTTCTTCCCCTGATACATAATGCGTTTGTTAAGTTGTATCCTCTGCTTGGCCAACCATGCTCTACTTTCGGGCTTGTGTTATTTACTCTTGAAACTTGTGGTATATGTTTCTAAGAAGCCCCTATGGGTTGAACATATGCTTTCTCTAAACCGTGTGAACCCGAAAGTTTTCACGATTCATACTCTTCTGGTGCTTCGCCAGATAAAATTTCAGCACTTCAACTTCATCGAACGCGAGAAGTGAATGAAAGGTTATGCGTTAGAGAAGTGGGAGTCGACCTTGAACTTTGTGTTCATGCCCATGGACACGATGTAGATCCTATCATGGAAGCTTCTTGTAATAATAACTATTTCCTTGATAAATGTCATATGGTACAGGTGAATTGATCCTGTGCAACCGTGGTCCCGACCATGATTGTTCCCCTTTGATTCTATTTCTCGGACAAGTTAAAACAATTGTCTTCTATGGATCAATACACCAGTCCAACCTTTACTTTGATCTTGTGTCAAATATTACCCCCCTGGTATCTCGAGATTATCATGGAACTGCATAACTTCTTATGAGTTCTTCATCAAGTGCTACCTTCCCATCGATTCCAATTTTTCACGGGTTACGAGTTATTATACACTCAAAGACACCGATAAGCGAACCGAGTCCGCACTTCACGGTTCAACAACTCTTCAAGAAGCTTCTATAAGTACGAGTTTGTACCGGTCACGCCATTCCTAGCCTGTTTGGCTATATCATTGTCGTGATGATTTTAATTGTGCTACCGGTCCTTCTTCTCGGAGCACAATTTTCGACGATGAACTAACCTTACGTCGATCCTCATCGTCATATCATTTCGCCTTGAACAACAAGCTTGGTTTCGAGTTTGTGTCGTACCCTTGGTTCCAATAACCTTTCACTTCATCATTACTTTGACTTGATGTAAATGCCGATCGATTACATCTTCATGAACTCTCGCGACAAAGGTGTCGTGATCATCAACATTACGAGCTCATCCAGGATACCAATTGAATTCATGATGAGAAATACCATCCTTGCCCTCGATGAATTGTATTATCATCGACCACTTTATTGCCTTCCCACCAACACAAGCTTGTTCATGTTTGGTGTTATACCTTGAGTTCCTTGCTATCCAGCAATTGTTCTTCTTTACCTTTGAGTATTACCATCCTTTATGTCAAGAATGTTCTGAGATTTGTTCCACCTCTTGAGAATTCTTGACATAGAAATACTTCTCACCATCACCATTCTTTCTTGGTCCCCGTGTTAATTCCAACAAGTGAACGGTGTTGTTTGGATTCTTTCCTTCTAGCAACCCTATTTCTTTGAAGTTAATGGTCGAAAGTTCATTCTTAGGCTATTGATTATTGAATCACCATTATGAAATTGGTCGTGCAACCCAACCCATATTTGGCGCACCTTTCAACCAATGTTTAATTGTGTATGTTTTCCTCGAGCATACTTCCTTATATCATTTGATCGACAAATGTTATCTCCTTGTTCACTTAATTGTGGAAATCCATCTTTTGGGAATCTCGATGAATTGCCGTTGAGTTCACCAGACACCTCCTTGTCCTCTCCTTGGGTTAATGATGGACTCTTGTTAACGGAAATCAACTCCATAGTTCATTTCCCCGAGAATCTTACAATGTCATCTCGTCAATTTGCGTTGCAGCTTTTCTTCTCAGGTATCCTAAGTCTGAGGTATCCTGACACCAATCGGATCTGAATCTCGGTCAGATATGATGGTTGGGACATATTTCCAAGAGGTGTAACATTGTTCTCACGTAACCCGGTAAGGTGGTGTCTTTGCTTAGCAACCTTGGCGGAGGACCTATTGTTATAGTTTCCTTTTTAGCAATGTTAACCATTCTTCCAAAAGGAAATTGAAAGACTTATTCTATAAGCTGTTCCTGATGAATCCATTGAGTATCTAAAGTCCGACCTTTGCTTGAAGACCATGTCAATGCTATCTCGAAGCATGTCTGTGGTACTCCGATTTTCAACAAGAACATTTGAAGCCCAATGCTAAATGTTTCTTGCTCAATTATCCGAACACCGATGTATGGGTAATGTCATGAAAATTCTCTCCCCTACCTAAGGAGTTTTCTACATAATATCTTGTCATGGATATCATGCTCTGCTTGTCCTTGGGAAGGATATACCCCTGATATACGTGTTTAAGCACATTTTCCTTCCCGTTGTTTTGTTCAAACTTTCTTGTAAACTACTTAACCGAGCGGTGGTAATCCCACCTTAGGTAAACACCTCGGTGTACCTTCTGTCTGATGTAACCTGTTTCTCTGTTGATGACTTCCGGTAACCGCCGATGGGCGAGAACTTTGCCTATTGGTTCGCCTCGTTCAACGAGCAGGAAAATGGTTCTCTTCGTCCCTCGCCCTTGGTATCGATGTTGTTGTCAACATAACTGACAGGCTATCCTCTGACATGTCTTGCTTACATGATCGTGCGAGACATTACCGCCCTTCCTACTTTTAACCCACATGGTGGGCCCATAACCCATGGTTCCACCAGGATCAAAACCTGACTCTCCTGTACACCCTCATGTTTCCAAAGTTATTCCTCGCGCGTGGACTCGTATGAAATTCATGAGCCACCTACCGATGAGATCATCAATTCTGGCATCGGACAAAATAACCATTCCGTTGCTTTGCAACCGCTTTCACCTTCTGACTAGGCATTGAACGATTGCCTGGCTACTTGAAACTTCTTATTGTACCTTCGAACTTTACTCTCGATGTGTTTTATTTGTTCAACTCGAGAGGTACTCATATGCTCATTCATGGGTTAATCCCAGGTTATTACCCTTATAGCATTCTGTCATTTCCGATCTACCCCGTTACCTATTCGTAAATACAATGAAGATCCCGAAGAAAGGATGCCGACTTCATCATAAGGACCTGAAGCAGAGAAATGAAGACATCGATGTATTGGACCGGTTCTCTTCGAGAAGAGCAAGCCAGAATGAGAAGACCCGCTAGATTCGTAACCAAACCTTCCCCCCTTTCACTACCTCTTAAATCTCGGGACGAGATTTCTTGTAGTGGAGGAGAATTGTGACGCCCGGATAATTAAGCTACAGTAATTCTTTGCTAATGATGCCACGTCACTTCAATTATTGTCGCTAATCTCGTGTTAGTTCGAAACTGATTCAAATTCAAATTCAAAATCAACCAAACAATAAAATTTTTCAAATATTAAAAATAAAATGTTCGGAGTGAACCAAATATTGCATAGGTAATTATGGTGGAGATACCACACCTTTATAAAATGTTTAAACACTCTAAAGTGAATAAAATAGTAACAATAATAATTATTTAAATGCTTTCAAAATGTTAAACAATTTCAAAACTATATTGTTTTGGTGCTAAGTGGTTTGTGGTTGTGGCTTAGTTTGTAACCTCTATTTTGGTGCCACTGTAGTATTTTACTAAAATGAGAAATAAAAGAAAACAAATAAACAAAAACTATAATAGAAAATAAGGTTTTAAAAAGTGGAAAGCCCAGCTAACCGGCCATCCGCCCAACTCCTCCCCGCCCAACCGGCCTCCCATAACCCCCACCACCCAGAAACCCTAGCCCGACCAGAATCCCCACTCGGTCCCTCGTCTTCCCCCGTCCCGATCTGGATCGGGGCTGCGCTCCACCTCCGCCACCACTTCTGCGGCCAGGGCCCTTCCCTTGGCGCCCTCCATCCCAACCGCGCCGCCCCTCACGCCATGGGCTTCGCCACGACCTCCGCGCCTCTCCCTCCCGAGATCGGCCTTGGCGCCTGCCTCGGGTCGTCGTCCACCGTCGCCTCGCCGGCGTCGCCCGTCGTCACCGCCACCACCTCGTCGCTGCGTCCCCATCCTCCTCGCCGGACCATCCCCACCGGCTGCCTCCTCGGCCGGCAGCGTCCCGTCCCCCCCTCGACCTCGCCGCCACGGTCCCTACAATCCCCTGGAGGCCCCTCCTCCTCTCTTCCCTTACGCCGCGCCTCCCTTGTGCGCGCTCACCGTGGCCAGGCCGTCCTCCCTCGCCGTCCGGCCCGCTCGCCCTCACCTGCTTGCCTCGGCCCGTCTCGTCTGCTCTGGCGGCCGGCCCCACTTGGCCTTGTGGCAGCGTGCGAATCCCGTGCGTCTTTGCTCGGCCCGCCGTAGTGGCCGGCCTGGCCTCGAACTGCTGGCGCCTGCCTTGCCGTCGTGAGGATCGCCACAGTGGGCGTGTGCCCACACGCGCCCAAAACCGCTTTGGCCCCACAGGGGCCTATGACATATGGGCCCCGCCACTGCAGTGTTAAAAAAGAGAATTAAAAATAAAAATAATAAATAAAAATAAAAATGATTTAATAAAATTAATTATTAATTAATTAATTATCTAATGAATTAAATAAGTTAATTAATCTGGTTTAATTAATTTAATTAACTAGTTATGTTAATTAAATAGTAATTAAATTAACTAATCTGTAATTAACCTAAACGATGTATGATGTGTAGGTCCCATCGACCCACTGGTCGAGTTGACCAAGTCAACCCTGTTGATCTTGGCCGACGTCGACATGACATCATGCTGATGTCATTAATCTGTTTTTCAATTAATTAAATAATTAATTAAATTCCGTAAATTAATAAAATATTTAGAAAATCATATCTTTTAATCCGTAACTTCGGATTAAAATATTTTCAACATGAAAGTTGCTCGAGCAGCGAGGCGATTCCGGATACGCAACCCGCTCGTCCGCCACACCCCCTAACCTATCGAACTCGCAACTTTCCCCTCCGGCTCCTTCCGCTTCGAAACGAAACACCGGGAATACTTTCCCGGATGTTTCCCCCCTTCACCGGTATCACCACATACCGCGTTAGGGCACGCCTAGCATCACGCTTTGCTTTGTCATGCATCTGTTTGCTTAAATATTCATTGTTTCTTCCCCCTCTTCTTCCGCTAGACACCGAGACCAAGCCCAGCTGCCGCCAAGATGCGACTACGGAGTTGTGACCCTCTCTCTTGCAGAGCAACCAGGCAAGCTCCCTTTGATCACCGGATATCTCCTACTCTTCTCTATCGCTTGCATTAGAGTAGTGTAGCATGTTCTTATTTTGATTAATCCTAAAGCTTCTTTGCATAGCTTTGTCCTTGCTACTCATGTTGTTACCTTTACCGCTATCCCATCGCTTAGTATAGGATGCTAGTGTTCCATCGGTGGCCCTACACTCTTGTCCGTCCGCCATGCTATACTACGGGCTTTGATCACTTCGAGGGAGGTGATCACGGGCATATACTATATACTTTACACTATTACATTACTCGTGATCTTTGTTAGGAGATGGGGCTGAAAGGGCGGTGGCTCCATCCGGTAGAGGTGGGCCCGGGTTCCCGACGGCCCCATTTGTTACTTTGTGGCAGAGCGACAGGGCAGGTTGAGACCACCTAGGAGAGAGGTGGGCCTGGCCCTGGTCGGCGTTCGCGGATACTTAACACGCTTAACGAGATATTGGTATTTGATCTGAGTCTCGCCATTTGGTCTATACGCACTAACCATCTACGTGGGAGTAGTTATGGGTATCCCGGCGTCGTGGTATCAGCCGAAGCACTTCGTGACGTCAGCGACTGAGCGGCGCGCGCCGGATTGGACTGGAACGCCACTAGGCTAGGTCTGCTTCCGGCCGCCCACGCAACGCGTGTGTGTGCTTTCAGGCGATGGGCCTGCACTGTGGCGCTTAGGTTTAGACCGGCGTCTTGGCCTCTGTTGTGCCTAGGTGGGGCTGCGGCGTGTTGATCTTCCACGGCCGGGCATGACCAGGAAAGTGTGTCCGGCCAAATGGGATCAAGCGTGTTGGGTTATGTGGTGCACCCTGCGGTGAAGTTTAATCTATTGAATAGCGGTGATCTTGAATGTGACGACTTGGAGTTGTACCTTGACCTTATGACAACTAGAACCGGATACTTAATAAAACACACCCTTCCAAGTGCCAGATACAACCCGGTGGTCGCTCTCTCTCAGGGATACGAGGAGGGGATCGCCGGGTAGGATTATTGCTATGTGTTGCTACTTGGAGGACTTCAGTCTGCTCTCTTCTACATGTTGCAAGACGGAGGCTGCCGGAAGCGTAGTCTTCGACAGGATTAGATATCCCCCTCTTATTCTGGCATTCTGATTCGGTCCACCGATATGGCCTTTACACATATATCCATGCATATGTAGTGTAGCTCCTTGCTTGCGAGTAGTTTGGATGAGTACTCACGGTTGCCTTGTTCCCCTTTTCCCCTTTCTTTACCCGATTGTCGCAGCAGACGATGGAGCCGGGGAGCAGACGCCACCGTCGATGGCGACTACTACCCGGAGGTGCCTACTACTACGTCTTTGCTGGCGGCGACGAGGAGTAGTTTAGGAGGATCCCAGCAGAGGCCTGCGCCTCTTTCGATCTGTATCCGGTTTGTGCTAGCCTTCTTAAGGCAAACTTGTTTAACTTATGTCTCAGATTTCGATATTGTCGCTTCCGTGACTCGTCTATGATCGAGCACTTGTATTCGAGCCCTCGAGGCCCCCGGCTTGTATTATGATGCTTGTATGACTTATTTATGTTTTAGAGTGGTGTTGTGATATCTTCACGTGAGTCCCTGATCTTGATCGTACACATTTGCGTGCATGATTAGTGTACGATTGAATCGGGGGCATTACAGGTTTCCATAAAAGTGCCTCCCGCGGCCGAATCTAAAAGATTTCTAGAAGAGAAATTCAATCCGGCATACATTTTTTGTATAATCATCCATAAATTCAAACCATGTGTAGGACAATTACGTATCATTAATTTCATCCTCTCCCATGCTTGTGCAACATGTTCATGATCAAGTTGCTTAAAATTCATAATATCATTTATAAGAGAGACGATCTTAGTGGGAGGAAAATACTTAGAGATAAAAGCATCTTTGCACTTATTCCAAGAATCAATACTATTTTTAGGAAAAGACAAAAACCAAGTTTTAGCACGATCTCTAAGCGAAAACGGAAATAGCTTCAGTTTAACAATATCATTGTCCACATCTTTCTTCTTTTGCATATCACACAAATCAACAAAGCTATTTAGATGGGTAGCGGCATCTTCACTAGGAAGGCATAATTGATCTTTCATGACAAGATTCAACAAAGCAGCATTAATTTCATAAGATTCAGCATCGGTAACAGGAGCAATCGGAGTGCTAAGAAAATCATTGTTGTTGGTATTGGCAAAGTCACACAATTTAGTATTGTCTTGAGCCATCATGACAAGCAAGCAATCCAACACACAAGCAAACAAGAAGCAAGCGAAAAAGAGGCGGACGGAAAGAGAGGGCGAATAAAACGGCAAGGGGGAAGTGGGGGAGAGGAAAACGAGAGGCAAATGGCAAATCATGTAATGCGAGGGATAAGAGTTTGTGATGGGTACTTGGTATGTCTTGACTTGTGCCTAGACTCCCCAGCAACGACGCCAGAATGGCTCGTTGTCGGGAGATCAAATCTTGACTTGACTTGGTGTACACCTCCCCCGCAACGGCACCAGAAATCCTTCTTTCTACCTCTTGAGCATGCGTTGGTTTTCCCTTGGAGAGGAAAGGGTGATGCAACAAAGTAACGTAAGTATTTCCATAAGTTTTTTAGAACCAAGGTATCAATCCAGTAGGAGGCCACTTGCAAAAGTGAGATCTGATAGAGATGATAAGATAATATTTTTGGTATTTTTATGATAAATATTGAAAGTAAAGATTGCAAAATAAACGACGACAGAAATAACTTGTTGGCGGGAGATTGATATGATGGAAAATTGACCCGGGGCCATAGGTTTCACTAGTGGCTTCTCTTAAGATAGCATAAGTATTACGGTGGGTGAACAAATTACTGTCGAGCAATTGATAGAAAAGTGCATAATTATGAGAATATCTAGGCATGATCATGTATATAGGCATCACGTCCGCAACAAGTAGACCGACTCACCGCATCTACTACTATTACTCCACACATCGATCGCTATCCAGCATGCATCTAGAGTATTAAGTTCATAAGAACAGAGTAATGCATTAGGCAAGATGACATGATGTAGAGGGATAAACTCATGCAATATGATATAAACCCCATCTTTTTATCCTCGATGGCAACAATACAATACAATACGTGTCGTTTCCCCATCACACTGGGGATCGAGCACCGCATGATTGAACCCAAAGCCAAGCACTTCTCCCATTGCAAGAAAGATCAATCTAGTAGGCCAAACCAAACTGATAATTCAAAGAACTTGCAAAGATAACCAATCATACATAAAAGAATTCAGAGAAGATTCAAATATTGTTCATAGATAATCTTGATCATAAACCCACAATTCATCGGATCCCGACAAACACACCGCAAAAAGAGATACATCAAATAGATCTCCAAGAAGATCGAGGAGAACTTTGTATTGAGATCCAAAGAGAGAGAAGAAGCCATCTAGCTAATAACTATGGACCCGAAGGTCTGTGGTAAACTACTCACACATCATCGAAGAGGCAATGGTGTTGATGTAGAAGCCCTCCGTGATCAATGCCCCCTCCGACGGAGCGCCGGAAAAGGCCCCAAGATGGGATCTCATGGGTACAGAAGGTTTCGGCGGTGGAAATAGGGTTTCGTGGTGCTCCTTGATGGTTTAGGGGTACGTAAGTATATATAGGAGGAAAAAGTAGGTCGGTGGAGCCACGAGGGTGGAGGGCGTGCCCCCTGCCTCGTGGCCTCCTCGTTGGTTTCTTGACGTCCACTCCAAAGTCCTCTGAATCACGTTTGTTCCAAAAATCGCGCTCGCGAAGGTTTCATTCCGTTTGGACTCCGTTTGATATTCCTTTTCTGCGAAACACTGAAATAGGCAAAAAAACAGCAATTTGCACTGGGCCTTGGGTTAATAAGTTAGTCCAAAAAATAATATAAAAATGTATAAATAAGCCCATTAAACATCAAAAACAGAATATATAATAGCATGGAGCAATAAAAAATTATATATACGTTGGAGACGTATCAGGACACACTCTCCCCGCTCGTTGTTATGCTTCTCCTAGATAGATCTTGCGTGATTGTAGGACTCTTTTGAAATACTACGTTCCCCAACAATGAGGACATGTTGGTGATCCAATGTAGTTAGGTCTTGTGGTAGTAGATCTAACATTAAGGTTGGAAGTCGATTAGATTAGAGTCCTTTTGGGACAAAACTCGGTCCAAGGAGAGTCTTTTTAGAAACACCAGTGCAATGAGAGTGGTTTTAAGAGGCAGAGGCACATGTGAATTTGGTTGTGTGGGGGCATGCATTAGTACATGGGCCTAGGGCCATGCCTGTAAGTGCCAGCAAAGTAGGGAAGTAAGAGAAAAGGGAGGTCCATTTAAGTTTATATATGATCTAATGGTTAACTCGTTTTATATAGGATGAGAATCAGTGATAGACGTTGTCGGATCCAAATCCGGCAGATCTTGGGTAGGGGGTTCCGAGCTGGTGATCTTGGCTAGATGGTAACAAGAAGTAGAGCAACACGGTGTTTACCCGGGTTCGGGCCATTTCGAGAAGGTAAAACCCTAAGTACTGCTTGTATTGTATTGAATGTGGATGGGGTACAAAGTACAGGGTGATCTACCTCGAGATCCTATGAATGATATAATCTGCCTCTACTGGCTAAATCCCTCGGCGTATATAGGGGCCGGGGGATACCTGGGGTTACATATGGTCGGTTGCATCTAGAGATAAACATGGCCAATATTTGAATACGCCTTGAAGTGTACGCCAAGTCTTCGGAGAATACCATCTTAAGTACTGTGATAGCCTGGCTTACTAGAGATGATAGACTACTCATATCAATAAAGAATTGCTTCTTTTTCGGAAGCCCATTCAGACAGAACTCCAAAGTTAAGCGTGCTCAGCTTGGAGTAATTTCAGGATGGGTGAACGAACAGGAAGTTGCTCCCGGGTGCGCATTAGTGAGGACAAAGTGTGCAAAAAAGACTAGTATTGATCTGTGGGGCCAGTCTAGATCCCGTCAGGAGTAACGACCACCGACGGGTGTGTTCGGGGCGTTACAAGTTGGTATCAGAGCCGACCCTCGCGGTTACATGGATATTTGCGGACAGGTGCGCGGTCATGTTGTTCATGACGTTTGTGACCCGTCGTGGCACACGACATGGCACATGTACCGGACTAGATGCACAGACGTATGTGCCAAGAGGGAACGTTCCTGTGGCCCGATGAGGACGTTGGTTCCTCTGAGTGGGGGTGTATGTGTTAGCCTGGCTTAATAGGGATGATAGACTACTCATATTAATAAGGAATTGCTTCTTTTCCGAAAGCCCATTCAGACAAAACTCCAGAGTTAAGCGTGCTCAGCTTGGAGTAATTTCAGGATGGGTGACCGACCGGGAAGTTGCTCCCGGGCGCGCATGAGTGAGGACAAAGTGCGCAAAAAAAGACTAGTATTGATCTGTGGGGCCAGTCTAAATCCCGCCAGGAGTAACGACCTGGCCCATGAATACGTGGCCTATTCTTCGGTCGTCGGTGGTCCTTGGCCTAGCCCATAAATGGTAGACCGATATGGTGAGTACCCGACACAATTAGTAGCCCCTGAATTCATCTTCAAGCCGAGGACCTTGATTACTCCTCGTGACAACTTCATCTTCTAGTCTTCGGCTTCGTAGGAGAGTTCGATCTTTCGAATTGGCTTCATGTCCGAGGACAAGTCATTTATGAATTATGTTTATCTTCGGCATTCTCCGTTGCTGCAGCCATGCGTAAACCCGGGCAATGATGCCCACTAGGTAATTGGGATGTCTTTTAACAAGGCAACCTTTGAAAATAGTTATTCTTATTGGATGTGAAGACCCCTTTAGCTTAACGGCGAAGGTTGGATATGTGAGAGTAGTGGGCCGATTGGGTCATGCCCTCACAAATTTCGCACTAAAACTGAACCGTAACCACTTAGTGTGGAACCGAGAGGTCCCATCAATAGTCATTACGCCGAATTTACCGTGTAACCGTTTATTTCAAAAGAGTGAAACATATTTCATTATCTTGAAATCTTTTGAATAAAATGATTTCAATCAGTTTCACAATTTGACATTTCAGTTTTGTATTTTTTCCAAATTTCAAACGCTACATTTCACTTTGCACTAACAAGATATCTCACTCTTTTGAAATAAACTGTTACAATTACCAAATAATCAGTTTCACATGTTGACATTACATTTCATTTTTCACTCACTAGTTTCACAAAAACCACATCTATTTCAATTGCACATTTTTGTAAAAATATATTTCACTCTTTTGAAATAAACTGTTACACATTTTCAAAAAATCAATTTCACATGTTGATATTACATTTCACTTTCCACCGACTTGTTTCAAAAATTTTAAAAATGACATTTCAGAACAACATATTTCACTTTTTTCAAACTAGTCAAAATGTATCCAAAATTGATCTTGTTCTAAAGGTATTTGCGCCAGAAATTCAAATATATTTATATATTTTTTTCAAAAACGAGTTTATAATTTAGAAGATATGAATGATTTAAATTGTTTATGATTAAAGAAAGTCTATTGATTTGTTTGGGAGAGAGAGAAGTGATGTGTCATGCATACAACACTCACAGAAATAGTACCATGGGACCCATCAAACTGACAGACTAAAAAAATATTTAAAAACTGGGCCGGACTATACATCGATTATGCAACGAGGTGGGCTAGGGAAAATACGGAACGCGGAGCGAGCGTGCTGCCCAAGATCTACCGGTATGCACAGTTAACGCGCAAAGTGACTTTTTGCGGGAGCTCCTAACTGGCCGCCGAACGAAACGGGCGCTCACGCGCGTTAACGCGCAAAGTGACTTTTTGCGGGAGCTCCTAACTGGCGCGTACGCGCCGCCCGAACGAAACCGGCGCTCACGCGCTCCCTGGCGTCGGCCAGCCCATCTATTTATTTCCTGTTTTCCAAAACGAACAAAAAACGCGGCTCTGGTTGCACTCGAACACGCGACCGCAGGCTTGAATTAGCACGCACAAACCAACCGCCCACCAGTTCTCACACGAAAATTCTAACATCGTTTGCTTCTTTACTTCTTTGCACTTTCCTTTTTTCTTTTTTCGTTTTTCTTCTTCCTGGTTCGACGGTTTTATTTTAATTCTTGATTTTTTTTCACAATTGATGAACTATTTCTCAATTTGATAAATTTATATTCACTGTGTATTACATAAAATTTCATTGTATTAAGAAAAATGTTCATTGTATATTATGAAAATTGTTCACCTTTGCATATAAATATGTTCATCGTGTATTATAAAAATGTTCATCGTATATTATGAAAATTTTCAACGTTTTTACTAAATTTTTCAACGTTTTCTTAGTATAGGGTGAATAGTATTCAAAGAAACATTGAACATTTTTTTAAAATACGCTGAACTTTTTTTGAATACATGTTGAACAAAATTTCTCTACACGATGAACATTTTTTATACACACTGAACATTTTTTCTGTGAACAATATTCAAATACACATAGAACTTTTTTTAAATACGATGTGTGCATGCTGAACAAAATTTCTATACATGATGAACATTTTTTTATACATACTGAACATTTTTTCAATGTATGGTGAACATTTTTATTCAATACGGTGAACAAAAAGTTCATCAAATTTGAAAATTAGTTCATCGAATTTGAAAAATGGTCACCGAATTCGAAAAAAAGTTCACCAAATTTTAAAAGTAGTTCATCAAAATTCAAAAAAAGTTCATGGATTTCAAAAAATTTCACCGCGTTTGATTTTTTTTATCAAATTGAAAAATAAAAGTTCATTGAATTTGATAAAATTTCATCAACTTTGAAAAAAAAGTTCATCGAATTGGGAAAAAGTTCACAAATTTGAAGAGAATGTTCATGTATTTAGAAAAAAAATGAAAAATATATAAAAAAACAGAACAAAAACAGTTCTAAGAAAAACGAAAAAATAAATGAAAAAAACTAAACGAAACTCTTCCAAAAAAAATAAAAAAACGAAAAAGAAACAAAGAAAGAAGAAAAGAAGTAAAAAACTGATGAGAGACGCAAAAGGTGCGATGGCTGTGGTGGTTAGCGTAGTGTGCATATGACCAGCAAGTCACGGTTCGATTCCCACCGCGCTCTTAGTATTTTTGCTCCTTAATAAAGTGGAGGAAAAAATTAAATGGGCCGGCCCGCGTGGAGAAGGGGGTGTTCGCCCGTTTAGGAAATGCCACTTTTTGCGGCCGCCCTCTTCTCGCTGGTCATTGGTACACACAACGGACAAAATGTTGCCACTGCGCGTTAAGGTTCATGACCATGATCCAAGAAATTTGACCTGAAGCCAATTGAAAATCAGTCGGCCGATTTTTAGCAAATCTGTAGATATAGAACCGGAGAAAATACGCTATTTCAAGATAGCCAAAAATCTTAGCAGTCTCTGGTTTTCACTATTTTGCCTTATACAGAAAAAATATATAATATACAATATGTATGAAAAGAATGTTCATCATATATTGAAAAAAAGTTAAACATGTGTAAAAGATGTTGATCATGTATTTAAAAAGTATTAAATGTGTAGAAATAAATTTTGATCATGTGTTGAACATTTTTAATGGAAATAATTGTTTCACACACAACATACATTATTCATATACATCAGAAACATTTTTTATGTACATGTTTAACATTTTTTAAATACAGAATTAGCTTTTAAAAAAATATATGTTTTTTGTGACTAATTTTATTTAATTTACATTGTAGATCTTTTGTATACATCAATAATATTTTTATACATATTTAACATGTTGAAAATACATTATCAACATTTTTTCATATAAACAAAAGAAAGACAAAGACAACCAATGAAAACTAAAAAAGAAATAAAGAAATTCAAAAGAAAAAAAGAAAAAAACCACCACAAAAAGAATGGAAAATAGAAAAAATCAAGAAAGAACCAAGGAAAACGAATGAAAAAAAAGATACAAAAAGGAACCCGAAGAAGAAGAAGAACAAAGAAACAAAAAAACTGAAGAAAAGTGAAGAAACCCGATGGAGAAACAGGAAAAACCAAAGTATAGCCAAAATAGAAAGAAAAATCAAAGAAAACCAATTAAGAAACAAAGAAAACTGAAGTACACCATAGAAAAAAAAAACTGAAGAAAACCGGTGAAGAAACAAAGAAAATGGAAGTATAACGAAGAAAAAGGAAAGACCAAAAAAACCCGATGAAAAAAATTGAAAAAAAAGCATAGCTCGAGCGAACCAATCAAGCGATCAACTCGTGAAAAATGGCCGGTCCTGTTACTGTAGTAACAGGAAAAGCTTGGGGCGAGAGAAGCTTCTATCTCGCCTGAAGCGAGATATAGCTGCTGCATATGCGAGCTGGTGGTGCAACCTAGTTTCGGGAAGCTTAGAGCAACTCTAGCAGATCCTGTAATACCTCGCCCTCCCTTATAACTCCAGATGTTTAAAGGATCTGCTCTCTCTTTTTTCGCCCGAGCAGATCCTGTAAAAAAGGCTCGGACCTTTTTTTACAGGTGGGCCATATTTTCTTCCCACTGCCGTTATATTTACTGGATAGAACTTGATTTAGGGTTTGCATCCGGAATTTCCTCTACCAGCCTCAGCCGCAATCGCACCTACTTCGGCAACAAATCTTCCCTAGTCCTTCATTGCCTGATTCTCACGCGCGCACACACTTTTCGATCCATCGCCGGCAGAGGTCACAGGCGTGGGGCCGCGGCGGCTCACCGTCGCATAAGCGTCCCCGGCACGACACCGGGGCCGGTAGCTCCAGCCGCCCTCCGGTCGAGCCGTCGTGCTCGAAGCAGGCCAATGAGTGCGGCACCCTCTCCCTCAGTGGCGGCCGAAAGCCCAAAAAGCACGGAGGAGCTTCCACAAGGTCGGTGACACGCTTTGGCCCACCACCAATTTTCTCCTCAAGGCGGAGAACGAGCATCCGCTGCCAGGATTTTTCAACCCAACTGCCAGTCAGCCGGGAAGTCAATGGGAAATTGATCCTGGCGCCTCCTTAAGCGGCCGGCGTCAGACATGGCCTGAACGGTACGTCCAGACTACGTGATGGTGCGGTGAGTGGCGGTGTTTCGAGGTCGCAGGGACGGTGGAGTGGGGCTATGAGGAGTGTAGAGAATAGGTTTGGTGCAACTCATGACATATTCATCGGATACATATGCACATACATATATAGGTACAGTGGGTGACCATGTCCTCAACTATACATGAAAAAAAAAGGCTTGTTATACAAATAATAGACGTGCAATATACTCCCTCCATCCGAAAATACTTATTGAAGAAATTTCTGGACGGAGGGAGTACATCTCAACAAGGAGCACCGCCGACGATGGGCAAGGGTCCATGCAGGGATATTATTTTTCCCTCAAGCGATCCTGGTCATTCAGTCAGGACGGTTGGGTGCGTGGTACATTCTTCACAGACAAAATTACGACTTACGAGCGTATCAATAACCAAGCAAACGTTTTCTCCTTGCAACAGAAACTCGTACTATCAAAATACACAACAAGACTGAAGGCAGTGGCGGACCTAGAAAGTATTTGGAGTGGGGGCAAACTAATTGACTGGGGGCATATTCTATAGAAATTTAAAGAATTTAAGAACATTTTTCTAAAAACACAAGCAAATCGTACTGAAATTTCATAATTTCAGTGGGTGCCTAGGCCCCCGCTCACCATAACGTGGGTTCGCCCGTCTGAAGGTGCATTACAGGTTACAGCAAAGCAACACTACAGTAGTTCAATAATTCCCCGGAGGCCTTTCAAACTTCAAAGCCTACAGCAGATTATGCTTTGGGAAGCAGCAAATGTAGGGACGCTAAGTACCGTTAGTAGAAGACTCAATGAATATCAGGTCGAGACACACCATACATCATTGCACTGATCCAAAGCATCTAAGAAGTACAAGTGATAACAAACCATCTTAGTTTCATGCACTATCTACAGTTCTACCCCCAAAATGATAGCGGAAATTACTGCAAGCGCATGGCATCCATCCTGTTGCTGACATTATGATGAGGAGAGTTAGACGAGTTATTTACCCAAAACCGGGGCTAGGGTAACAACTTGGTACCACATTCAAGTCAAGTCATAAAAAACCACCAGAAATGAGCCTAATGCGTAACGCGGAGCACTGATGCTGGAATTTAGTCGCGAAAACAGCAAAACCGACAGGTGGGGCCCGCCTGTCAGGCTGACGTGGCGTGCTTACGTGGACAATTTGCTGAGTTGGACGAGGGTCCCACATGTCAATGACTCAAGCATTTATCTCTTTTTCATTTTTTTTCTTTTTCTCCGACATTTTCTTCCTGGGCATTTTAACAAACAGGTAACGGACGCTTATCTACGCCTTTGCCGGCGCCGGCGTCGCTCGCCGCTCTGCTGGTCGACGGTCATCAAGACCTCGCCGCCCATTGTCGAGTCATTGGAGCTCGATCGCCGCCCGTTTCTTTCCTTCCTCCACGATCTCTCTCTCTCTGTCTCAACCAGAGCCAACTACCATGCCCGCTACCATGGATGAACTGGACATGGCCGCGCAGCCCGTTGTCGTCGCGCTGCCTGTTGTCGCTGCCACATCCTTACGCGGCGCTGGATCCGACAAGTTTTGGTCGGCAACCTTCGCGTAGCGCCATGGTGGAAGCGGCATGGCAGCGCCAGCCGGAGGCCGGTCGCGTCGCGGCGTCATGGAGCGGCATGGCTGCGCCCGGGAGGCCCCGTCACGTCGCGTCATCATGGAGGAGCGGCATGGGCACACCCGTGCTTTCGCGGCGCCAGCCGGGAGGCCCTGGCTGCGCCGTCAAGGAGCGCCATAGCCCACGCCCGTGCTTTCGCGGCCGCTAGGAGGCCATGGCGCGGCGTGCTCAAGCAAGCGCCGAACACACGGGGACGATTTTCGATACTCGTCCTCCACTTAGACTCGGCGCGGCGTGAGCGAGGCTGGCGTGAGGCGGATCCTCGTCGGATCCGGGCGGCCGGTGCTCGGCGTCGCATTCGACTTCATGAAGGTAGATCGAGGTCCAGCAGGGCCTCTCGGACAGATGGTAGGTCATTGTGGTTGCCGGTGGCTCGCGGTGGTGGGGTGGCTTGCCGGGTTGGACTCCGCCGTGGCGGCGCGGGATTTGGCTGTCGTTTTTTTTGACAGAAGAGAGAAGAAGAAGATATGCATCGGACATGTGGTGCCTTGGGCCACCTCGGTGAATTATCCACATAGGCAGGCCACGTCGGCCCAGACGGTGGGGCCAATTTGTCGGTTTCGCTGTTTTCGTAGGCAAATCAAACAATCAGTGCTCCGCGTTACGCATTAGGCGCATTTTTGGTGGTTTTTTGTGCCCTGACTTGAATGTGGTACCAAATTGTTATCCTAGCCCCAAGTGTGGTGGTTTTGGGTAAATAACTCGAGTTAGACCGACTGACGGTGTCCTGGACTAGGGGGTACTCACCACGTCGTCTCCCGATCAGTTGGATTGGGCCGAGGACCCCCATGGCCGTATACTCATGGGCCAGTCCGGACAGCTGCCGCATACAAGGAAGGATCCACAAGACTTGGCGATCAAGACAAGGACTCCTCCCCACCGGGCGATTCGGGTTAGGACTCTTGTTATCCTAGGCCTCTGGTGCATTATATAAACCGGGGCCAGGCTAGTCGATAGAGAATCTCATATATACAACAACAACCCTTACAATCATACCATAGGCTAGCTTCTAGGGTTTAGCCTCCTTGATCTCGTGGTAGATCCACTCTTGTAAACATCCACAATATCAATATCAATCGAGCAGGACGTAGGGTTTTACCTCCATTAAGAGGGCCCGAACACAGGTAAAACATCGTGTCCCTTGTCTCCTGTTACTATCCACCTAGGCATACGATTCAGGACCCCCTACCCGAGATCCGTCGGTTTTGACACCGACATTGGTGCTTTCATTGAGAGTTCCGCTGTGTGTCCGGCAAAAGGTCGATGGCTAGCCCGCAGGTCAACTACGACTTCGGCATCTTCGTCACCAGCTTGACTGGTCACCTTGGTTCGACCAAGGACTGCGCCCTACCTCCGATCGTCATGTTCGGATGAGGGCCTTCATCAACATCAACTCCGATCTCTATCAAGATCATGGAGGAATCATCCGAGGAGCCCGGGGCTCAACGTCAACATTGCCCTCGGGCGACCGTCTTTATTTTTACGGACAGCGGACTTGTGTCCGCCGCCACCGCCTCCTCAAGCGTCGTTTTAACGATTGCTTCGGTGGAATTATGCGGAATTGAGTCTACAACAACCCTGGAAAATTTCGTCGAGTTCCGATGGAGGAATCTCTGGCAATCTCCGATATACCGGAGCCGCATTGAATCTGGACGAGAATCCGGACGAGTTTAGGGCGTGGTTTCCAGCTTCTAGCTCGGACTTCCTTTGGAAGATCCAACCGTTGATCGGCTGCGGAATTCCTATATCTACCACCCCTCAAAATTTCAGCTCGATCCGACTGTCCAAACTCCGGTAACCTTCCGATTAGTGCATCACTTTTCGGATCTGTTTTCTGCGCGAAAACGAATCCGACCCAAGTTCTTCTTTTTTATGAACGGGATTTCAGACATCCTTTTTGAAGGAAGTTTTGTATGGGGTATTGCGTTTTGTTTCCGAACACATCCCACTAACTTTAAGATCTTTTGAACATGATCTTCAACATTATTGCTGGTGTCAAACCAGTCCGGCAATATTGCTCCACGGCGGCCGACCTGCGCTAGACACGTCGTCACTTTGTTGAGCCGAGCTCAACTTCTTCGGATCATCATCTCGGCAAGCCGAACAAGAGTCCGGCATCGCGAAGGATAAATCGTCACCAACACCGCCGCCCCACGGATTACACGGAGCGGGCATACCGGCATCGCCGCACGGTCGCTTCATCAAGCCGGCATCGACCACGTCACGACCTGCATCGGCAGGGCCGTACTATTGCTTTTCTTCAAGCTGGTGTCCATCACGTCGACCTACTTCGACATCTCAGCTGGACCGGGGGCTTCGCCATCATCGCGAAGGACACTTCGGCGTTACTAGCCGACCAGGCGATGGGTGCGCGGATCGAGTCCCAATTTTGGGAATCACCTTCTTTCGGATTGCTACAGCAAATAAACCAGGTGCTATTAATCCTAGTATTTCTTTTTGCTTGTTTGGGTTAATTTTTTCCAAGGAATTATTACTCTGGTTTGTCCATCATATGTACACAGGTCTATCAAATGGTGGCCGCATTATCGACGGCCGCATGATGGTTCGGTCAGTTTCCGTACATAGTCCGGCGAACGCCGCATCCGGAACTCGAACCGACCTGTGAATTTAGGCCTTGCCACGCCTTTACCGCATCACGCCGCCGCCCTGCATCGACATTGACTTCGGCGCCAGACCATATTTCTTTTATTACTCACTTTGCATAAATTATTTATTATGCAATTATTTTTTTAAAAAAAATTATCACTATTACTATTATATCCGGTCTGCACTATTTTTTGTGCACAGGAAAATGATCCAGCCGGACTATATCCTTTGACGTCACCTCGGCTGGACGGGGGGCTTCGTCAACACTTCATTACCCCATGTCGGGGACTTCGGCATCACTCTGCCGTCCTGCATTGACCGTGCTATGTCACCACTTCGGAGTGCCGAGCTCCTTGCTCCGCCACCTCGGGACCGGCTTGGGGGATGGAACCTTGTCCCGCATTAAGCTCGGACCGCGTCGTCAACACCGAACACATTAACCAGCTAAATTTCCTTCATGCTCAAAGTTTTAAATTTCTAACTTGTGTTCGATTCGACCAAGAATTATACTTTTTTGTAAAAAGTTGCTTGTACAAATTTTCCTTGTCGAAACTTTGTTCGCACACACTTGACGCGCTACCCGCTCATTATACCGGGGCTTCTTTAATGAAGCTTATTCACACGGGCTTTATGCCCAACACATGTGTCACACTTCCGCATGTACCTTTTATTCACCATTATATGCATCGATATGACTTAAGTTTTGGCCAAGCTGGGTTGCCTGGCTCCTGTGCTTACCCCTACGTTCCCGATTGTTCGGCTAGGTGGTAAAGGGAGCACCTCTGCGATTGTTACTGCCGGGTCAGCCGGATGTGTACCTCAGACTGGGTGAAGCCGAAAGCTAGCGTTCTTAAGGGAATACTCGGTCGGTGAACTAAAATATGATTTTTAATTATTTACCCATCTTCCCCCAGATGATTTTCTGCTTTCATAGCAGCTTTGATATGCACTTTAGGGCATGCATCCCAGCGAAAGGAACCCTTAACGGAACTATTCTCCCTGGAAGATGTTTCTTACTACCCATGTAATATAACATAACTAGTTGGGCACTTGTCTGATACAGCACTAATGACCCCTACGCCTGGTCTCCACGCATGCCCCGGTTTTTATAACCTCGAGGGTATTCGGACACACTCCAGACTATTGGGTCCAGAGGTTGAAGCGAAAAGGTCCGCTTCGACAAGCGATCTACAATCCGGCTAGAAGGCATTCTACATGTCACCTTACATTATATAGTCAACTTTTACCCAAGTCACTTGGGGGCTCTTATGTTTATTTGAGCCATTTCATACTAAGTGTTTTTCTTCTTAGTCGTTGCAAAGTTTTTATTATTTATCTCTCCTTTTTTCGACACGAGTGTTCGGACGTCATGTTTTTACTGGCGTTTTTTGGTTTTCCAAGCTTTTGGCACTTTTAAACTCTTTGTGTGTTTTCAGCACAAGTCTCGCAGTGCAATGCCGGACTCCTTTAGAGATTCGGCAAAAACATTCTCGGGTATTGCTATATATGCATCAGTTTCAATTGTGTCTTCGGTCAATAGTTGGGTTGCCCGGCTCCCGCACTTGCCTCCTACGTTCCGCTTTGTTCGGCTAGGTGTGCACAGGGAGAACCACTGCGATTGTGCTTCCAGTTCGCATGGTCAAGCACCTCAGTGGAGAAAGCCGAAAACTGACTGCCACAATAGGTGTAAACTGGTCAGCGATCCGATGACTATATTAAATGACGGGCCATTCATGACATTGGCCGAAGTGTTTCCGGCTTGACCTCGCCTGTCGCCGAACACTACTGGGGGCTAGTAACTGACCTCCCAAACTAAATCCTCAATATTTTGCTCTTACATTGGAACTGAGGTTTCATGATCATGCTTAGCATGGCAACCCAAAGAAAGGAACCGATAGCGGGACTATTTTCTTTGGAAGACATTTCTTCTGTTAAACAGTAATATAGCATATCTCTCTGCGTACCTTTGTTTATAAAACCGTATGGCCAGATTGCCTTGTTTGTCATAAATCTTTGCCCTCATAAAGGCTTTATAAAGCAGGACAAACACTCCTCGCCATCTTGGCCGAGGAGGTTGAAGCCGATGGTCGGTCAACAAAGTTTTGTACAATGCGGATCCGAGCATAAATGACATAAAGTACTTGGATACATTGAGTCATTACACATAATTTGTGATTTTACTATGGATATTGATCCTTAATTCGGCCACCCGTGCCCGCATTAAGGCTCGGGGAACTCTTGGGCTTCGGGCTTATTACTTACAAATATTAAAGGGCACATTGATCCTCTCGATGCGGTGTTGCCACCGACCAGTGTCTCGGGGGCTCTTGCATTGCTTGTTCTATGCATAAAATCTTAAGTGCAATCTGATTTCGAGGAGATTTTGATCCTCGGGTTGGTCGGCCGCACCCAACCTGAGTCTCGAGGACCGAGCACGCCGCTTTTGTGTCCCGAAGTGTTACGCCGAGTTAGGACTTGATCCTCGGACCGATTTTGCAAATCAACTTTGAGTCTCGGCCACGGGATCAGCGATCTTATGTCATCCTTCAGTGCATCTCGGTTTTAGACCGATACATACCTTGAGGGCTACTGGCTATATATCCCGTCGAGAATAAATTACATCAATAAAAAACATTGACCAAAAATCAGCCCATGACCGAGGTGCTTAACCACCTCGGAAGCAATTCGACATATAGCTCGGATGCAAGTGGCTGGCTCCTTAGAGGGCATTTCCGGCATTAAGCTCGGTTAAACTCCTTCAAACTTCTTTGAACCAAGGTGATTTATGACACCTCGGATAAAGTCCGGCGTTGGAGCTCGGATACATAGTCCGGCGTTGGAGCTCGGATACAGTCCGGCGTTGGAGCTCGGATACATAGTCCGGCGTTAGAGCTGGGAAGCAGTCTGGCATTGGTGCTCGGCTGCAAAAGATACCTCGAATGCAGTCCGGTGTTGGAGCTCGGACGCAAGAGGACCTTGCCACCCGGGAACAACTTCAAACCCGAGGCGTGGCACAAAAATAACAAGGAATTGATAAAGGCCGGAAACTTAAAGGGGCTCCTCGGATACCCGACGTGTAAACTCGTCGAATGCATTTCGGCGATCCTCAAGATCGAAGATGAGAAGATTTGTTGAACTAGTTTTCAAGACCGACGACCGAAGATGAAGAACAGTTCGGAAGAATCGAGGAGCGTCCCCAACTTGAAGACTGGTTCAGGGGGCTATCGACGGTGTCTGGACTAGGGGTACTCACCACGTCGTCTCCCGATTAGTTGGATTGGGCCGAGGACCCCCATGGTCAGATACTCATGGGCCAGTCCGGACAGCTGCCGCATACAAGGAAGGATCCACAAGACTTGGCGATCAAGACAAGGACTCCTCCCCCACCGGCGTATTCGGCTAGGACTCTTGTTATCCTAGGCCTCTGGTGCATTATATAAACCGGGGCCAGGCTAGTCGATAGAGAATCTCATATATACAACAACAACCCTTACAATCATACCATAGGCTAGCTTCTAGGGTTTAGCCTCCTTGATCTCGTGGTAGATCCACTTGTAAACATCCACAATATCAATATCAATCGACCAGGACGTAGGGTTTTACCTCCATCAAGAGGGCTCGAACCTGGGTAAAACATCGTGTCCCTTGTCTCCTGTTACCATCCACCTAGACGCACAGTTCGGGACCCCCTACCCGAGATCCGCCGGTTTTTGACACCGACACCGACTATTTAGCTAACTAAGGCCCCCGCATCGTCTTGCTTAGGCGACACGGGCGGCGACTCGGTCCCCCGCCGCCAGCAGCTCCCTCCACCTGCTCCTCCCCCCTTGCCGTCGCCGGTGGCCACCTCCGGGCAAAGCCCGTGTGGTGGTGGTGGCGGCGGGGCCTTCTCCGTTGCTCAGCTCTCTTTCGGTGGGAGCTTCGGCTGGCGGCGCTCGATCCAGTTGCCAGAGGCGCGATGCGCAGTGGGGGTCGACAGCTGCCGGCGCGCCGGCTTCGCGCATCTCTGGTAGGGCTGTGGCGGCGGTTGTGAGGAGCAGGCGGGTGGGGAGGGCTGCATTTGGTCGGACTCGGCCGGATCTGGCTTCTCCTGTCCGTCCGGCGGGTGCTGGGCTCCATGGCTGCTGTGGATGGAGTGGAGGACGCCGGGGCGGCGGCCCCGGGCTCGATGTTGCTGGATCTTGCCAGTAGAGAGCCGTGGTGCGTGGATCTGGCGGTTACTGCGCGGATCCATGGCCGGTGGTGGTGTTTCGGCCGACGTAGGGAGAGGTGTTGCGGAGGACGTGACGCGAGATGCAGATTGGTGGGCTTCGATCAGGGCGTTTGCGACATGCTGCATGCTCCGGCCATCTTGGCGCTCCTGTGCCCAGATCTGGTCGTGCAACCTCGCCATTCTCGGGTTTGTGGATGAGCTCCAGGCGAAAGCCTTGCCCGACCTCGGTTGGTGCCGGCAACGGTGGCACCTCGGTGCCATTTTCCTCGTTGGAGGCGTGGTCGTGGAGCCTCTTTCCACCCCATGGCGGATGGGCGAAATCCCTAGCTCTGATCTCTCGGAGCGGGCAACGATGGCAGCTATGCCGCATCCTCCTTGGAGGCGTCGTATTGGAGAGCCAGATGCAGATGTTTGTGTCGTTCTTGTCGTTGAGGTTGGTGGACGTTGGGGCGGCGGCCCCGGATGTTTGATGTTTGTGCGTCGAGGCGGCGGCCTCGGGAACCATGGGTGGAAGCGGCTCCATGAGGAGGGGCAACATCTCAACATGGCTTGGGTGGCAATTCTGTGTCGCTAGTGTGGCGGGGTTGTCGGCTCGGTCGACGCGTCCCAGAGGGGGCGGTCGATTTACGCGCCGGGGCAGCGGCCCCGGATGAGTTGGTGCGGCGGTCGTGTTCTGCGGGTGGTTGCCTTGTTCAGCTTGGGTTGTGGGTGACTAAGTCGTGCGACGTTGCAGCTCGAGGGCGAGCGGTGGTATGTCGGGACGGCGGTCCTGGAAGGTGGTATGTTGGTGGAATATGCAGGGCATAATGGAGCAGCAGAGGTCGAGGCGGCGGCCTCGAGAGTTCGGCAACATCGATTGCGTTCACCTCGTGTCGCTTGGGCGGCGAGGTTGCTCTCGATTTTGTCGGCGGCGTCTCAAGCCTCACCTTGTGGGAGCGTCCCATGTCTGCTCCTCTCATAGCAGTCGTGGCTTTTTCTCTCCGGCAACAGTGGGTTCATCTCTGTGTATGGCGTTAGTGTGCTCCAATGATGGTTGTGGCATCGTTGGCAAGTGTGGTGTGGCGATTCGAGTTGGCTTGGCCCTGTTTGTATCGGTTTTCGTCCGGTTTTCCGTAATTAACCGGACAACCTTCTTCTTAATTAATGAAACGGGCAAAGCTTTTGCCTCGTGTTTCGAAAAAAAGAAGATGAGGAGAGTTAGAGTAGTCCAGAGTCCAGACCTGGTCCTGGACAGCCTGGCCTCAACTTTGGTGCTTGCGGTGCCCAAATGAGAAGACTCGATCCTTGATGTTCTTCGTGCCCAAAGTGTGCTTCTTTTCTTCACTCTCCACGTTGGCCCCTTTAGAAATAGACTTTCTTCCCGCTTTATAAATAAAGCAACATCTGAAAAGGTATACGACCGAATCATACAAGATGATGAGGTAGTCATTTTATAAAGCCGATCCTGAGATATCCGGCACACGCAGAACATACGCAACTACACTACCAGCAACGATGTTCTTCCATGTTATCAAGTGCCTTCTTGCCCATGTCTTGTTGAATTTCCAGCCCCCTGTCTTGTTGCACTTCTAGAGCCTTTTCCTTAACAGGGTTACATGTCGCAGTCATCTCCTTTGGATTCTCATCATGGTCGCCCATATGTTCCATGCTGTTCAACTTCTCTTCACATGACTTATCATGTTTACCAAGGAGTACCCTGAAGCCAAAATTATATTCAGGAAAGATCAACGTTACTTAGCTATGAGTTACCAAAAAGATATATGCATGTGAGTTGCAGATGTTGTTGATGCATATAAATAGAGTCCTGTTCACGCATTAAGAGAATTTGGTCTTTCATATTGCAGATCTAGGAATAGAACTTTAATTTCCTGATGCATTTTATACACTGATTTGGCTGTTAAGAGCCCAACACATAAGACAGGCCACTTACTCCAAAACTTGCTTAACAAACCGTGAAGCAGGGCCAATTCCTTTCCAATGGCATTTATTTTAGAATAAAATACAATGCCTTTACTACATGCATTTTACCAAACATGAAAGAGGCTACTGTGGCATTTTTACTTATCCTTCACTCTAGACATTACCAAAGACTTGCTGGAATTTTCTGACAAATTAGACGCTAAATTGTTTACAGGAGATCTCAACTCAGCACAAAAAAAAAACGTATTCATCCAAATGCAATATGCATTCAAATTGCAGATCATATATACGTTCATGCCCCAGCTAGTCGATTGAATGTCACCAAGATTGAACGTTTAACCAAACATATCGAGCTAGCTAGCTTGCTTTAAAACATTCATACCTGTATGAAGCAGCAGTCAGCAAATAGTGGACATAAACACTGAGGTTGTAACTAAGGATAGCGACCAAAGTCATCATCATCAACCACTGGAACAAGATCGACAGAATATGGCATACAGCACTGATCACCGGAGAAATCATCAGGCATGGGAGAAGAGAGGCAAGTAGACACACCATTGGCTCTTTCATCAGCACTTTACGCATGGGTACATCTGCAACATATAGTAACCAAACGGCAACATGTATCCAGCCGACGTATGAGAGGAGAAAGACAATGTCAAACTCATCGGTGATGTCGTTTGTAAAAATGATGGCCGTCATGGAAGCGGTCCAGATCAGTGTCACGATGAACGCCGCGACAAGAATCATGTTGGCGATCCTGTACGCCCTGTCCTTGCCGTGGTGGCACGGCTGGGGCAGCTCGCCGTCGATGATGGCCCGCTCGGTGCCCATGCGCAAGCGGTGCGAGGCCAGAGAGTAGCCAAGATATGCGGCGGCCCATGCCGTGGTCAAGTGCAGGATGACGATGGCAATGCGCGGACCAATCTGACCAGCACTGAAGTAGGAGAGGAGAAGGCCATAGGAGATGCGCCTAAAGTCGGTGTAAAACGAGCAGCTCCGACAGACGCAGAGCTGGAGGAGGAAGACGTAGGAGCATAGCGCGGTTGCCAGGATGCCAACCTGGGTCATTTGATGCCCGTGGAAAATCACCAAGAGCACAACGGGAACGGCCAAGGACAGTACCGCCATGGAAGATAGGGACAGCAAAGCTCCCGCCGCCTGTGCACGGCGGGCCGGCTCCAGCTTCACAAAGCGCCGTCGCCAGGACGTCTTCAGCGACCACGGGTTCGACTCCGATCGAGCGGGTGTCGGCGAGATCGTCGGGACCAACGCTGGGCCGGAAAATTGTGCTGGAAGACGAAGACATAGTACCAGTTCTATTTTGCAGCGGGGGGAGCTTGATCGGGCTGGCAAATATGTGTGGTATATATACACAGCCACCGCAAATTCCAATCTAAAGCCTGCTCGGGCTCCAATGTCTAATACGAATTCTGCATGGCCACCAAATCCTAGACTAGGTCACACATACACGTACTATGGAAATCCCGACCGTTTGTTTCTTTCCTTATTACGATCTCAGGTTACCACGAACCCCCGATTGACTAATCATCAGTTCATCACGAGTCAGGCCTCACTAGTAGAAAAAGGCCCATCAGTCCTGGTTCTGGAACCGGGACTAAAGGCCCTTCACGTGGCCGCTGCCTCGAGTAATTTTATGATTTTTTTTATTTTTTTAATTTTTTTCCTGATTTTTAAATTTCTGAATTATTTTACAATTTAATCTCTAATCATCCCTCATCATTGCTCAATTTAACCTTTAATCTCTAATCATCTCTTATCATTTCAAATTATCTAACTTTCCAGCCAGTCACCCATCCTCTCACTACTCCAGCCTGAGCACGCTTAACTTCTAGGTTCTATTCCCCCTCATTTTCAAGTCTGCGCTTGTTGTTTTCCTGATAATAGTAAGATGTCAATCCTATTAACCCTCAGGAGTTTAGCTTGAGCATGAAGTCACACGTTTCATTGTTTGAGTTTGAAACTATTATTCTAAAAGACAGTAATTATTTAGTAACACTAATAATTCTTGAATAAGTAGTTTGATCATTGTTTGACCACAGTTTGACTAGATTTGACCAAAATTCAAAAAAAAACCTGAAATAATTATTTAGTAACACTAATATTCTTGAATAATTATTTAGTAACACTAATACATCTTGAATAAGTAGTTTGACCATTGTTTGGCCACAGTTTGACCAGATTTGACTAAAATTAAAAAAAACTAAAATAATTATTTAGTAACACTAATATTTTTGAATAATTATTTAGTAACACTAATACTTCTTGAATAAGTAATTTGACCACAGTTTGACCAGATTTAACCAAAATTCAAAAAAAATGAAATTTGAGCATATCTTTTTCTTCTTTAAGAATTTGAGAATTCTAAAAATTTGCAAACAGGCCTATGGCGGTCAAAATCGGATGTGGATTTTTGTGCCGAACATTTTGATATATTATACATTTTTTCCAACATCGTATGCAAAAGTTATAGCCGTTTTACTTTTTTCCTACACTTATTGCAAAACATGTCCAAATTTAAGTTTTTAAATTTTCCTAACTAGTAGATGTAGTGATATAACTACATCTCGAAGGATTTTATTTTTTAAAGTTTTTATCATTTTCTTTTGTTTTTTTCAAAACTGAAATGGCGATACACAAAGGGGTTAGAGTTTGAGACACGAACCCCTTTACTCCCGGTTTGAGACACGAACCGGGACTAAAGGGCATCGCACCCTTTAGTCCCAATTCGTATCTCAAACCGGGACTAAAGGTCTATCTTTAGTCCCGGTTTGAGATATGAACCAGGACTAAAGGGCATCGCACGCTTTAGTCCCGGTTCATGTCTCAAACCGGGACTAGAGGTCTCATTTGAACCGGGACGAATGCCTTTAGCCGCTTGAACAGGGACTAATGATCACATTAGTCCCGGTTCGTGATGCAACCGGGAGTCCGGGACTAATGTGTATACTGAGCTGTGACCAAAGCCCTGTTTTCTACTAGTGCCTCCTTTCCTTCCCCACAAAACTTCAACCGGTGCTGCACAAAAAAAGGAAAAATAGAACCGATTCATACAGTAGCTTGGAAGAATCTAAACCAAATCAGTATTTTCGTTTATCTAAACAAACAATACTGTATGTTTCCTTCTCTTTATTTGACGTAAATATTTCCTTCTCTTGGCCTACGCACTCCCTCCCTTAACAACCAAAAACCAGCAAATTCTCTCAATAGTCACCAAATACATACATACAACTGAATCATCAAGCCTCAGGAGCGTCAGTGGCGGTCATCGGTGGAGTCCTGGGCCGCGACGAACCCTGCTTGGCCACTGTTACCAAAAAAGGCTTGTGCCCCGCTTTATAAATAAAGCAAACCAGCACCACAGCCAACGAGTACATAAGGTTCACACCCACTCACACAGACAGGAAGCGAAAAGGACGAGAAGTACTAGGTTCTGCTGAGGGCACATCTCAACAAGCCCAAAACAAAAGAAACAAGGCCAAGCCGCAAGCAGGCCACAGACTACATGATCTAATCCGGCTCTAGGGGTGGTGGAGGGAGCGGATGGCCAACGCACGGAGGGTAGCAATGATGTTGTTGATGGCGCGAGATCCTGGGGACGGCTAAGCGGCCGCCAGAGCTGCAAGTAACCACACATTTTAAAAATTGTGTCAGTCGATCGCCGAAGGGGAACACATTGAATCACGAACTTGTTCTGAATAGTCCACAACGTCCACCCAAGGACCCCAATCGCCAGCCACCTAATGTGGCGGCCAGGCTAGGGCGAAGCCTGTACCTCGGCGAAGAGATCCGGGAAGTTGGTGTTGCACCAACGACCACTGACCGCTTCGTGGAGGCAACTCCATAGGAATTGGGCAGAGACGCAAGAGAAGAAGATATGATTGGAATCCTCGAGCGTCCCACATAGGGGGCACATCCCATCTCCGGGTCCATTACGTTTCAGCACCTCCACTCCTGACGAAACATGCCCACAAATCCATTGCCAGAGAAAGATCCTGATCTTAGGGGGAGTTTGATCTCCCAGATCAATATAAGTGGTTCCGGGGCGGGGGAGGGAGCGATGGCCCTGTAGAGGGATTTGGTGGAGAAGTTACCCGAAGGCTCTAAGCGCCAAGATACGAGGTCCTAGGGCCGCGAGAGGTCCGGCTCATGTCTCATGTCTCCTGTTTCATGTCTCCCGAGGGTACAATCGCCCAGAAAACGTCCTTGTAGCCGCTCCCGAGGCGGTTCGACCACTCGGGACACTGGTCGTACCGGCTATTATGTAAATAGCCGGAACTACCAGGCAGCCACCGCCGGATACCGCTTGTCATACCCGAGGGAGTGTACCCTTGGGCGGTGGTTGAGCCGGTGCTTCGGCCGGTAGTACCACCCGCACATGGAGCGGTACAACCTCCTTGGCCCGCGGTACAACCATCGTAACAGTGACTGTGTTGACCACTCCGCAAGGGAGTGGTCCGACCGCACTGATGCAAACTTTCTACATAGATTATAAATGAGGTTCTCTCCTCAAAATGGAAGGCTATATAGTGGGTGAAATATGTATTTATGTCTGTATTTGATTTTAACCTACCTTCTGATGCGGACTCTCTCTTAATAGTACTGGTTTTTTACGACCAAAGAAATAAAAGTGTTGGAAAATGCCATCTCCGCTCTTTTTCATCCAGAGGGGTGCCTAACCATTTTGTGCTATATAGTTATGATTGTGTAGCTCAAGTACACGGTTACTTTGCAAATTGCGTTGTCATCAACACCAAAACACTTAAGGCAGAAAATGCCCTTTCATTTGCTCAACTTGGTTACGAAAGAACAATTTTATGGAAACCTCTGATTTAGTCAATACGTCTCGAGTGGAACTTAGGAGGAAGACGGGGCTTTATGCTCCCCAAATGAGAGGACAATAGGAACATGATCGGTGCCAACATGCATAACCACCTAAAGAGAGGCAATGCAGAAGTGAAGCCCCCAATCAGTGGAAACGAGATCACAGTCCAGGATGCTCCTAACTGGATTCACATGTTTATTCGTCCAGATAAATCGAGCCCCCACCCTATCCAATTCCCACTGGCCCATTCTCGCAATACAATCACTAATTTTTCATGTTGAGGGGATGCAGTTAGATCAAAACTTTGAAATCTGCACTATCATGTAAAATTTAGGAAGAAATCACTCATGTCAGAGGGCATGGGCTTTGCTGGTCCCCATGTCTCCGGCACTAGCCCAGCGACACACTTGATGCAGGAGAGGGATGGCTGACGGGCGTCTACAGCTGTAGGAAGGCTGGCAATAGGGGTCGCTTCAGGGGAGGCCTTCCATGGCGTTCCACCGGCCGGCAGCGGAAGGCAACGCGGCAACATTGTTGGGGGTGGAAGTTTCCTGTTCGACTGGTTAGTGTTTGTGCGACCATGTTTTTAGTTTTAGATTTTGTGCTAGAGAAGACTTATATTTTGGTCTTGGCTAGCAAATTTAGTTCCCATGTAGTTGTAGGTCTGCGAATGGAGCTGTTTTTTGACAAAGAAAAAAATTCAATATTTCATCTTTTAGGTATTGAGCTCATTTCCAGGTCTGCTGTTAGAGATGCTCTTACATACCCCCTCTCTCCTGTTTCATGAGGCATACGCGTATCTCTAGATTGTCAAACTTAACCAATGAAACATGAGCTACATCCTGTCGGATTGGCTATAGATCAATCGACTAAATTTACAATGTGGTTAGTCGATTCCTAACAAAAGAAAAGGAAAACTGACTGACAAAAAAAAGGGTCAGTTGATCAACCCAACTCACAAACAGATGATTCAGCCTCTTTTTCTTGTTTGCTCTGCCTTCTATGCAGCCCAGAACTAAAAGGGCTAGAATGCAGTAAGGAAAAACCCCACCCACTAAGAAAACTCGACCCAGCTCACGCACAGATCACGGTCTTCTTCCTCCTCCTCCTTCCCTCGATCGACCAAACCAGAAAGAACACATCCACCGCCATGGATGCATAGGTCAAATCTTCTACCTTCCTCCCTCTCCTCATCCTTGTGGCCAGTCCAAGGTAAACCATGATCTGATCACCCTCTGCATTATTTCTGTCCTGACATTTGGTTCCTTGCAAACTTGTTAGCAAAAAATGTTTACATTTGGTTCCTTGCAAACTTGTTAGCAAAAAATGTTGTAACGCCAACACTAATTTCAGAAATTGCAACGGGGTTGTGCTAGAAAATAAATAGAACACCTTGATACGTCTCCAACGTATCTATAATTTATGAAGTATTCATGCTATTATATTATCCTTCTAGGATGTTTGATATGCATTTATATGCTATTTTATATGATTTTTGGGACTAACCTATTAACCTAGAACCCAGTGCCAGTTTCTGTTTTTTTCCTTGTTTTTGAGTTTTACACAAAAGGAATACCAAACAGAGTCCAATTGACGTGCCAATTTTTGACGATTTTTTATGGACCAAAAGAAGACGCCGGAGCAAAAGAGTTGGGCCAGAAGAGTCCCGGGCTGCCCACGAGGGTGGGGGCGAGCCCACTGTCACGCCCAATATGCGACCCTATCCAAAAGGAACTCGACGGTCCCACCAAGGATAGACCCGCATATTGGAACGCTTTTGCAAGGTGGATATCATTACATCAACATTACATAATAGTGGGGATACATACATAAGGCACAAATGCCACAAGAATACATCAACATCATATACAAGACCAACATCCGGCTACGGATGAAACATAAACAGAAACTCAAACGACATCCACCCTGCTAGCCCAGGCTGCCGACCTGGAACCTATCCCTGATCGAAGAAGCAGAAGAAGAACTCCAAAACAAGTAAACATCGCTCTCGCGTCATGATCGTCACAAGACCTGTACCTGCAACTGGTGGTGTAGTAATCTGTGAGCCACGAGGACTCAGCAATCCCATTACCATGGGTATCAAGACTAGCAAAGCTTAATGGGAAAGGAAGGGTAAAGTGGTGAGGTTGCAGCAGCGACTAAGCATGTATGGTGGCTAACAAACGCAATTGAGAGCGAGAAGAGAAACAAAGGAACGGTCGTCAACTAGTAATGATCAAGAAGTGATCCTGAACTCCTACTTACGCCAATCATAACACGTAAACCGTGTTCTCCTCTCGATCAACCCCGAAAAGAGACACTCACGGTTACGCACACGGTTGGTGTATTTTAATTAAGATCAACTTCGGTTTTCTACAACCGACATTAACAAATTCCCATCTACCACATAACCGCTGGCACGGCTTTCGAAAGTTCAAACCCTGCAGGGGTGTCCCAACTTAGCCCATGATAAGCTCTCGCGATCAACGAAGGATATTCCTTCTCCCCGGAAGACCCGATCAGTCTCGGAATCCCGGCTACAAGACATTTCGACAGCAATAAAACAAGACCAGCAAAGCCGCCCGAATGTGCCGACAAATCCTGATAGGAGCTGCACATATCTCGTTCTCAGGGCACACCCGGATGAGCAGTCCGTACAACTAAAACCAGACCTCAAGTTGCCTTGAGCGGGCGCTGCACAGGGCTCTAGTTCGGGCCAGCACTCGAAGGAGCACTGCTCCGGGGGGGCTAAAATAAAGATGACCCTCGGGCTCCGGAAACCCAAGGGAAAAAGGGCTAGGTGAGGCAAATGGTAAAACCAATGTTGGGCCTTGCTGGAAAAGCCTTATTCAAAGAGAACTGTCAAGGGGGTCCCATAAATCACCCGACCGCGTTAGGGACGCAAAATCCGGGAACATAACACCGATATGACGGAAACTAGGGCGGCAAGAGTGGAACAAAACACCAGGCATAAGGCCGAGCCTTCCACCCTTTACCAAGTATATAGATGCATTAATTAAATAAGATATATTGTGATATCCCAATAAGTAAACATGTTCCAACAAGGAACAACATCTCCATGTTCCAACAAGGAACAAACTTCAACTTCACCTGCAACTAACAACGCTATAAGAGGGGCTGAGCAAAGCGGTAACATAGCCAAACAACGGTTTGCTAGGAAGGGTGCAAAAGGTTAGAGGCTGACATGGCAATTTGGGATGGCTTGATAACAGGTAAATAGGTAGCGCAGCATAGCGATATAACGAAGCAACTAGCATAGCAATGATAGTAGTGAGATCCAGGGTAGCGGTCATCTTGCCTGAAATCCCTCTAGGAAGAAGAACGAGTCCATGAAAAAGATGAACGGATGAAGCCGAACCAAGCGTAGACGAACGAATCCTCACGATCGCAACGAAACAGGAACTAACAAGAAGAAGCACACAACAAAGTAAACACACCACCATGAACAAGGCATGATGCACAAACAAGCATGATGCATGAAAAGACTACATGAAGCTACTCATGGCAAGAGATGATGCAAACAAGAGCAACACATCAAAGCAAGTTTAAATGAGGCCGGGAACAACATATAACAATTCGGTAAGTCCTCATATGCAAATTTCAAAATTGGTCCAGATCTGAATAAACCTTATGTTCAAGTTGTTAAACAGCAAGTTAAGATGCACCACGATGATCTACACGAAGTTCTAGTCAAGTTACATATAAAGTTCATTTAATTCGGAGCTACGGCCTAGAAGATATGAGCAAAACAAGATAAACATGGCATTGATGCAAAATGCATGCAAACATCAAGCAAACACCTCAAAACAAGGATGCAACATGATAATATGAAGCTACATGCAAAATCAAGCAAGTTTCATATAGAGCACACTCAAAACGGAGCAACGGTTCAACACATACACACCATACAAGTCATGACAACAATCTGTCCATAACAGCAAGTAGGCATATTGGAAGCATCAAAACAACAAGCTAAAGCATCTTAACATGAGAACAAAAGGCATGGGCATGATGTAAAGATAAAGCATTACAAAACATGAACACTGAGCTATCTCCAGAAATCACTAGAACATGCTCAAAATGACATGGCAAGATTGCAAATAATAACAGTTTCAAACTTTAGCAGAAATAACATCAGGTTGCAATGTTTAGAGCTATCAAACAAAATGTTACAGGAACTTAACATGGCAAACAAAGGCATGGCATGAATCTACTAATTGCATAGAACAAAAGTCCCTTACTGACCATAAGCCAAAAAGGATCAGAAAAAATGATGGAACCCAGGTAAACATGGCAAGTTATATTACAGATTCAAACATGGCAGGAACAACAATAAGTAGGCATGTTTAAGAGCTCGATGCACTCACTACAGAGCATTACATGGCATGGCAAGGCAACCAACAGTAAGAAGACATGACATAGAAGCTATACATGGCAAGAACAACATCATAGCATGCAAGGATCAACTACAACAACCTTGGCAAATTTGAATAACATGTAAACAACCTGCCAGGAAACATTTTATAGCAAAAGTAGAGCTCGATTGGCTCAAGCTATGGCACTCCATAATTGCAAACAAGGGTATGGATGGATAGAGCAAAACATTTATAACAAAACATCCTTACTGAAGTATCTCAAAATATGCATGGATCTCTCTGTAGCATCAAGTTAACATGGCATAAAAATATCAGCAGAACAGGGCTGAAATCAGCAACATCAAGAAGCCTAGTTTGCATGCTTGTGCTAGTCACCAAATAGATCACAAAAATACATAGCAAGCACCACTGTAAAGATGGCATGGCATATTACAAAACACATGTAGGACTCAAGTTCATAGGATGCACACATCAATCATGGCAAAAATGACAAAAGTGCATGTTCTGATAAGAAACTGAAACTAACATCACATAGCACTCTTCCAACAGCATTTAGGGCGTCAAGATGAGCTCAAATGAAAATGATGCAATGAGATTAAATGATGTACTCGTCGAGTCGAACATTTTGACATATTATACGCACAAAACGGAGCTACAGATGCAGAGTTATGGCATGATGAAAATGCATGAAAATATGCAACAATTTCGGGGACTGATGCAGCGCCGGATCTCGCTGGATCGGGGGCGCGCGGCGGCCGGAGAGGGAGGGCTCGCCGGATCTAGCCCTCCCGCGGCCGGATCCGGTCGGGATGGAGGAGGACGCCGGCGGAGGGGCGGCGCCGGCCGGGGGCGCGCGACGACGCTGGCGGGCGGGGGGGCCGGCGGCCGGGCGGGCGCTGCGCCGCGGCGAGGCGGATGGGGCGGCGCCGCGCTGCTGGGTCGGTAGGGCAGGCGCGCCGACGCCGGGCGTAGGGAGGCGGCGGCCGGGCGGCGTAACGGCGACGAGGCGGGAGGCGGCGACGGGTTTGGGTGCCGAGGCGCGCGGCGGGCGCGATGGGTTTCGGGCGTTCGCTGCTGGGTTTCGCCAAGGGCGGCGGGTGGCGGCGGAGGTGCCACGTGGCAAGCTGTGATTCGGCGGGGGCGGCGGCGCGGACATGTCCGGCGCGACGCGGACATGTCTGGCGGCTGGAGGAGGAAGAAGCTAGGGTTTCGGGGGATTCATCCGCGAATTTTCGGGGGGATCTAGTTTTATAGGTAGAGGGAGTTAGGAGAGTCCAAATGAGGTGCGGTTTTCGGCCACGCGATCGTGATCGAACGACCGAGAGCATGGAGAGGAGTTTGGTGGGTTTTGGGCCACTTTGGAAGGGGTGTTAGGCTGCACACAAAAGAGGCTTTTGCAGTTACCCGGTTAACCGTTGGAGTACCAAACGACCTCCAAATGGCACGAAACTTGACAAGCGGTCTACCGGTGCTATACCAAGGCCGCTTGGCAAACCTCGGTCCATTCCGAGAAAGTTTAACACCCGCACACGAAAAGAGGTAAAAGGGGGCGCCGGGAGACACAGGAGTGCCGGATTGCAAAACGGACAACGGGGAAAATGCTCGGATGCATGAGACGAACATGTATGCAAATGCGATGCACATGACAACATGATATGAAATGCAGATGATGACATGGCAAAGTGCAACACGCAAGCAAATGACATGGCAACACCGACGAATAACTGAAGGACACCTGGCGCATCGAATTCGGGGCGTTACACCCACCCCCCCTGGGCGTGGCCCCCTGCCTCGTGGACAACCCGGAGACCCCCCTGACGTGAGACCTATGCCAAAAAATCCTATAAATACTCAAACCTCCAGAAAATAACCTAGATCGGGAGTTCCACCGCCGCAAGCCTTTGTAGCCACCAAAAACCAATCAGGGCCCTGTTCCGGCACCCTGGCGGAGGGGGGATCCCTCATCGGTGGCCATCTTCATCATCCCGACGCTCTCCATAACGAGGAGGGAGTAGTTCACCCTCGGGGATGAGGGTATGTACCAGTAGCTATGTGTTTGATCTCTCTCTCTCGCGCGCGCGTTCTTGAGGTGGTACAATCTTGATGTATCGCGAGCTTTGTTATTATAGTTGGATTGTAACGCCCACGATGCGGCTATATCTCCCACGTGTCGAAGCACGACTTAGAGGCATAACCGCATGGTGGTTTAGTCGCAAGAAGGGTCATCTTCACACAATCCCATGTAATGAACAAGAATGGGATAAAGAGTTGGCTTACAATCGCCACTTCACACAATACATAAATTAAACATCCATCAAACAGAGTACAATCAAGGTCCGACTACGGAACCAAAATAAAGAAGACAACCCCAAATGCTAGATCCCCGATCGTCCCAACTGGCTCCACTATCGATCATCCGGAAAATAAACATAGTAACGACCACGTTCCTCGTCGAACTCCCACTTGAGCTCGGTTGCGCCACCTGACGGCATCGTCGGCACCTGCAACTGTTTTGGTAGAATCTGTGAGTCACGAGGACTCAGCAATCTCACACCCGCGAGATCAAGACTATTTAAGCTTATAGGAAGGATGGGGTAATGAGGTGGAGCTGTAGCAAGCACTAAGCATATATGGTGGCTAACATACGCAAAAGAGAGCGAGAAGAGAAGCAAAGCACGGTCGTGAAGCTAGAAGTGATCAAGAAGTGATCCTGAAACTACTTACGTTCATGCATAACTCAAACCGTGTTCACTTCCCGGACTCCGCCGAGAAGAGACCATCACGGCTACACACGCGGTTGATGTATTATTAATTAAGTCAAGTGTCAAGTTCTCTACAACCGGACATTAACAAATTCCCATCTGCCTCATAACCGCGGGCACGGCTTTCGAAAGATAATACCCTGCAGGGGTGTCCCAACTTAGCCCATTATAAGCTCTCACGGTCAACGAAGGATATTCCTTCTCCCGAGAAGACCCGATCAGTCTCGGAATCCCGCTTTACAAGACATTTCGACAATGGTAAAACAAGACCAGCAAAGCCGCCCGATTGTGCCGACAAATCCTGATAGGATCTGCATGAAAGTGCGTTATATCGACTAGAGGGGGGTGAATAGGCGATTTTTATGAATTCTTCACTGAGGAATTTGCCTGTGAGGAAATTCCTTAGCGAAGAACTACTTGCAGCGGAATAAGTACTCAGAAGTAAGTATAACAGATTACAAGCATAGTCATCATGATGAAATGAAGACAATCACAGAGTACAGAAAGCTTAATCACAGGATAACACAAGATGAAGACAAACAGACTGAAGAAATTGAACTGAGGAAATTGAGAAAGTCTTCAGTCAAAGTCTTCAAACACAGATATGAACAAACACTCAACATAGTAATGAGGAAATGAAAGGGTTGAGGAAATAGAACCAGTTAGGTTGGTGAAGACAATGATTTGGTAGACCAGTTCCAACTGCTGTCTCAGTTGTACGTCTGGTTGGAGCGGCTGAGAATTTAAACTCGAGGACACACAGACCCGGACACCTGGGCCGAAAGCACGCAGCTCAGGACACCCAGTCCTCACCGTATTCTCCTTGAACTAAGGTCACATGAGACCTCGTCCAATCACTTTCGTGGTAAGTCTTCAGCGACTTCCAAACCTTCACAGACTTGGTCACTCGGCGATCCACAATTCCTCTTGGATGTTTCTAGACCATGACGCCTAACCGTCTGGAAGAAGCACAGTCTTCAAAGGTAACAAGCGTCGGATCCACGCAGGATCAATTTCTTCAGTGATGCTCAATCACTTTGGGTTTGTAGGGGTTTGGTTTTTGGGTTTTTCCTCACTTGATGATTTTCGCTCAAAGTCCTCAAAGGATGGGTTGCTCTCAAACGACAAGTGTCAAGTTCTCTCGGAGCAGCCAACCAGCTAGTGGTTGTAGGGGGATGCTATTTATAGCCTCGGGAGCAGCCCGACATGATAAGACATAAATGCCCTTCAATGATATGACCGTTAGGTGGATAAGATATTTTGGGACAGTGGCGCCAGAGCAAAGAACGGTCGGAAATTTGACTCTCAAATTCCTCAGGGTTATCATGTTCCTCACTGTGTAGGCAATTCACACTGGCGAATTCCTAATTCCTCAGTCAGAACAAATTCCTCATCGACCAGAAGAACTTCGTCTCTGTCACTGAAGAAATTGACTGAACTGTATGAGATTTCCAAAAGCTTCACTCGAAGGGATTGGTAGGTGTAGGATTTTGAGTTGAGCATCACATGGAAATTTTTCCTTAGTATTTCCTCGACCCCTTTAACAGTACGGTGTTTCCTATGACTCAAGAAAGAGAAAATGAAACTACGAAAACAAAAGTCTTCACGCTTCATGTTCCTCAAATGAATACAAAGTCTTCAAGGTTAAACCAATTTCTTCACTTAAAAAGTCTTCAGATAGTCTTCAGAATATCAAAGTCTTGATTGAAGAACTTCATTTTAGGGGTCGACTTTCACTTTGTAAATATCAAACTCCTCATAGACTTATAGACCTGTGTACACTCACAAGCGCATTAGTTACTTAACCTATAAGTCTTCAATACACCAAAATCACTAAGGGCACTAGATGCACTTACAATCTCCCTTTTGGTGATTGATGACAATATAGGTTAAGTTTTCAACGGGATAAACATATGAATTGTAAATTCGATAATGAGGAATTTGATTGCAAGATATAGAAGAACTCCCCCTGAAGATGTGCATAGTGAGGAATTTGCTTTTGAGGCAATGCACATTTGAGGAATTGAATCATGGAGATCTCCCCCTATATCTTGTAATTCATACACGCATTTAACATATAATATGAAGAATTTGGAATGCATGATGAAATATGGTGCTTGATGTTATGCAAGGTAACGCCTCAAGAGTATCAGAGCCCAAATCGATTTGCTATGAAGATTTCCAAGGAGCTCACGAGAATCAGAGCATAGAGCAAAAGCATAATGCATCAAAAGTATCAAAGCACCATCGGGTTTAAGATTACAACTCGATCCAATCAAAGTATACAGAACACCGAGAGTACTAACTTAATAAAATAACGTAAATAGACAAAAACTAGACCCGCTTGAAGACTAACTCAAATTTCTCCCCTTTGTCATCGAATGACCAAAAGGATCGAAACTGAGGACTAACGCTCTTGAAGAATTTCAAGTTGAAGACGGAGCGCCAGCATTGTCGGGGTTGTTTGTTGAAGTAGGACCAGCCGCGATATCTTCCAAGTCTTCATTTTCATCAGTATCGCGAGATGAAGAATAGGAGCTGGCCACCAAGGAAGGAACTTTGACCTTCTTGAATTTCTTCGGAGGAGGTGCAGACCAGTCAAATTCTTCCTTGAGACCCATTGAAGTCAGTTCGTCTTCACTGTAGACATGTGAAAGAACAGCCCAGGTGCGCTTGAAGGTTTCATGGAGGTAGTAGTGGTTTTTCTTCACTGCATTGTGTGTGGAGGTCATGTTGTAAAGAAGAGTACCAAACTGACGCTTAACCCATTTATGATTACGATCAACCTTCTGATGAAGACCGAGGAGTAACTCACGATCGATCATCACCACAGGTGCGAGCTTGAGGACTTTGCTTGACTGAGGTATTTGCGGCTGAGTCATGTGTGGCAGAGTCATCATTGGTGGAGTAGGATGCTGCTTTGCGAAACTGTCCATCCAATGGACGAATGCCTTCATCGATCACAGTAGTAGCTTTGCCCTTGTCATCAGCTGAGGTAAAGGTCCGTTTGAGGACTTCAATCGGGGGCAAGTAGATGCAGTGGTTCAAAGTATCAGCCTTGTAATTGAGTGAAGACCTTGACCTGATGAATCTCATAATCCAAGGCGCATAAGGCTTCAGCTCAAATGGTGACATAGCAATGTTTGCCAGAGTCCTCATGAAGAAATCATGGAAGTTGACGGGAACGCCGTGGATGATGTTGAAAAGCATATTCTTCATGATGCCAACGACTTCTTCATCGTTCAAGTCGTGACCTTTGATTGGACTCATTGTCTTTGTCAGAATCCGATAGATAGTCCGAGGCACATATAATAATTCCTTGACGAGGAATTTGGTTGTCGGGGCCTGCCTTGGCTTCAAAGGCTTCATCAGCACTTGCATGTAGTGATCTGAAAGTTCTTTTTAAATCGTCAGAGATCTGACGTGCACCATCAAGTGGAGGATCGAGTGGTAGGGCACGAAGCAATTCGATTCTGGTGCCTTGTAGTGAGTGTTTTCTACCATCCAATCTAAGACCCATGAGTTCACATCTTGGCGTCTCCGGTGATGTGAAGCGTTGCATAAAACTCAAGAATTAGCTCTTCATTCGATCCACGTATATCGGGCAGAAATTTAGAAGTCCTCAAGGCCGTGAAGAACACCGAGGATCGGCTCAAAGCTGGCAGCGACTCCATATCCACATGAGGAATATGAGCATGATCAAAGATTTTATCCTTGTTGAAGAGCACTGAGGAATAGAAGTTGGCTTGGCTGGCAGTCCAGAAGCGCCTCTTCCTAATGCGAGCAGAATCATATGGATTATATTCAGTGAAGAATACATGCTCGGCAAAGAAATCTTCAGCCTTGAACTTTTGCTTGCTTGAGAACGGATTCTTTTGCTTGGGCAGAGGGGTGTCAGTGAGTTGCATCACCACCTCAGGAATCTTAAGTTCAGGTTCTTCAGGCTAAGGAATTTCTTGTTCCTCAACATGTGCGATCCCGAGGATTAGCAGCAGCAGTTAGCTTTCATCAAGACCGGTGGCTGGAATTTCTTCATGCCTGTAACCGGTGGGTTGATTTTCTTCAGAGTCCATTTGGACTGTTGGTGCAGGGGACTGAGGAATCTGTTGGAGCGGGGTGAAGAGAGGAGTATTGGGATGCTGACTTTCCCAAAAGTCATCATTGATCACTGGTGTGGTGCATCCAATATCCACATCTTCATCTTCAATTTCCTCAAAGACCACTGAGGAATTTCATAGTCCGATGAGGAAATAACTGGGGTTGAAGGGATTGCATCCACTTCAATTTCTTCATCAACCTGCTCTGACGAAGCAGCAGACTGACGTTCTTCATCGGATCCGATTGGGATCTCATAGTCTTCTCCAAAAGGAACAACTTCCTTTGATGGTATGGAGGAAATTGGAACAGCATCAATTGGATTTTCGAATGAGCTGGTCATTGGCTTCACTTTCTTCGCAGCCGAAGAATCTGACGTAGCTGATGCTTTCCTTTTCTTCACAGCAGCTCGTTCTGCAGCCTTGGTTTTCTTCACATCAGAAGAAGATGGAAGAATTGGAGTTGGAGTTGGCGCAGGAGGAGCTGAGGAATTTGGTTCAGTTTCTTGAGAGCAAGCGATGTAGTTGCCCTATCTTGAGCAATTTCTTCAGCGCACCACTAGTGGGTGCCACGACAATTTCTTCAATTTGGAATGGGATCATCAGCCCTGGAATCAGCATTTTCATCAGCAGGCTGAACGTCATCAGCGGTGCTGGCATTTTCTTCAGTAGGCTGAGCTGAGGCTTCAGCCTGAGGAATTTCATGTTGCATTGGGATAGCAACATTTGTGAATTTCTTCGTCAGGTTGACGAATCTGACCTTGGCTCCTTGCCAATCAGCATAGTAGGAATCGAAGTTTTTGCTGAGGTCTTGAATTTCAGTTTGAACTTGGAGAAGCTCCTCAGGTGTCATCTTGACAACGTTTTTCTTCAGGAACTTCTCCTTCCTGTATTGAGCCTTTTTGATTTCCCTCGCCTTCTCAAACTTCCATTTTTCTTCAGCGATGAAGTGAGTCAACATATGACTTTGCCCAGTGTGTCGATGAAGGTCGTGCAGTAGGGGTATTGGGATCATTGTGCCGTAGATCAATAAAGTCAAGGACTTTCTTCGGGTCCAATAGCGATGTACAGATGTACCTTTGGCTCTAGCGGCCTTTACTTGACGGTCTCGATGATTTCCGCAAGTTCTTCATCGACGCTTCATCATCAAATGGTACATGGAATGCAACCAGTTTCTTCTTTGGGCTAGGCCGAGGACCTCGTCCAGCTGTTGCTTTGGTCTTCAGCTGAGTCGGGCCAGATGAAGAAATGGGAGCAGCTGAGGAACTTGCAGAGACGCCTGAGGCAATTGAAAAGCCAGCAGTCCTTTGACATGTAGCTAGGTGCACAGGAACTGAAGGTTTTGACGGAGCTGTTGAGGACTTTGGTGGAGCAGCAAAGGTGTGAGGAAATTGCTTGGAAGGTGCTTTGAGGAACTTGGTCGTGAGGGCGCAAATGATGAAGCACTTGGCTTATGAGCAGGCTTCTTTGCATTGATTTCCTCGGTTTGACCGAGACCTCTGGCGATAGCAATGGCGAGAATCCTCATTGAATTTCTTCAACGCCTCCTTTGCTTGCTTTGCCAATTTTGCTTGGCGTTTAGCCCATTCATCAGGAAAGTCCTCACCTCGTTTATGCTTGTGGGATCAGCTACTTGGCCAGGTGCCAAAGGAGCTCTTGGGCATGGAGGATTTAGAGCGAATTTCTTCATGTACTTAGGAGTTACATATCTGTATTCCCTCCATTTCCCGTGCCCATCTCCGTTCAATCTTCTGAATACGCACCTTGCGTTGATTTTTGCTTTCTTCATCCGGTGTGCGATGAGTCAGCATATATTTCCTCAGGGATTTCAAACGCAGTCATAACCTCAGGTTTCTTTCCTCCCTTCTGTGGCTTCTTACCGTCTGCATTTTCTTCAGTTGAGGAAATTGAACAATTGAGTTCTCTGAAGAAGTATGCAGTTTTTCTTCGAGGAACGCTGCAAATGAGTTAAGTTGATGAGAACCTAGGGATTCAGCAGCGGACATTTGTACCTGTGAACAGAGTATAGGTGCGAGGAATTTGGAGAGGTCATATGCGTTCTCAGAAAGTTTTTCTTTTAAAAAGTTTTGAGGATTTTGACCAGATGAGCCTTGAGGAATTTCACTAAGCGTTCTTTGTCTTAGGTTCCAGAGTTGTATAGATCGAGGATCCACACAATTGAGGAATCTTGAAGAAAATCATTGCTTAGAGAAACTAATCATGGGATTTGAGGTGTTCATATGTGTGGAGATTTGAAGAATAAACACCTTTGAAGAATTTGAAGAAGATTTGAGAATCGAAGCGAGTAATAAAAGTAACTTTTAATTACCCGAAGTGAAGAACACGCATTTAACCGAGAAGAACAGTTGGGAAGTTCGTCTGCTCAGATCTTCCACGCCCTAACTTGGCGGAGGAAGACAGCTACGGGCGACGGCGGAGTGAAGATTTCCATGTCGGTGCGAGTACGCCGGCGACGAGGTCAAGGCAAAGTGAAGCTTTTCCTCACCGGCGATTTATGGAGTAGCGGCGACGCTAGGGTTTGAGGAGCTCGAGCGGGAGAGAGAGGTCGAGCAGAGTAAAAGAGTGAGGAAGGGAGAGAGGGGTATTTATAGACGCGGTGAAAAACGGATCGCCCGAAGATTTAGGACGAACATGCCCCTAACCATTTCCCTTCTCACGACATGTGTCACCCACGTACTGCGTAGTGGAGATCGTGTATGATCGTGGGTGAATAGAATAATGCATCGTGGGACGCGGAACGGTTTGAGCGGCAAAACCGAAAGTTTGGATAAGATTAGTTGTAAAGTTCCGTTCACAATTTCTTCAGCTGTCAAGGACACAGTGAAGATTTTGAACGAGTTTCAAAATAGAACGCACATGAAGAATTTGTGAATGGATTGGGTTGATTATAGCATAGAGGGGGAAGGGTCCGATCACATTCACTTAGCAGAAAAAACGACTTGAAGAAATATCCATAAGTGAATGTTGTAGAGGACATAAACCCATATATATATATATAACCAATGAAGAAAGACGACGGAAACAGTGAAGATTTTGCAAAGTTGAAGAATTTGAAAAACTGAAGAATTTCAAAACTGAGGAAAAACTCAAATTGAAGATTTTCAACTTTGGTGGTGGCGTGACCCAATCAGATAAGAATGATGATTTCAGACACAGCGTACAATTGTCGAGGGTTCTGAGAATAAAATTCTTCATTAATTTCTTCACACTAAGAGTGTTATTCTTCATTGATTGAAGAAAAACGTTTCTTCATGTGTTGCACATCTAAGTCATCAATTTTGCGTAAGTGTTAGGATGTGTGCCTTTTCAGAGAACATTCGAAGATTCTAAGATATTTAGCTCACACCGCAACTTGCTAAATCTCTTCTCATCCAAGGGCTTAGTGAAGATATCAGCCAGCTGTTCTTCAGTCTTCACATGCTCGATGGAGATGTCGCCCTTCAACACATGATCACGAAGAAAGTGATGACGAATTTGAATGTGCTTTTGTCTTCGAAAGTGCTGAACTGGGTTGTGAGCAATCTTGATGGCACTCTCATTGTCACAATAGAGAGGCACATTCTTCACGTTGATGCCGTAGTCCTTGAGGGTTTGCTTTATCCATAGCAATTGAGCACAAAGACGAGCCAAAGCAGCAATGTATTCAGCTTCCGCAGAGACAAGTGATACGTAGTTCGCTTTCTTCGAGGACCAACAGACCAAAGATCGTCCGAGGAAATGACAAGTACCAGATGTTGACTTGCGGTCCACACGATCACCAGCATAGTCGAGTCAGAATATCCAATGAGATCAAAAGTAGAGCCCTTGGGGTACCATAATCCTAGTGTTGGTGTGTGAGCTAGATATCGAAGAATATGCTTCACAGCCTTATGGTGTGATTCCTTTGGTGTAGCTTGAAATAGGGCACACATGCAAACACTAAGCATTATATCTGGCCTAGATGCACATAAGTACAATAAAGAACCAATCATGGAGCGGTATACCTTGTGATCGAAGTCAATACCATTTTCATCAAGGCATAGATGGCCATTTGTGGGCATAGGAATTTTGACACTTTTGCAATCTTGCATGCCGAATTTCTTCAGGACATCTTTGAGGTATTTCTCTGAGATATGAATATGCCATTGTGTTGTTGTGAATTTGAAGACCTAAGAAGAATTTCAACTATCCCATCATAGACATTTGATATTCTTCACTCATCATATAGGCAAATTCATCACTATAACGTTGGTCAAGACAGCCAAAGATAATATCATCAACATATATTTGGCACACAAAAGTTCACCATCATAAGATTTAGTAAAGAGAGTAGGATCGAGTGAACCGGGTGTGAAGCCATTCTTCACAAAGAATTCCTTCAATGTATCATACCACGCCGAGGGCTTGCCCGAGGCCATAGAGGGCCTTATTGAGTCTCAAGACTTTGTCGATTCTTTGGATCTTCAAAACCCGGGGTTGAGCAACATATACTTCTTCCTCAAGCTTACCATTGAGGAATGCACTTTTCACATCCATTTGATATAAGGTGATATTGTGATGGTTAGCATAGGCGAGCAATATGCGAATAGACTCAAGTCTAGCGACAGGTGCAAAAGTTTCATCGAAATCAATTCCTTCAACCTGCGTGTAGCCTTGAGCTACTAGTCGTGCCTTATTCCTCACCACAAGACCATTTTCATCTTGCTTGTTGCGGTAGATCCACTTTGTGCCAATGATATTATGCTTGCGAGGATCTGGACGTTTGACCAGTTCCCAGACGTTGTTGAGCTCGAACTGATGTAATTCTTCTTGCATGGCCTGAATCCACTCCGGCTCCATAAATGCTTCATTTGCCTTAGTGGGCTCTGTGATAGAGACAAAAGCATAGTGCCCACAAAAGTTAGATAAATGTGAAGCTTTTGAGCGTGTGAGAGGACCTGGTGCTTTAATGTCATCGATGATCTTCTCCACTTGTACTTCTTTTGCAACGCGAGGATGAGCTGGTTGTCGTCGAGGAATTTGATCATTTTCCTCAGCACCATTGTCTTCAGTATTATCTTCAGATTCATCAGCTCGACGTTCTTCACGGACAGGAATGAATTCTTCAGCAGTTTCTTCAGTAGGAATGACATCCTCAGTTGCCTTGAACTTGATAGATTCCTCAGGTGCTGGTTCATCTAACACAAGGTAGGTGCTCTCTTTGCGAGCCATTAGTTTCATCGAACCGCACATCTACAGTGTCAACAATCTTGTGTAGAGTGATGTTGAAGACTCAGAGGTGTGCGTAGTCCTTTCCGTAACCAAGCATAAAACCTTCATGTGCTTTCGGTGCAAATTTAGAGTTGTGGTGAGGATCTCTAATCCAGCAGATTTAGCAATCAAGACTTTGAAATAACTTACATTGGGTTTCTTGTCGGTGAGGAGTTCATAGGCAGTCTTCTTGAAGAATTTGTGAAGATATACTCTGTTGATGATGTGGCACGCAGTGTCAATTGCTTCAATCCGTAAACGACCGAGGCGTTTTGTATTCATCAAGCATAGTGCGAGCCATCTCAACAAGAGTTCTGTTCTTGCGCCCACGACGCCATTTTGCCGAGGAGTATATGAGCAGCTAACTCATGAGTAATACCAAGTTCATCAAGATAGTCATCAAGACCAGAATTCTTGAACTCGGTTCCATTGTCACTCCTGATGTGCTTGATCTTCACACCAAAGTTAGTTGAAGCCCTCGAGGAAAATCGTTTGAAGATTTCCTGCACATGATTTTGTAAGTAACAATGTGTACCCATGTGTAACGAGAGTAATCATCAACAATAACAAAGCCATATAGTGATGCTTCATTAACGACATACCGAGTAATGATTGAGACCAAAGAGGTCCATGTGAAGCAATTCGAAGGGACGAGTAGTGGTCATGATAGTCTTCGTTGGATGCTTGGCCTTGGTCATTTTTCCAGCTTCACAGGCTCCGCATAAGTGATCCTTGAGGAATTTGACATTCTCAATGCCAATGACATGCTTCTTCTTCGCAAGCGTGTGCAAATTCCTCATGCCTGCGTGACCAAGTCGCCGATGCCATAGCCAGCCTTCTGAAGCTTTTGCAAGTAGGCACATGGCTGGTTGTGGTCCTGTGGAAAAATCAACAATGTACAAGTCTCCTCTCCTAAAGCCTTCGGAGACTTTGGAATTGTCAGCTTCCATAATCACAACACAACGATACTTGCCAAAGATAACAACCATATCAAGATCACAAAGCATTGAGACTGACATGAGGTTATATCCTAAGGACTCAACAAGCATGACTTTGTCCATGTGCATGTCCTTAGAAATAGCAACCTTACCAAGACCCAATACCCGACGCTTTGCCTTTGTCAAAGAAGATGATATGCTTCAGATGTGACGGTGATAAGGGAGCATCCATCAATAGATTCTTGTCACCAGTCATGTGATTTGTGCATCCACTATCGAGAATCCACTCAGTGGCTTTGGGTTGATCATCCTGCAGATGAATTAGTACAACTTACGATCTCATATACTTCATCAGTGAAGAATATGATATCAAGTTCATCAGATGAATTTCATCGCCAAGATTTAGATAAGCGATATGAGGACGTATGAAATGAAAGTTCATTTCATCATGATTAGCCTGCGTCCTTCGTGCAATTTGTCGTGCCCCAAAGAAATTCTTCAGACGTTAAGGCATGTCCGGAGACCTGACCTGCAGAAGAGATTAGTTCTTTTCTTCACCACCCACATCTCAAGGGGTGGCAAAGAGTTCATCACTCATGCGAGCACCATACGAGAATGGTGGCATAGAGGCCAAACCATTTCGTTTCACATAAGAGGGGTTAGGGTAAGCATATGAATAAGCGGAGAAATTCTTCGAGGACTTATGAACATATTGGTTTGAAGAATAATGCACATATTCATAGCCCTTAGCTCTACCTGCGAAAGCGAGTTGTTAGCACGATGATAATCATATGAGGACTTTGATCCTTTTGAGGAATTTGATCCATGTGAGGAATTTGGTCCGTATGAGGACTTGGATCCATATGAAGAATTTGGTCCATATGAAGAATTTGATCTGGGGTTCCTATTCTTCCTGGTGGTGTCATGAGGACATTCACACGAAGACTTTCAAGGCCCTTCTTGGGAACCCAGATTTTCTTCATAGGGGAACCGTTCCTGCGATTAGTGCCAACATATCTAGCGAATACTTCACCATTCCGATTTTGAACAGTTTATAGTTGGAGTCAAATGACTCATCGGAAGAATGAGGAGATTCACATGTAAAGCCAGATAAGTTAGATGGATCAACTGGAGGTCCCTTTGCAGCAACCCATGAGGTTTTGGGATACCGCTCGGGGCTTCCAAAGTATGTACCATCAGCATTTAGTTTCCTCTCAAAGGCAATACCCTCTTTCCTAGGGTTTCGTTGAGGATCTGCTTTTAAGCATATCACAAAGAGTCTCGATGCCCTTTGAGGCTTTTGTACATGCCTGTCATATACAATTCCTTCAGCCCTGCATCGTCAAGTGATACTAGCAATGTCCTCGGATGAGGAATTAGTGATAGCAGAGGCGGTGAAGAATTTGTAACAGTTGAAGCATTTGAACATTCAGTGAAGAATTAGCGATTCACGCTCAATGCACTTTAAGCATGGAGGAACAAATTCTTCACGAAGCGCTGATTTGTTGAGCAAGTAATGAATCGCGCTCCTTCGAAGATCTTCATAACTCACTCTTAGCTTCTCAAGATCTTGCTTTCTTTGAAGAAATTCATAAGAAAGTTTCTCATGATCGAGATAAGAGAGTGTTATGATGACCTTGAAGGCTGTCAAGCCTAGATCAAGTCTTCAAGATTTTCAATCGTGGCTTTAGTGCGATCCATTTCTTCACCCAACATATCATCACTTTTGTCTAGCATGGTTTGAACCTTTTCAAAAGCCCTTTGTTGTTTTATAGCAATCTTAGCGAGTTTAGAGTAGCTGGGCTTGAGATCCTCATCAGATTCATTTTCACTAGATTCAGAGGAGGTGAAATTTAGTACCTTGGCACCTTTTGCCATGAAGCAATAGGTGGAGCGTAGTCATCATTTTCCTCATCGGGCTTGTCGGTGAGTCGGCTTTCTTCAGTGTTGAAGATGGACTTGCTAACAAAAGCGAGCAAGAGCCAGACTAGCCACACCAGATTCGGATTCTTCAGACTCCTCCTCTTCCTCATGTTCCTCAGATTCAGCCTCAGAGTCCATTTCCTTGCCAATAAATGCCCGAGCCTTTCTGGAGCTGCTCTTCTTGTGAGAAGAAGGCTTTGAGGATTTTGATGATGAAGATTTTGATGATTTCTTCTTCTTCTTCGAGTCATCAGAACTGTAATCCTTGTGTTTCTTCTTCTTTAATTCATTTTCCCACTGAGGACAATCTTGGATGTAGTGACCAGGTTTCTTGCATTTGTGACAAAGTCTTTTCTTATAGTCACTAGATGAGGAATCACTGCTTCTTGAGGATTTTCCAAAGTGACCACGTCTTGAGAATTTCTGGAATTTCTTCACGAGCTGCTAGCTCTCGGCCTAATTCTTCAGGATCTCCAAGGCTACTACCAGAGTCTTCACACTCAGATTCGGACACGCCTTGGCTTTCGTGGCACGTGTTTTTCCATAGGCGTAACCATAGAGATCTCTCTTTTGAAAGCAAGTCGGAACTCGTGAGTATTTAGCCTTTCGAGGATATCGGCAGGATCAAGAGACTTGTAGTCAGCTCGTTCTTGAATCATCGATTGCGAGTATCAAATGAAGAATCAAGCGATCTTAATAATTTCTTCACCACCTCATGGTCGGTGATGTCGATGGCGCCAAGTGCTTGAAGCTCATTTGAGATGTCGGTGAGGCGATCGAAGGTTTGTTGAACATTTTTGTTGTCGAGTCTTTTGAAGCGGTTGAAGAGATTCCAAGAACATCAACTCGAGAGTCACGCTTGAGTTGAGACACCTTCATTTACTTTGGACAGCCTGTCCCGGATGAGCTTGGCAGATTCCAAAGCACTCACTCTTCCATATTGACCTTTGCTCGAGATGGCCACATATGATATTCTTCGCTTGAGAATCGAGTTGCTTGAATCTCTTCACATCAGCAAAGATTCAGAGAAGGTGTGACTGAGGGAACACCATTTTCCACAACATACCGTAGATCGTTGTCAATTGCTTCAAGATGCATTCGCATTTTGTTCTTCCAAGAGGTAGTCCGTCCCATCAAAGGTAGGACACCTGCCGAGACCTTGATCATACTGCGGTCGACATAACTAAAACTCCGGTGGTTAAACTAAAATCACACGTAACAAGGGAGTACCTTGCTCGATACCAATTGAAAGTGCGTTATATCGACTAGAGGGGGGAATAGGCGATTTTATGAATTCTTCATCGAGGAATTTGCTCGTGAGGAAATTCCTTAGCGAAGAACTACTTGCGGAATAAGTACTCGTAAGTAAGCATAACAGATTACAAGCATAGTCATCATGATGAAATGAAGACAATCACAGTACGTAAAGCGTAATCACAGGATAACACAAGATGAAGACAAACAGATCAAGAAATTGAACTGAGGAAATTGAGAAAGTCTTCACCAAAGTCTTCAAACACGGATATGAACAAACACTCAACACAAAGAATGAGGAAATGAAAGGGTTGAGGAAATAGAACCAGTTAGTTTGGTGAAGACAATGATTTGGTAGACCAGTTCCAAGCTGCTGTCTCGGTTGTACGTCTGGTTGGAGCGGTGAGTATTTAAACTCGAGGACACACAGTCCGGACACCCGATCGCCGAAAGCACGCAGCTCAGGACACCAGTCCTCACCGTATTCTCCTTGAACTAAGGTCACACAGACCTCGTCCAATCACTCGTGGTAAGTCTTGAGTCGACTTCCAAACCTTCACAGACTTGGTCACTCGGAGATCCACAATTCCTCTTGGATGCTCTAGACCATGACGCCTAACCGTCTGGAAGAAGCACAGTCTTCAAAGGTAACAAGCGTCGGATCCACGCAGGATCAATTTCTTCATTGATGCTCAATCACTTTGGGTTTGTAGGGGTTTGGTTTTTGGGTTTTCCTCACTTGATGATTTTCGCTCAAAGTCCTCGGAGGATGGGTTGCTCTCAAATGACAAGTGTCAAGTTCTCTCGGAGCAGCCAACCAGCTAGTGGTTGTAGGGGGCGGCTATTTATAGCCTCGGGAGCAGCCCGACATGATAAGACATAAATGCCCTTCAATGATATGACCGTTAGGTGGATAAGATATTTTGGAACAGCTGGCGCCAAGAAGACAAAGAACGGTCGGAAATTTGACTCTCAAATTCCTCGGGGTTATCATGTTCCTCATTTGTGTAGGCAATTCAAGACTGGCGAATTCCTAACTCCTCGGTCGAGAACAAATTCCTCAAATGACTGTAAGAACTTCGTCTACATCCTTTGAAGAAATTGACTGAACTGTATGAGATTTCCAAAAGCTTCACTCAAGGGATTGGTAGGTGTAGGATTTTGAGTTGAGCATCACATGGAAATTTTTCCTTAGTATTTCCTCGACCCCCTTTAACAAAGACGGTGTTTCCTATGACTCAAGAAAGAGAAAATGAAACTACGAAAACAAAAGTCTTCACGCTTCATGTTCCTCAAATGAATACCAAGTCTTCAAGGTTACACCAATTTCTTCACTTTCAAAGTCTTCAGAATATCAAAGTCTTCAGTTGAAGAACTTCATTTTTAGGGGTCGACTTTCACTGTAAATATCAAACTCCTCATAGACTTATAGACCTGTGTACACTCACAAACGCAATAGTTACTTAACCTATAAGTCTTCAATACACAAAAATCACTAAGGGGCACTAGATGCACTTACACTGCACATATCTCGTTCTCAGGGCACATCCGGATGAGACATCCTACGAGTAAAACCAAGCCTCAAGTCTCCCCAAGGTGGCCTCATGATGCTTTCGTTTCGGACCAGCACCCGGAGGAGCACCGGCCGGGGGCTAAAATAAAGATGACCCTTGGGCTCATGAAAACCCAAGGGAAAAGGTGTAGGTGGTAGGCAAATGGTAAAACCAAGGTTGGGCCTTCTTTGGAGGAGTCTTATTCAAATCGAACTGTCAAGGGGTCCCATAAATCACCCAACCGTAAGGAACGCATAAAATCAAGGAACATAACACCGGTATGACGGAAACTAGGGCGGCAAGAGTGGAACAAAACACTGTGCATAAGGCCGAGCCTTCCACCCTTTATCAAGTATATAGATGCATTAATTAAATAAGAGATATTGTGATATCCCAAAATATCCATGTTCCAACATGGAACCAACTTCAACTTCACCTGCAACTAACAACGCTATAAGAGGGGCTGAGCAAAAGCGGTAACATAGCCAAACAACGGTTTGCTAGGAAAGGATGGTTAGAGGCTTGACATGGCAATATGGGAGGCACGATAAGCAAGTGGTAGGCATCGTAGCATAGGCATAGCAAAAGAGCGAGCATCTAGCAAGCAAAGATAGAAGTGATTTCGAGGGTATGGTGATCTTGCCTGAGATCCCGCAAGGAAGAAGAACTAGTCCATGAAGAAGACAAACGAACGTAGTCGAACGAATCCTCACAACTCCAGAACGAAACCGAAGCTAACGAGAGAAGCAACCCGGAAAGAAGCAAACAACATAGTAAACAACCATCACATAAATACGACATGATGCACAATCAAGTGTGATGCATGTCCGATTTAATGAGCATGGCATGGCAAAGTGCGACAAACAACACTACAAATTAAGTGGAGCTCAATATGCAACGACTTGCATATTGACGAAACACCACATTCAAGTTATTTAGTTTGCTCTCGTTTAGGAACAAGGTAAGATTAAATGCCAGTTAACATGGCAAGAGGTGAAGCACAATTAATCTAACTATTTAGGCAAGTTTAAATGAGACCGGAAATAACAACAACAATTTTAAAAAAATCCCCATATGCATGAATAGCAATTTAAAGGAAACAACAATTATAAACATTTTTAAATGTTGTTATCATGATGCGGATGACGATGCAAGTTTTATGCCTTTTTATGAAAATGTTGACATGAGCATGTTATGAAGCATTTGTCACCGTGGTGGAAGAAAGGGGTGCCACGGCAACGGATCCGAAAATGATGCCACGGTAACATATCGGTTCTGGTAGCTCGTGGAGATACCGGCGCAAAAGGAAGCGTGCGGATGTGCGAAACATGCTAGAGATGGTGGGGTGCTCCCGACTACCGGGTTCCCACGGGTTAGTGGCATGGCAAACTAGGAGAAACGTGCAATGACAACTCGAACACAATGCAACCACGGGCATCTCATACAACACATGCATTCGTTCACGGGCGTCGTCTCGGGGTTATACCTTTGAAGCGTGGATTTTCGAAACGGATCAAGTTCGTAGTGGAAGTAGACGTTCTCGCGAGGGTCGTAGTGGAAGTAGTTATACACGCATCTTGTCGAATCCACGGCGACGGTAGACGTACATGGTTCATAGATGTTCGGGTCGACGGTAGAGGAACTTGGCGGTCCATGTAGTCGAACTAGGCGCATCCGGAGGGGTACTTGGTGAATCCGAAGTAGAGGTCCACTTGTTGAAGTGGGACTTGGCGTCAATAGCAACGGCAAGTGGAGGTGCATGATGATAGCGGGCGTCGTGGTCCGGCACGAGTGCAAGAGGCCGGGCGGATGACACAGATGGGCCTCATTGGGGAGGTCCACGGCAGAGGCGGCGCTGGTGGTGGATCGACCCTTTGCCTACTTGAAGCGAGGGACACGGCTGCACAGCAGTAGCTAGCGAGGCGTGGGGAGGTCTAGCGGGCGCCGGAGACGGGAACGGGTGCAGGAAGATGGACCCGCCAGTCTTGAAGGAGATCGAGGCGCGGAGGCAGCTCGAAGCAAAGAAGGCGGCATCCGGGCGACCCACGGCCCGGGCGGCTCAAGTAGGGGCGCTGGGGCGCTTGAGGCAGGGCCGGAACCTGCGGGTGGCGACGCGAGAGGAACCGGGCGGAGGAGACCCGAGGCGGCGGGCGCCCAAAGTGAGGTAGGCGTGACGGCGGCAGCCATGGGAGGTGGAGCATGGCGGCAAAAGGGAACGACGGCTCAGCTGGGCTGCCCAGATCTCGCCGAGTCGTGGCTGAGGCGGGCGGCGCGGCTTGAGGAACTTGGGCGGCCATGATGAGCGAGCGAGCAACGCTGGGAAGCAGGAGGCGAGGCAGAGCGAATGCTCGTCGGTGGAAGCGGAGGAGATCAAGACGGGCGCTCGCTCCTCTCTGTCTCTCTTCTGACAGCGCAAGGAGGGAGGAGAGGATCGAGACTAGGGAGAGATCGAGAGGAAGGGGTTGGGGCTAGGGTTAGATAGGCGCTGGGCTGGGCTTGACGCAAATGGGCCAGCTGGCTGCGGAGTTCTTGACTAGGCTCTCTCTCACTACTAAAAGAAAAGAAGAAAACAAAGATTAAGAAAGAAAATAAAGAGGGGTTAGGGGAAGAAGTTGGACGCAGATAATTTTCCGGACTCACAAGAATGTGCTTGTTCCGAGAAAATAGAAAAAGGCCATGATCAAAAGATTTGAATTCAATCTCATTGGATTTAAATTCAAATGATTTGAATAGGAAGTGAGGGTTAAGAAGGTCCAAAAAATGTTCGGATTTTTGATGGAGCTCCAGAATATGATGAAAGAATATATGGCAAGGTTGGAGACCAAGAATTAAGAAAACAAAGGCATTGGGATAATTTGCAAGTGTGTTATGGTGATTTCCAAATTTAAAGAAATATTTAATATAGCTCCCTAATATTGGGAGGATATGTTATAAAGAGAAGTCACCCTTCCCTCGATTTAAATAGATCAACCATCTATGCAATTTATTAGTTGAGTTGAGATGCAAAGATTAATGACTTGATGGCATGATGACATGATGCAATGCAAAAATAAAAGAGCAAGCACGAAAGAAACACACGGTGATCACGAAAAATATGGAAGTCTTCTGAAGTGTCGGTCTCGGGGCGTTACATGGATCTTATGATGTTTCTCCCCCTCTACTCTCTTGTAATGGATTGAGTTTTCCCTTTGAAGTTATCTTATCGGATTGAGTCTTTAAGGATTTGAGAACACTTGATGTATGTCTTGTCGTGCGTATCTGTGGTGACAATGGGATATCACGTGATCCACTTGATGTATGTTTTGGTGATCAACTTGCGGGTTCCTCCCATGAACCTATGCATAGGGGTTGGCACACATTTTCGTCTTGACTCTCCGGTAGAAACTTTGGGGCATTCTTTGAAGTACTTTGTGTTGGTTGAATAGATGAATATGAGATTGTGTGATGCATATCGTATAATCATGCCCACGGATACTTGAGGTGACATTGGAGTATCTAGGTGACATTAGGGTTTTGGTTGATATGTGTCTTAAGGTGTTATTCTAGTACGAACTCTTGAATAGATCGATCTGAAAGAATAACTTTGAGGTGGTTTCGTACCCTACAATAATCTCTTCGTTTGTTCTCCGCTATTAGTGACTTTGGAGTGACTCTTTGTTGCATGTTGAGGGATAGTTATATGATCCAATTATGTTATTATTGTTGAGAGAACTTGCACTAGTGAAAGTATGAACCCTAGGCCTTGTTTCCTAGCATTGCAATACCGTTTACGCTCACTTTTACCACTTGTTACCTTGCTGTTTTTATATTTTCAGATTACAAAAATCTATATCTACCATCCATATTGCACTTGTATCACCATCTCTTAGCCGAACTAGTGCACCTATACAATTTACCATTGTATTGGGTGTGTTGGGGACACAAGAGACTCTTTGTTATTTGGTTGCAGGGTTGTTTTAGAGAGACCATCTTCAACCTACGCCTCCCGCAGATTGATAAACCTTAGGTCATCCACTTGAGGGAAATTTGCTACTGTCCTACAAACCTCTGCACTTGGAGACCCAACAACGTCTACAAGAAGAAGGTTGTGTATTAGACATCAAGCTCTTTTCTGGCGCCGTTGCCGGGGAGGCTAGGTAAGCGGCACTCACACCCCGTCAACTAAGCTCTTTTCTGGCGCCGTTGCTGGGGAGGTGAGTGCTTGAAGGTATATCTTTAGATCTTGCAATTGAATCTTTAATTTCTTGTTTTATCACTAGTTTGGTTTATAAAAGAAAACTACAAAAAATGGAATTGAGTTTGCCTCATACGCTTCATCTTTTTAATATCTTTCGTGAGTATGATGGAAAGAAAAATTGTGCTCAAGTGCTAGAAGAAGAAATCTATAGAATGTTTGGCACTAAATCTTTGTATGATGAGCAAGATTGCAATGTTGTTAGTATGAATTCGTTGAATACCCATGATGCTAATGATATGCAAAGCCACAAGCTTGGGGAAGCTATGTTTGATGAAGATGATACTTTTTGTCCCCCAAGCTTTAATGAGCAAATTTATGGTGATGAAATCATGCCTCCTATATATGATGATTATTGTGATGACACGTATGCTATAAAGAATAAAGATAACCATGAAAGTTTTCATCATGATTTTAATTTCCAATTGGATTATGCTTCACATGATAGTTATTTTGTTGAGTTTGCTCCCACTATTCGGAATGAGAAGAATTTTTCTTATGTGGAGAGTAGTAAATTTTCTATGCTTGTAGATCATGAAAAGAATGCTTTATGTGATGGTTATATTGTTGAATTCATTCATGATGCTACTGAAAATTATTATGAGGGAGGAATATATGCTTGTAGGAATTGCAATAATATCAAGTTTCCTCTCTATGTGCTTAAAGTTTGAAGTTATGCTTGTTTTGCCTTCCTATGCTAGTTGATTATTGTTCCCATAAGTTGTTTGCTCACAAAATCCCTATGCATAGGAAGTGGGTTAGACTTAAATGTGCTTGCCATGTGTTTCATTATGCTCTCTTTATGTTTCAATTCTTATCTCTTATGTGAGCATCATTGAAATCATCATGCCTAGCTAGGGGCGTTAAACGTTAGCGCTCGTTGGGAGACAACCCAATTTTATTTTTGTTCTTTGCCTTTTGCTCCTTTTTAGTAATAAATAATTCATCTATCCTCTGGTTAGATTTAGTTTTGTGTTTTAATTAGTGTTTGTGCCAAGTAAAACCTATAGGATCTTCTTGGATGATAGTTATTTGATCTTGCTGAAAATTCCAGAAACTTTCTGTTCATGAAAACAATTGTTAAAAATCACCAGAACATGATAAAATGCTGATTCCAATTGCAGAAGATCAATAAAAAAATTATTTAGGTCTTCCTATTTTGGTAGATTTTTCTGAGTTGCAGAAGTTTGCGTTAGTTACAGATTACTACAGATTGTTCTGTTTTTGACAGATTCTGTTTTCTTTGTGTTGTTTGCTTATTATGATGAATCTATCAGTAGTATCGGAGGGTATGAACCATAGAGAAGTTGGAATACAGTAGATATTACACCAATTTTAATTTATAATGAGTTCACAATAGTACCAAAAGTGGTGATTTAGTTTCTTATACTAACGGAGCTTACGAGTTTTCTGTTGAGTTTTGTGTTGCGAAGTTTTCAAGTTTTGAGTAAAGATTCGATGGACTATGGAATAAGGAGTGGCAAGAGCCTAAGCTTGGGGATGCCCAAGGAACCCCAAGGTAATATTCAAGGACAACCAAGAGCTTAAGCTTGGGGATGCCCCTGATGGCATCCCCTCTTTCGTCTTCGTTCATCGGTAACTTTACTTGGAGCTATATTTTTATTCACCACATGATATGTGTTTTGCTTGGAGCGTCAATTTATTTTGTTAGGACTTGCTTGCTGTTATTTAGAAAAATGTTTTTCATCTTTTATTTCAATAAAAGTGGCATTGATAGCCTTTACTATGCCTATTCTACAAGTCTTCATGTTGCTGTTTGAAAACAGAAAGTTTACCGCTGTTGCAAAAATTCCCTAGAAAAGTCAGAATGTGATAAAATGTTGAAACCTTTTTCATATTAAGCTCTGATAAATTTAATACAGTGGGAATTTTCTTTCATAATTTTTGGAGCTAGGGAAGTATGGATCTTGCTGCATTCTTTACAGACTGTCCTGTTTAGGCAGATTGCTGTTATGTTTGCATTGTTTGCATATATTTGCTTGTTTAATGATTCTATTTGAGGATAGGACTATTAAATATACAGAGGCATTTAGTATGCAATGTTGAGTAATAATTTTAGTGATTTTCTACAGTAGAGTATGATAAGGTTTTTGCAATTGTTTATACTAACTTATCTCACGAGTCCTTGTTGAGTTTTGTGTGGATGAAGCTTTTGAGATTTAGGGAGATCGTGATATGAGAGGAATTAAGGAGACACAAAAGCTCAAGCTTGGGGATGCCCAAGGCATCCCAAGATAATATTTCAAGAAGTCTCACGCGTCTAAGCTTGGGGATGCCCCGGTTGGCATCCCACCTTTCTTCTTCAACAACTATCGGTTAGTATCGGTTGATCCTAAGTTTTTGCTTCTTCACGTGATGTTTGCTATTCGTAGAACTGTTGGGGAACGTAGTAATTTCAAAAAAATTCCTACGCACACGCAAGATCATGGTGATGGTACAGCAATGAGAGGGGAGAGTGTATGTCCACGTACCCTCGTAGACCGTAAGCGGAAGCGTTATGACAACGCGGTTGATGATGTAGTCGTGCGTCTTCACGATCCGACCGATCCAAGTACCGAACGCACGGCACCTCCGAGTTCAGCACACGTTCAGCTCGATGGCGATCCCGGACTCCGATCCAGCAAAGTTTGGGGATGAGTTCCACAAGACGACGGCGTGGTGGACGACGATGATGCTCTACGGCGCAGGCTTCGCCTAAGCTCATGACGATATGACCGAGGTGGAATATGGTGGAGGGGGCACCGCACACGGCTAAGGAACGATCCGTAGATCAACTTGTGTGTCATGGGGTGCCCCTGCCCCGTATATAAAGGAGCAAGGGAGGGGTGGCGGCCTAGAAGGCGCGCACCAAGGAGGAGTCCTACTCCCACCGGGAGTAGGATTCCCCCCTTCCAAGTAGTAGTAGTAGGAGTCAAGGAAAGGGGAAGAGAAGAGAAGGAAGGAGGCGCAGCCCTCCCCTAGTCCAATTCGGACTAGGCCTTGGGGGCGCCTAACCTCTCCTCTCTCTTTCCCCTAAAGCCCAATAAGGCCCATATACTCCCGGCGAATTCCCGTAACTCTCCGGTACTCGAAAAATACCGAATCACTCGGAACCTTTCCGAACTCCGAATATAGTCGTCCAATATATCGATCTTTACGTCTCGACCATTTCGAGACTCCTCGTCATGTCCCCGATCTCATCCGGGACTCCGAACTCCTTCGGTACATCAAAACTCATAAACTCATAATATAAGCATCGCCGAAACCTTAAGCGTGCGGACCCTACGGGTTCGAGAACTATGTAGACATGACCTAGAACTATTCTTGGTCAATAACCAATAGCGGAACCTGGATGCCCATATTGGCTCCTACATATTCTCACGAAGATCTTTATCGGTCAAACCGCATAACAACATACTTTGTTCCCTTTGTCATCGGTATGTTACTTGCCCGAGATTCGATCGTCGGTATCCAATACCTAGTTCAATCTCGTTACCGCAAGTCTCTTTACTCGTTATGTAATGCATCATTCCGTAACTAACTCATTAGCTACATTGCTTGCAAGGCTTATAGTGATGTGCATTACCGAGAGGGCCCAGATACCTCTCCGAGCAATCGGAGTGACAAAACCTAATCTCGAAATACGCCAACCCAACATGTACCTTTGGAGACACCTGTAGTACTCCTTTATAATCACCCGATTACGTTGTGACGTTTGGTAGCACCAAAGTGTTCCTCCGGTAAACGGGAGTTGCATAATCTCATAGTTACAGGAACATGTATAAGTCATGAAGAAAGCAATAGCAACATACTAAATGATCAAGTGCTAGGCTAACGGAATGGGTCATGTCAATCACATCATTCTCCTAATGATGTGCTCCCATTAATCAAATGACAACACATGTCTATGGTTAGGAAACATGACCATCTTTGATTAATGAGCTAGTCAAGTAGAGGCATACTAGTGACTATATGTTTGTCTATGTATTCACACATGTATCATGTTTCCATTTAATACAATTCTAGCATGAATAATAAACATTTATCATGAAATAAGGAAATAAATAATAACTTTATTATTACCTCTAGGGCATATTTCCTTCAGTCTCCCACTTGCACTAGAGTCAATAATCTAGTTCACATCATCATGTGATTCAACACTAATATTCACATCTGTATGTGATTAACACCCATAGTTCACATCGTCATGTGACCAACACCCAAAGGTTTTACTAGAGTCAATAATCTAGTTCACATCGCTATGTGATTAACACCCAAAGAGTACTAAGGTATGATCATGTTTTGCTTTCGTGAGAGAAGTTTAGTCAACGGGTCTGCATCACATTCAGAGCCGTATGTATTTTGCAAATATTCTATGTCTACAATGCTCGCACGGAGCTACTCTAGCTAATTGCTCCCATTTTCAATATGTATCCAGATTGAGACTTAGAGTCATCCGGATCAGTGTAAAAAGCTTGCATCGATGTAACTCTTTCTGACGGGCTCTTTTATCACCTCCATAATCGAGAAATATTTCCTTAGTCCTCACTAAGGATGTTCTTGACCAATGTCGATGATCTACTCCTAGATCACTATTGTACTCCTTGCCAAATTCAGAGCAAGGTATACAATAGGTCCGGTACATAGCATAGCATACTTTATAGAACCTATGGTGAGACATAGGGAATGACTTTCATTCTCTTTTCTATTTCTGTCGTGGTCGGGATTTGAGTCTTACTCAATTTCACACGTTTGCAACACAGGCAAGAACTTTTCTTTGACTGTTCCATTTTGAACTACTTCAAAATCTTGACAAGGTATGTACTTATTGAAAAACTTATCAAGCGTCTTGATCTATCTCAATAGATCTTGATGCTCAATATGTAAGTAGCTTTACCGAGGTCTTTCTTTTAAAGAACTCCTTTCAAATACTCCTTTATGCTTTCGAGAAAAATTATACATCATTTCTGATCAACAATATGTTACTCACATATATTTATCAAAAAGGCGGTAGTGCTCCCACTCACTTTATTGTAAATACAGGCTTCACCGCAAGTCTGTATAAAACTATATGCTTTGATCAACTTATCAAAGCGTGTATTCCAACTCTGAGATGCTTGCACCAGTCCATAGATGGATCGTTGGAGCTTACACATTTTGTTAGCACCTTTAGGATTGACAAAACCTTCTGGTTGCATCATATACTACTCTTCTTTAATAAATCCATTAAACAATGTAGTTTTGACATCCATTTGCCAGATTTCATAAAATGTGGCAATTGCTAACATGATTCGGACAGACTTAAGCATCGCTACAGTTGAGAAAATCTCATTGTAGTCAACACCTTGAACTTGTCGAAAACCTTTTGCGACAAGTCAAGCTTTGTAGATAGTAACACTACTATCAGCATCTGTCTTCCTCTTGAAGATCCATTTATATAATATGGCTTGCCGATCATCGGGCAACTCCATCAAAATCCACACTTTGTTCTCATACATGGATCCCATCTCAGATTTCATGGTCTCAAACCATTTCGCGGAATCTAGGCTCATCATCGCTTCCTCATAGTTCGTAGGTTTATCATGGTCTAGTAACATGATTTCCAAAATAGGATTACCGTACCACTGCAGTGCGAATTTGTACTGGAAGACCTACGAGGTTTTGTAGTAACTTGATCTGAAGTTTCATGATCGTCATCATTAGCTTCCTCACTAATTGGTATAGGAATCACTTTGGAACTGATTTACGTGATGAACTACTTTCCAATTCGGGAGAAGGTACAAATTACCTTATCAAGCTCTTACTTTCCTCCCACTCACTTCTTTCGAGAGAAACTTCTTCTCTAGAAAGGATCCACCTTAGCAACGAATAACTTGCCTTTGGATCTGTGATAGAAGGTGTACCCAAGAGTTACCTTTGGGTATTCTATGAAGACGCACTTCTCCGATTGAGCTTATCAGGTGAAAACTTTTTCACATAAGCATCACAACTCCAAACTTTAAGAAACGACAGCTTAGGTTTCTTTGTTAAACCATAGTTCATACGGTGTCGCCTCAACGGATTTAGATGGTGCCCTATTAAACGTGAATGCAGCTGTCTCTAATGCATAACCCCAAAACGATAGTGGTAAACCGATAAGAGACATCATAGATCGCACCATATCCGATAAAGTGCGGTTACGACTTTCGGACACACCATTATGCTGTGGTGTTCCATATGGCGTGAGTTGCGAAACTATTTCACATTGTTTCAAATGAAGACCAAACTCGTAACTCAAATATTCATCTCCACGATCAGATCGCAGAAACTTTATTTTCTTGTTACGATGATTTTCCACTTCACTCTGAAATTCTTTGAACTTTTCAATTATTTCGGACTTATGTTTCATCAAGTAGATATACCCATATCTGCTCAAATCATCTTGTGAAGGTCAGAAAATAACGATACTTGCCACGAGCATCAACACTCATTGGATCGCATACATCGGTATGTATTATTTCCAATAAGTCAGTAGCTTGTTCCATTGTTCCGGAGAACGAAGTTTTAGTCATCTTGCCCAAAAGGCACGGTTCGCAAGCATCAAATGATTCATAATCAAGTGATTCCAAAAGTCCATCAGCATGGAGTTTCTTCATGCGCTTTACACCAATATGACCTAAACGGCGGTGCCACAAATATGTTGCACTATCATTATTAACTTTGCATCTTTTGGTTTCAATATTATGAATATGTGTATCACTATGATCGAGATCCAATGAACCATTTTCATTGGGTGTGTAACCATATAAGGTTTTATTCATGTAAATGTAACAACAATTTATTATCTTACTTAAATGAATAACCGTATTGCAATAAACATGATCAAATCATATTTATGCTCAACACCAAATAACACTTATTTAGGTTCCACACTAATCCCGAAAGTATAGGGAGTGTGCGATGATGATCATATCAATCTTGGAACTACTTCCAACTCTCACCGTCACTTCACCCTTAACTAGTCTCTGTTCATTCTGCAACTCCCGTTTCGAGTTACTAATCTTAGCAACTGAACTAGTACCAAATACTGAGGGGTTTCTATGAACACTAGTAAAGTACACATCAATAACATGTATATCAAATATACCTTTGTTTACTTTGCCATCCTTTCTTATCCACCAAATACTTGGGGTAGTTCCGCTTCCAGTGACCAATCCCTTTGCAGTAGAAGCACTTAGTCTCAGGCTTAGGACCAGACTTGGGTTTCTTCACTTGAGCAGCAACTTGCTTGACGTTCTTCTTGAAGTTCCCCTTCTTCCTTTTGCCCTTTTCTTGAAACTAGTGGTCTTGTCTACCATCAACACTTGATGTTTTTCTTGATTTCTACCTCCGTCGATTTTAGCATCACGAAGAGTTTGGGAATTACTTTTGTCATCCCTTGCATATTATAGTTCATCACGAAGTTCTACTAACTTGGTGATGGTGACTAGAGAATTCTGTCAATCACTATCTTATCCGGAAGATTAACTCCCACTTGATTCAAGCGATTGAAGTACCCGGACAATGCGAGCACATGCCCACTAGTTGAGCGATTCTCCTCCATCTTTTAGCTATAGAACTTGTTGGAGACTTCATATCTCTTAACTCGGTATTTTCTTGAAATATTAACTTCAATTCTGGAACATCTCATATGGTCCGTGGACGTTCAAAACGTCTTTGAAGTCCCGATTCTAAGCCGTTAAGCATGGTGCACTAAACTATCAAGTAGTCATCATATTGAGCTAGCCAAACGTTCATAACGTGCGCATCCGCTCCTGCAATAGGTGCATCACCTAGCGGTGCATCAAGGACATAATTCTTACGTGCGGCAATGAGGATAAACATCAGATCACGGATCCAATCCGCAACATTGCTACTAACATTTTTCAATACAATTTTCTCTAGGAACACATATAAAAACACATGGAAGCAAAAACATAGGGAAGCAACAACGCGAGCTATTGATCTACAACATAATTTGCAAAATACTACCAGGACTAAGTTCATGATAAATTAAAGTTCAATTAATCATATTACTTAAGAACTCCCACTTAGATAGACATCTCTCTAGTCATCTAAGTGATTACGTGATCCAAATCAACTAAACCATGTCCGATCATCACGTGAGATGGAGTAGTTTCAATGGTGAACATCACTATGTTGATCATATCTACTATATGATTCACGTTCAACCTTTCGGTCTCCGTGTTCCGAGGCCATATCTGTATATGCTAGGCTCGTCAAGTTTGACCTGAGTATTCGCGTGTGCAACTGTTTTTGCACCGTTGTATTTGAACGTAGAGCCTATCACACCCGATCATCACGTGGTGTCTCAGACGAAGAACTTTCATAGCGGTGCATACTCGGGAGAACACTTCTTGATATTTAGTGAGAGATCATCTTATAATGCTACCGTCAATCAAAGCAAGATAAGATGCATAAAGGATAAACATCACATGCAATCAATATAAGTGATATGATATGGCCATCATCATCTTGTGCTTGTGATCTCCATCTCAAGCACCGTCGTGATCACCATCGTCACCGGTAGCGACACCTTGATCTCCATCGTAGCATCGTTGTCGTCTCGCCAACTATTGCTTCTACGACTATCGCTACCGCTTAGTGATAAAGTAAAGCAATTACATGGCGTTGCATTTCATACAATAAAGCGACAACCATATGGCTCTCGCCCGATTGCCGATAACTTCGGTTACAAAACATGATCATCTCATACAATAAAATATAGCATCACGTCTTGACCATATCACATCACAACATGCCTGCAAAAACAAGTTAGACGTCCTCTACTTTGTTGTTGCAAATTTTACGTGGCTGCTACGGGCTGAGCAAGAACCGTTCTTACCTACGCATCAAAACCACAATGATAGTTTGTCAAGTTGGTGCTGTTTTAACCTTCGCAAGGACCGGGCGTAGCCACACTCGGTTCAACTAAAGTGAGAGAGACAGACACCCGCCGATCACCTTTAAGCAACGAGTGCTCGCAACAGTGAAACCAGTCTCGCGTAAGCGTATGCGTAATGTTGGTCCGGGCCGCTTCATCTCACAATACCGCCGAACCAAAGTATGACATGCTGGTAAGCAGTATGACTTATATCACCCACAACTCACTTGTGTTCTACTCGTGCATATAACATCAACGCATAAAACCAGGCTCGGATGCCACTTTGTTGGGGAACGTAGTAATTTCAAAAATTTCCTACGCACACGCAAGATCATGGTGATGGTACAAGAACGAGAGGGGAGAGTGTATGTCCACGTACCCTCGTGAGACCGTAAGCAGGCGTTATGACAACGCGGTTGATGTAGTCGTCGTCTTCACGATCCGACCGATCCAAGTACCGAACGTCACGGCACCTCCGAGTTCAGCACACGCTCAGCTCGATGGCGATCCCGGACTCCGATCCAGCAAAGTGTCGGGATGAGTTCCGTCGACGACGGCGTGGTGGCGATGATGATGCTCTGCGGCGCAGGGCTTCGCCTAAGCTCCATGACGATATGACCGAGGTGGAATATGGTGGAGGGGCACCGCACACGGCTAAGGAACGATCCGTAGATCAACTTGTGTGTCATGGGGTGCCCCCTGCCCCGTATATAAAGGAGCAAGGGAGGGGTGACCGCCTAGAAGGGCGCACCAAGGAGGAGTCCTACTCCCACCGGGAGTAGGATTCCCCTTCAAGTAGTAGTAGTAGGAGTCAAGGAAAGGGGAAGAGAAGAGAAGGAAGGAGGGGCGTAGCCCCTCCCTAGTCCAATTCGGACTAGGCCTTGGGGGCGCCTAACCTCTCCTCTCTTTCCCCTAAAGCCCAATAAGGCCCATATACTCCCGGCGAATTCCCGTAACTCTCCGGTACTCCGAAAAATACCCGAATCACTCGGAACCTTTCCGAACTCCGAATATAGTCATCCAATATATTGATCTTTACGTCTCGACCATTTCGAGACTCCTCGTCATGTCCCCGATCTCATCCGGGACTCCGAACTCCTTCGGTACATCAAAACTCATAAACTCATAATATAAGCATCGCCATCGAAACCTTAAGCGTGCGGACCCTACGGGTTCGAGAACTATGTAGACATGACCTAGAACTATTCTTGGTCAATAACCAATAGCGGAACCTGGATGCCCATATTGGCTCCTACATATTCTCTGAAGATCTTTATCGGTCAAACCGCATAACAACATACTTTGTTCCCTTTGTCATCGGTATGTTACTTGCCCGAGATTCGATCGTCGATATCCAATACCTAGTTCAATCTCGTTACCGGCAAGTCTCTTTACTCGTTACGTAATGCATCATTCCGTAACTAACTCATTATTTGCTTGCAAGGCTTATAGTGATGTGCATTACCGAGAGGGCCCAGAGATACCTCTCCGACAATCGGAGTGACAAAACCTAATCTCGAAATACGCCAACCCAACATGTACCTTTGGAGACACCTGTAGTACTCCTTTATAATCACCCGATTCACGTTGTGACGTTTGGTAGCACCAAAGTGTTCCTCCGGTAAACGGAGTTGCATAATCTCATAGTTACAGGAACATGTATAAGTCATGAAGAAAGCAATAGCAACATACTAAGCGATCAAGTGCTAGGCTAACGGAATGGGTCATGTCAATCACATCATTCTCCTAATGATGTGATCCCATTAATCAAATGACAACACATGTCTATGGTTAGGAAACATGACCATCTTTGATTAATGAGCTAGTCAAGTAGAGGCATACTAGTGACTATATGTTTGTCTATGTATTCACACATGTATCATGTTTCCGGTTAATACAATTCTAGCATGAATAATAAACATTTATCATGAAATAAGGAAATAAATAATAACTTTATTATTGCCTCTAGGGCATATTTCCTTCAAGAATGTCATTTTATTTTGTTTTGCTTGATGTTTGAATAAAATATCAAGATCTAAAATTCTTAAATAAGAGAGTCTTCACATAGCTACATAATTAATTAACTACTCATTGATCTTCACTTATATCTTTTTGGAGTAGTTTGTCATTTACTCGTGTGCTTCACTTATATCCTATGAGTAAATGGTTGAATGATTTGAATGTCATAAATTTGAAATTATATATGTTTCATATGCTTATCCCATGGGGAGTAATGACTTCACATATAAGAAGTGGAGGTGGTAAATTTTTTGAAGGTTAGCAAACATTTATTGGTCACTTGAACAATTCATGAAAGAATATTGAAGGAAGAGAGATTTCACATATAAATATACTATCTTGGACATATTCTATGATTGTGATTCCCATTAATTATTTTCAAATCTGAGCAAATTAGTTGAAGTTGGACAAGGAAGACAACATAATGAGTTATGCTTGGGTATATTTGTATAGAAGTCATATTGTTATGGATCCTCTAACATGTGGTGCTTGCTATTTAGAATCCTTTGCTAGACAAAATATCTGTACTAAGCGGGAATACTGCTTGTGCATCCAAATTCCTTGAACCAAGTTTATTCCATGAGTGTCCACCATATCTACCTATATGCGGTATTTACCTGCCGTTCCAAGTAAATTTACATGTGCCAAACTCTAAACCTTCAAATAATAATCTGTTTTGTATGCCCGAATTGCTCGTGTAAAGACTAGGGGCTGTCAGTATCTTCCATGCTAGGTGGGTTATTCTCACGATGAGTGGACTCCGCTCATCATTCACGAGAAAATGGCCGGTAACTGGGATGCTCAGTCCTATGATCAAAAGATCAAAAACGAAATCATAAATAAATTAAACAAAACTCCCCCAGGAATGTTGATAGTTGGACGGCACCCGTTGTTTCGGACAAGCCGTGGAGTGTGAATGTTGGTGGAGGGGGAGTAAAAATTTTACCTTTCTGTGTGGGAACCGCCTATGATGTATCTAGTATGGAAGATATTGAGAACTCTCGGTCGTTATGTTGCAATGAAAGCATACCTCTCAAAATTATTTTCATCTCTATTTTAGCTTCGAGCTCTGGCACCTCTGCAAATCCCTGCTTCTCTCTGCGAAGGGCCTATCTTTTACTTTTATGCAGGAGTCAGTAGTATTCCTTCTCATTCCAACCTACTCTTTAGTTGGCAAGCATCATGTGATGGGGAAAGATCTAAGCATATATGGCCATTCAATATATTTGATTATGAATTATTATTGTTGACATTACCCTTGAGGTAAAAGGTTGGGAGGCGAAACATTAAGCCCCTATCTTTCTCTGTGTTCGATGAATGCTATTTGTTCTAAAATATGCTTTGAGTGGTAGCAATCATGGAAGACTATATGATAGTTGAGTATGTGGGAATTGCTAAATCAAAGCTCTTACATAGACCCTTCCTGAAAATAAGATGAATTGCAATTGTTTGATGACTGAGAACATAGTTTGTTAGTTTTCAAGAAAGTTTATGGTCTATGCTTTAACATGTGAATAGCTTGTTACTTGATCATGAAATTTTTTATGGGTTGAGCTACTGTTATGACATATAATGATGCTAGAAAAGGTGATTGAAATTATCATTGATCAAACTTGTGCACCTACTAGCATTCACACTTCATAAATTATTTCTTTTATCATTGACCTACTCCAGGACGAGCAGGAATTAAGCTTGCATTCATGGTTAGAATTAAATTTGCATTCTCATAGAACTAAACTTGCAGTCATTGTTCGAAAGCAATGCGAATAGGAGCATACAAGCATGCAAGTATATCTACAAGATGACCAGAAAACCTCCGTAGAAGCGGATTTTTTAAAGTCATAGGACAAAGAATGATGTTTAACATTAACTATGAACACACAGATTAACATAAACAAAGTAAGGCAAGACACCTCCCTAAAAGCACAATTTTAAAAATTCATTATTACAACTAAATTACATCCTCAGGCAACTAAAATTGCAGTCATTGTTTGGAGAGCAACATAAAATGTGAAAAAACGAGCATGCAGATTTATCTACAAGATAACCAGAACACCTCCCTCAAAGTAGAGATTGCATTTTCATATGGGGCAGAAATGTTGTGTAACATTAACTAAAACAAAATAACAACCTAAATGCACATTTTAGATAGATCCACGATTACTTCTGAATTTGCATCTTCAGGCAAGTAAAGTTGCAGACATTGTTCAAGAGCAAGGAGAATGTGGGCATGGAGAAAGATGAGATGACAACGAGGTAAGCACGATTTCTATCTTTTACTATTAATAAAACATCACAGTAATCAAACATTTTCAAAACATTAAAATACAAACATTGAATTATTGTTTGCAGGTGCTAAAAAATTCAGATGAAGGAAATGAACATATGCATTGGGGGGAAAATGCAATCAATCCATACTTTGAGGTTAGTTACATTCTTTTGAAGTTATTATGTTAACAAAACAACCAAAACGTCTAACCTGAGATTGAAACTTGCATTACCAGGATGCAGTGCTTGCACAAAGCTATGTGGGTCAGGAAGGTCAACCATACAAAGAAAAACACAAAGAATTAAGTAAAGAGGTGCAGATATAACAATAGATCATATTACATAAAAACAAAAAAAATATGCACATTTTGCAGGTACATAAAATAGAGATTCAGAGATAACTTGTTATGATGCATATTTTGCAGGAATTAATTTAAGTTCAGTTTGGAAAACAAAGTTTCCAACTGATTAATGGTGCATATTCTTCAATAATACAATAATAAAAATGCAAAAATATTTCCAAAAAAAACTTTACTAATTGCAACTTCTTTAAATGTTGTCAAATTTTAGCTAGAAAGAACAGCAACGAAACCAAGAACAAGGAGGAGGATTACTGCTGAAGAACAAGCTGCACAATGAAGACGTACCCAGAAAGAATGAGCAAAAAGAAGGAGAAAAGAATTGAGCAAACACTGGATGCCTAATCTCATTTTACTTGTATTGATTAAATATGTTGCAAAACTTTTTATCAAATCTTTCTCAAGATGTAATTTAAAATACTGACTGAGTTGCAAGATTTTTCATGATGTTTAGCATTGGTGATAAACATTTATTTATTGCCTTGATGTTCATAATTTTATCAATCCTGAAATAAACACTTCAGCACGGTAAAACAAATTCAGGAATAGTAATTATCTTCGATGAGAAATGTGAAAACGTCAAGAAAAAAATGAAAATTTTAAAAGTTAGAACTATTTTCAAGCACCACTCACAGTAATACTGACATTACATATGTCAAAAGTACACATCCACAAGTTGGAAAAAGCAAATTTATCATAGGAAACTAAGTTGAAAGCCATTCAACTACTAAGACTAGGTAGCACAAGCAACCAAACATGGCATGGCTATAAGATCAAAGGTCAAAGGTCATATGTAAGCCATAGGAAGCAACCTTACACCAGCACGACAAGTGTCTACTTTCATATCAAAGGTCATATGGTCCAGGGTAAACACTATACGGTCTCCAGCACGAAAACCATAGTCATGAGTCAGCTCAAACCAAGCACTACCATGAAACTTGGTATATGTTGGTCGATGCTTAAACAAAGCAGGGTAACATCTACTCTAAAAAGTTACAAGATCTGGCTCAACCTTGGCATGTTGCAACGTCCTAGCAACATCCCTCTTCTCCTCAATATAATTAGCTAGAAAAGCTCTAACATTGCAGGGGATGTACAGCAAAAAAGTAATAAAAAAACAATAAGATACTAAATTACCTCAAAAAATGAAAAACAGTACGTGATAAACTTGCACAAAAACAACTTGAGAAACATCTAAAATTTAATAAAGCACAAAGTTACAACTATAAATCTGAATTCACGAAACTCAAAATAACATCAACTATAATATACTGAAAAATCTACAACATGCACAACATTACTTCACAAGTTGCACATTACCATATTCAGCAAGCTAAAAACATAATTATCTACTAAATTGAAGAATTGATTAGTATTTAGAAGAACCCTACTAGATAAAATAAACAATAAGATACTAAATTACCTGAAAAATGCGAAACACTACCGCATAAAAATTTCACAACAACTTGAGTAACCTCTAAAAATTAATGAAGTACAAAGTTACCATTATGAAATTTGAATTCAGCAAACTTACAAAAACATCAACTTTAATATACTGAAAAATCTAAAATACACACAACATTACTTCACAAGTTGCACATTACCACATTCAGCAAGATAAAAACATAATTAACTACTTAATTGAAGAATTGATTAGTTTTTAGAAGATCCCTAATACAACAAACAATTAAACTTACCATGCGCCTAAAGCAATTCTCATCAAGAACGACATCGAACACCTCGAGATCTTCATGACCAACCTCAAAGGGCTGATATGGAGCACCTGGACAACGACAGTTAGGGCAAACCATACCTGCACAAAATTAAAACAAAGTTCAATAAAACGAAAATTCATTAAGAACTAATGCCTTAAATACATCACGGAGTGTTAACACATCAGATAACCATCATTATCAGGAACAAACTAGGCTAGGTAAAATCTACAACGAATAGCTATCAGTACAGAAGAACCGTCTCACTAATGAAGTAACACTCACCACTAAAATTATTGAGCAATTGGGAAGTATGAAAGAAAACAAAATAACTACAATTGCACAAATGCGGTTGAGTACTCACCACTCATCAAATTAAGTAATGTCACCTACATCCTAGGAGCAAAGCATATTCTGCAAAAAAGAGCAACAGAGTAGGAGGGGACTTGGCTAAGACCATATCAAAATAAAAATTCATTATCATCAGATCCAAAACAATATCTAACATAAACTAATAAAATGCATATGCCAGATCAATAATGCCAATTTGTAAACCATTTGATCTACTAGATCATGATACTGATTATAACAGATTTGCATAAGCAAGCTGCTGAAATTGCACACAAATAACATAAGCAAGAAACAAAATCATCATGGGAGTGAAAACAAAATACTAACAAGAAAATATCAGATAATTTTGAATATCATATCAGATATTTTAAATAACATGGGATCCAACCAAATGCTACTCTGATTAACTACTATCACAACATAGTAATTATTACATGCTTACACATACACAATGCAAAAATCAAAGAATTCATAAAGAACTACTACCTACAATTGCACAACAAGTGCTAGGAATTTGCAAAACACCATTAATAACAACAACACATACATGCTGGAGGAAGCCATATACTAAACATATACACACTAGGGGTCTTGGCTGAGAGCCATTGTTGGTGTGATTGCAATCATTTCAAAAAAAATCATGGCAAATGGTCAGCAAGCTCATACATGAAAGAAAGAAGCCTAACCATACATGTCATTATAGCAAGAAAAACTAAAAATACTTCAAAGGGAAAAAAGAGATCAGGCAGATAAAATAACCTGAACAAGCACATGGACCTCAAGAGATCCCTAAACCAAGAAACCCACCAGAGCAAAATTCTGGAAAGAAAATCACATCAATACAACAGCAAAAATAATGCCGCTAAGCAGATCTAACAAGAAGAGCAGAGGGGGGGGGGGGAGAACACAATGGGCATATCCTGTCGAGAGGAAGAATGTGACGAACCCTAGCGAGAGATATGAGAGAACACAGAGTTACAGAGAGTGGAGAGGGGAGTGACTGACACAACTGCTTCGTCCAGGATTCATTAAACAAGATAGACACATAAATGCTCATTCGGTAAGGATTTGCTGAACAAGTGCAGGGATAGTAAAAAATACTGCAAGCATAAAATACTACAAGAACATGCATTCTAGGAAAAGAACATAAAACTAAACCTATCAAGATTACTATACCAAAGCAAAAGTACAAGCATACTACAAGGGCACGAACCAATCTACACGTACAAATTCACTAATGTAGGCTAAGTACAAGCATACTACAAGTACAGGGACTAAGTACAAAAGGCATTCTTCAATGTCATAGAATTATAAATTATACATCCACAGTTCACAATTTGCACACGTCATGGATCAGGAAGGACTAAATCAAAAACAGGATCAAGCTAACCCTAATGTGAGAATTTGCTGAAGAAATGCAGAGATACTAGAAATACTGTAAGAACAAACTACTGCAAGTACAGATATGATAGAATTTTTTTTATAAAGCTAACACTATGAACTTCAAAAACTGCAAAACACAAGGATACTTCAGGAACAAAGGACCACGCTAACCCTAATGTGAGATCAAGCTAAGAAAAAGAGGATCTTTGACAGAAAACTCATCAATATAGGCAAAATAGCGATAAGAATGAATCACGGCACAAAATATTTACCATTACATTGACCATACACACATCACAAATGAACATATCCGGTCCTAAAAATTGACTAACTAATCATCAATCACACCAAATCAACAAAGAAACATTCAAAATAAACCCTAATAACTCTGAAGCAGAAGCATCCATAGGCCATAAAAAACAAATCCAAGAAAATACACTACTTCAGATCTATACCAACACATACCATACAAACTAAATCTAGAACCACACATAAAAAATGCACAACCATCCTAACAACACATCTCATGGTAACCAAAAGAACCATGCACACACCATGGGAAAGAAGAACCCTAACCATACATCTCCTTGTACCACGCAAAAATAAAATATACCTAAAATGAGAATGAGGAGATTGACAAAAATAAATACCTCATACAACAGATGGAGGTCGAAGAGATCCCCAAGAAACCAGCAAATCGCGGAATCCGCAACCTGCAAAAAACAATGAACAAACCAACAACAACTCAATACACATGAAAAATGCCACCAACAAGCAGATCTGAAGCGAATATCAGAGGGGGGACTGGATGGGGAGGAACTGCCTACGAACCCTAGCTATGGATTGGATTGGGAGGCGAGGGAGAGGAGGCAGGGCGACAGAGTGAGAGGCAGAGAGACTGACGCGAGAGACACAAAGTGAAAGAGATAAGGCAACGAAGCGGCGACCTGGCATCCACACCCTTCCAACTCTCGGGCTCATAACGGGCGCAACCAACACAGAAAAACGGCCCGGTAGCGATTCGACTGACGCAAACTACGGGTCAGTCAATTCCTCTCAGCCCAGCCCAATAGCAAAATGGAACAGAAAAAAAAGAAAAACAACACATATCTTAAAGCATGATCCAACGAATAGAAAATCGACCGACTGCAAAATGAATTTTCAGCCGACTGAAATGTAGCTAAATTGACAACCTATATGTCATGAAATCATACCATTAAATTCGCATTAGATTCACACACTAAGTGTGTTTCCTATGGTATGGGAACTCGTAACCGACTATCGAGCACAACTGAGAGTTCGCTACTGGTCAAGTACACCAATTCCGCCTTCTAAATTCATATGTTTAGCCTAAAGTACATAACTTGTGTTCCTCCCTAGTTCTTGCAAAGCCACACATAAATAATAAGTAAAAAAGAATTAGAAACTAGAATGAACAGTGCAGTAGCAATAAATGCGAGAATATTGACTTCCATAACCTCTTTATTTTTTATTTTCACAATAACTCCATGGATCAATCAGTTCAAGGAATTTACTCCTAACAAATTCTTA